>CANTUR010001081.1:0-576735 GCA_947683625.1 Mallotus nudiflorus
ATTCCATATTACAGTCATCATGTTCCTGGTCTAATGATGTCATCATGCATCCCTTATATCATCATCATATATTGTCATAGCATAATAATCAATGCAAATATGCATGATTATGTACATTTTGCTTAGTCTTTCAAATGATTGAGTGTCCATTGCTTATCCCATTATTCATGTGATTGAGCAAGGTACGTGCATAGTTATGCTAACCTTGTAGGTTTATTATCTAAGCTAGATTTACTTTTTCATAATTTTTTTCTTTTATATGTATTTTATTAGAAAGTGATGTAATAATTAAAAGGAAACATTTATGCAACAATCAAGTGAGGTGAGCAAATGCCTTAAATAGGGTGAAATTTCAAAAATTTCATTTACATAATCCTTCATTACATAAAGATTTCCATTCGTATAGATCCATTTTGCATTTTACATATAGTTAAACCATACATCAATATGTAAAATAATAAACTAGGAGGTCTAGGGTTAAGAATACTTACAATCTCCTAAGTTTGATGTAAACCTCAAGTATTCTACAAACTTTGGATTCTTTGGTTCAACTCTTGAATCAAATGCTTAACCTCCCAAGTGTTAGGCCTCTAGCTCCACTAAATCACCTTCTTGCTTAAATTAGATTTGTTTCAAGTAGCCTCTTTAATGACCCTCACAAAACTTGCACTAAGTTAATCTTCTTGTAAGAACACTTATGGTTTATTTTGTGTATATGTTTCTCTCCTTTTGTGTGTCTCTACACAAAGTCTCTAACCTCTCTTAAGAAAAACTTCTTTAACTTTAAATATATATATGTATAACAAGCAAACCCTAATGACATCATCTCTTACATCATAAGTATATAACTCATTCTAATAAGATACAACTTGTATAAGATATAAGTATATCAAAAAGGTATGTAGAGATTGAATACATCTTATTATTTATCTACATTCATTCTCTACACATAATCATGTAACCTAATTCTTATCCTTAACTTAATCAAATTTATAGACACAAGAGATAGTGTGCCTAAGATGACAAATTTGCCATGCTCAACATTTTACACTTATGTGATAATGTGTGATTAACAAGACAAGCTAATAAGCCAAGCTTAATACTTATCATGCCCATAGTCAACATTATACACATAAAGGATAATGCATACCTAACATGACAAATTTTAACCAAGTCATGCTCACATGGATTTGCGCTTGCTAATTAAGCCAACACTTGGCCCAAATGCAATCCATATAAAAAATGGGCTTAGATTAGGTCTATGGGCTTTCTCAACATGTTGGATTAATCTTTGGTCCAAAAACCCTTTTAGGCCTAGGCTTAAACAGGTGGGCTATTAATCCAAGTCCAATTAGAAATAACATATATTATTAATTTAATACCTTAATTAATATCTTATATTAATTAAATATAAATTAATAATTATACCCTTTACTTGAATTGGATTTCATGATATGTTAGAATCATTGCTTAAAGCATAAATCCAATTCTACTAATCTTAATTATTTGATTAAACACTTTAATCAATAATTAGATTAATATTGATGGTGATTTGGGTGAAACTCTTTTAGGTGTCACTTACTAGGTTCATGTGTAATTGGTAATGAGAAGTAATATCAACACTTGACATTATTTTGAAACTCTTTTCAAGTTTAAATATGAAAATCTCAATTATATACATTTAGTTCTCATAATTGTGAGTGACCCATAGCATTGATATAACAACTACCATATTAGAAATGAATGCATGTATTGATTCACACGAACCTTTTTTGTCATAATTATCGTGCACTAAAATCCCTTCATTAGAAGATCCTGATATAGCCTAGATTCACTAAAACTCTAATAGTTATATCATATGACCTCATCTCAACTTCTATTCTTGATAAGATATAACTAACACTGAAACTCTTTTAGTTCATGTCATATTTGTCCTGGTTCTTATTGATTAAAAAGAACTTAGATAGCATAGAATCTTATCCTAGTTCACTCCAAGCAATGAATCCCATCTTGGCTTAACACTTATCCCTACATTTAACCAATTGGAGCCACCACATGCCATATACCCATGTATGATTAACATAAGTATGTAAGTGGTAAAAAACCCTAACCACTTAAATGTGGATGACCATATTACCTTAGGTCAAAGGACTATATGCATTATTATGACCTAGATTGTGATTGTTGACTATAAGTGAATATCCATGCAATCAAAAATCTAATTTCATGTTCGATCAACCCATCACATGAGTATCCACATGTCTATTCTGATATCTCATATCAAGTAGTATGAGACTGACTACCTCCCACTATTACTATCATATATTAATAAAGGAAAATAGACAGAGGTGATAGTCTAATTAATATTACCCATATATTAATTAATTGACTTTGAACAATTTTATGGCATATATACTAAATAAATTTGTAGTTCATATTATTAACTCTTGATAATAAATTTATTTAACATTATGCCAATAGATAAATATTTAATTAAATAAATACTTTAAATAATAGAATATTATTTTATTGCCATTTGGGATAATTTACAATGTCAAATATGTGATTGGCCTATGGGGCATACCACCTATGCTAACAATCTCCCACTTTTACTAGAGCCAATCACTTCAATATTTTAGACCCATCTTCTCAAGATGTTGATCAAGTTGTAGTTATGTTAATGTTTTAGTAAGTGGATCAACTACATTTTTAGCTGAAGCTATCTTTTGCATGATGATATTGCCTTTTCCAATAATTTTCTTGATAATATGAAAATGTCTTTCTATGTGTTTGGATTTTTAGTGAGACCTCAGTTCCTTTGCCAAAGCAATGACTCCATTGTTTTTGGAATAGATAGGAATCGGGAACTCAATGAAAAGAACGACTCAAAGCTTAGTAATGAACTTCTTAATCTAAATAGCTTCTTTAGCAACATTCGATGTGACTATATACTCAGCTTCTGTAGTGGAATCAGCTATGATACTTTGCTTAGAACTTTTCTAGCTCATTGCTCCTCCATTATAAATAAACATAAACATAAAGATAGACTTTCTATCATCTACATCTGATTGAAATCAGAATATGTGAAACCATCTACATATAGATCACCTCCCCCATAAGTTAAGACTAAATCTTTAGTCCTTCTCAAGTACTTAAAGATTGCCTTAATAACTATCCAGTGTTCCCTACCTGGGTTGGATTCAACTATGCTAGTCATATTAACAACATAGGCAATATTAGGCCTAGTCATAACATAGCATACATCAAGCTTCCTAAAACTAAAGCATAAGGAACTTTAGCCATTTGCTCTATTTTCTCGGGTATTTTAGGTGACATACCCTTGGATAAATGGATACCATGCCTAAATGGTAATAATCCTCTTTTGGAATCAAGCATGTTGAACTTCTTCAACACCTTTTCCAAGTAAAGACTTTAGGATAAACCTATCATTCTTTTCGACCTATCTTTATAGACTCGAATGCCAAGAATATAGGTAGCTTTCTCTATGTCTTTCATAAAGAAAATTTTACATAAGCATAGTTTCATATTTATAAGCATACCAACATTATTTCCAATTAATAAAATATCATCAACATATAGTACTAGGAAAGTAAGTTAGCTCCTACTAACCTTCTTGTACACACAAGGCTCATCTTCATATTTTATAAAACCAAAAGATCAAATGGCTTCATCAAAATAATGATTCTAACTCCTTGAAGCTTGCTTTAGACCATAAAATTGATTTATTAAGCTTGCACCAATCTTTCTCTTAAAGACCCATTTACAATCTATAGGTGTAATACCTTCAAGTGGATTAATGAGTGTCCAGACATGGTTTGCATGCATGGAATTCATTTCAACTTTCATTGCTTTAAGCCATTTTGAAGAATCTTTATCACATAAAGCTTCTTTATATGTAGTAGGATCTTCATCATGATTGCTTTCTTTATGAATATACAACTCTTACATATTATGTAGAAAATCGTATCTCTCTGGCAAATGAGATACCCTACTAGATCTTCTAGGAGTTGGGATGATAATATTTTCAGTGGGATTAGATTCTTGATCAACATCCATTTGATCAACTTGATTAGCTTCATTAGAAGACTCTTCTTCCAATGTTATCTTCCTGCATTTACCATCTTCTTAAAGAAACTCTTTCTCAAGAAATATGTTATGTCTACTTATAGCAATAACTTATTTAGCAGGAAGATAAAAATAATATCCTAAACTATATTTAGGATATCTAATAAATGTACCTTGAATTGACCTTGCATCTAGTTTGTTTATTTTTAGCCTTTTAATATAAGCTAGGCATCCAAAAATGCTAACATGCTTAAGATTTGGTACCTTACCATGCCATATCTCATATGGTATGGTAGAAACAGAATTAGATGGAACATGATTTAGAATGTAAACAACAGTTTATAATGCAAAACCTAAAAGGAAAGTAGGCAAATCCATATAGCTCATAATTGATTGAACAATATCTAATAGAGTTCAATTCCTCCTTTTGGATACACCATTTAATTGAGGTGTGCCAGGTGGATTTAGTTGTGAAATAATGTCATGTTCCTTAAGGAATTGAATAAATTCGGTACTCAAGTATTCACCTCCTCGATCTGACCATAGGATTTTAATACTTTTTCCCTTTTGGTTCTCTACTTGGACCTTTAATGCCTTGAACATTTTAAAGGATTCACTTTTATATTTCATTAAATATAAATGTCCATACCTTGATAGATTATCTATAAGGGTAATAAAGTAGAAAAACCTACCTCTTGCCATTTGATTAAATAGTCCACATACATCACTATGTATTATTTCCAAAATTTCATTATCTCTTGCCATTTGTCAAACAAATGGTGATCAAGTCATCTTGCCTTAGATAAAAGCTTCACAAGTTGGATTGCTTGAGGTTTCAAGATTACTCAAGATTCCCAATCTTTCTAACTTTATGATTCTATCACTTGTAATGCGACCTAATCTCAAGTGCCATAGATATTTTGGATTAGAAGCATTGTCAATTAGCATTATGTTCACAACATTCATATTGGTTGGATATTGTTTGTTATTGGATTTATTATCAATATAATAAAGACCATGTAATACATAACCCATGCCAACTATCTTATTATTAAAATAGATAGTACATACATCTCTTTCAAATAAAAATTTATAACCTTTTCTAATCAAACTAGAAATAGAGATGAGGTTCTTATAAGTATTGGGTACATATAAAACATTATTCACTAACAAAACATGATCATTTAAGTTAATATAGGTGGTTCCCAAAGCTTTAACAGCAATATTTGCGCCATCTCAAAGCTTAAGAGTCACCTCCTTTAACCCCAACCTTCATTCACTTGCTAGATCCTGCAAGGAAGAACATATGTGAGAACTAGCACTAGTATCCAACACCCATGCATTAGATTAGCTCTTAGAACATTAGAAATATATAAATTAGAGAAAGTCTCACCCTCTCCAATCTTATCCTTTCCTTTTATTAATTCAAGGAACTTAGGATATAGTTTCTTTTCCAATGTCCATCTCTTTGACAATAGAAACATTTTCCTTTGCCTTTGTTCTCAACCTTCTTTTTGCCCTTATTTTTGCTTACACCTGTTGAAGCTTTAAGAACTCTTTCCTTAGCTTTTTTGCTTTCATTGCCCTTATTCTTCTTAGTTTTACTATAAGAGGCAATCAAAGCAAACTCCCTCCCTTTTTCATTTTAAATAGCCTTTTGGGCTATCACAAGATTTAATAATTCCATAAGTGTGCACTCAATTTTATTCATGTGGAAATTGGCAATGGTTTGCCCAAATGACTGCAAAAGGGATTATAAAATCAAATTGGTTTAGAGTTGAGCATCCATCATAAAATCTAGACTCTTAAGTTCCTCAATAGAGAGAATCATAGAATTCACATGAGCTCCAACATCTTCACCTTCATTCATTTTGGCATGAAAAAGCCATTTAGATATCTTATATCTAGCGGTCCTACTTTGATCACCAAACAACTTTTGTAGGTGAAGTAGGATTTCCTTTGAATAGCCTTTGGGGCTATCACAAGCATATTTAATAATTCCATAAGTGTGCACTCAATTTTATTCATGTGAAAATTGGTAATGGTTTGCCCAAATGGCTCTAGAATTGTAAAATCAAATTGGTTTAGAGTTAAGCATCCATCATGAAATCTAGACTCTCAAGTTTCTCAATAGAGTAAATAATAGAATTCACATGAGCTCCAACATCTTCACCTTCTTTCAATTTTGGCACAAAAAAGCTGCTTAGAAATCTCATATCTAGCAGTCCTACTTTGATCACCAAACAACTCTTATATGTGAAGTAGGATTTCCTTTACATTAGTGTACTTCTCATGTTGCCTATGAAGTTCATTGCTCATGGAAGCCCACATAATACAATGTGCTTAGAAGTCATCATCTTTCCATTTTTCAAAAGTGTCACATTCTTCTTGCATAGCATTTGGTGGAACGAGTTCAAGAGGACTTTGTTCCAAAACATATAAAATACATTCAAAGGCCAAATTTCATAGCCAATTAATAAAATTAAGTCCAGTGAGTCTATGGTTTTCGAGAATGATGCTTAGTGGGTTTGATGACCATATATTATCAAATTACGGCAAAATATAATAAGATTATTAGCAATATAACATTGTTTGTTAATACCATTATATTTGGTCTTTAATCACAATGACCTCCCAGTAACTTAGTGAATCCTGCATTTCTAAAATAGGAAATGGAAATCCCTTGTTAGATGGATTTCTAGTGGGTGATGGAGTTCTTAATGGTTACTAATATCCCTCGGGTACACATTGTTGTTCTTAGAATATTAGTTCCCATTAAATGGCAACTCTTGTCATCACATCTCATCTGAGGTTACACTAATCTAGCTCCTAATGCTTAGAGATCTCAGGTACATATTGCCTTTCTGAACCTCTTTATATTATTTAGGTCCACACCATTGAATTAGTGTAGTGTATGGATTTGAACACTACAAGCCTTAAGTACTCTTATTTGCCATTCTATGCCTATAGTGTATCTATACACCCACAACATCTCATGCTTAAGAATAACACTACATGAATCTCTTAAGCCTTATGTGCACCCTTATGTGTCCATAGCTAATGCACATAATCCTAAAACCATGCATATTATTGCTCCAATGGAGAGCCTAGACCTAAGTTTAATTGTGGAAGATTTTCTAGGTTTATAATTGAGATCTCACTTTGCATAGTAGCTAATTTATATACATATCATATATATATATACATCATGGCATCATTACATAGCATGTAACAACATATACACCATATATATACATAGAACAAGCATGATGGATGAATAAATATGGAGTGATCATGGGCCTTTCCTAATCCTATTCTAACTCTTAGAATATATTATGGGCCTTAACGCTATAGGCCTTGTCACCATCTCCAAGGATCTCCAACTTGAATACTTTTAGCTCTATTTCACAACTCTTGTGGTTTACAATCAATCCTTGGCATACCAAGGTGAATATTATCCTAATTATATGTAATTAACATTTAATTACATACCAAATAATAAAATTAATTATTATTACAAAACATAGGATGCAATCTAGATCCATGATCATTCCTTGTATGTATAATATGTAAAAAAAATGAAATAAAATGCAACCCTTGCATGTTTAGTAATCAATTTACAAGCATACAAACATCAAAAGCAAAGATACCTAGTCCCAGGCTAGGTCCCGATTGGGACATAACTTGGGATTAGTTTTGTGCATAAGTAGTCTTTCATACACATCTGGTCCTAATTGGGATGGGTTATGTCTCGATCAAGACATAAGGTCCTGAGTGATGTCTTGATCAGGACATACACTCGGGATTAGTTTTGTGTAAAAACTACAATTGCACATATTTAGTTCTTTTGAGCTCCTCCTAACTAGGATGGAATTGCTCCCAATTATGATCATTATAAAACCTATTTTTAACCAATTTTTACACACTTTTAGCCACAAAACTTGTAATTATTAATCAATTTAGCATGTATAAAGTGTAAAAAGTAGCTCTGATACCACTAAAAGGAAATAATTATTCAACAATCAAGTAAGGTGAGCACATGCCTTAGATAAGGTGAAATTTCAAAAATTTCACTTACATAACCCTTCATTTCATGAAGATTTCCATTCGTATAGATCCATTTTTCATTTTGCATATAGCTAAACCATACATCAATATGTAAAACAACAAACTAGGAGGTCTAAAGTTAAGAATGTTTACAATCTCCTAAGTTTGAAGTAGACCTCAAGTATACTATAACATTTGGATTCTTTGGTTTAACTCTTAAATCAAATGCTTAGCCTCCCAAGTGTTAGGCCTTTAGCTTGAAACACCAAAGCTCCACCAAATCACCTTCTTTCTTAGATTAGATTAATTGCAAGTAGCCTCTCTAATGACCCATATATATATATATATATATATATATATATATAACCTTAATGACATCATCTCTTATATCATATGTATACAACTCATCATAATAAGTATAAAACTTGTATAAGAAAATAGCAACATCAAAAAGGTATGTAAAGATTGAATACATCTTATGTATTTGTCTACATTCATTCTCCACACATAATCATGTAACCTAATTCTTATCCTTGCCTTAGTCAAATTTATACACACAAGAGATAATGTGTGCCTAATATGACAAAATTGTCATGCTCAACATTTTAAATTTAAGTGATAATATTTGATTAACATGACAAGCCTAATAAGCTAAGCTTAATACTTATCATGCCTATAGTCAACATTATACATATAAAGGATAAGGCATGACTAACATGATAAATTTTGACCAAGTCATGTTCACATGGATTTGGGCTTGGTAATTAAAAGAGTCCTAGAGGGGGGGTGAATAGGACTATCGAAAAAAAATGGGAAATTAAAGGAATTATTTGTAAGAAGTGAGTAAGAGTAGAGAAGGAAGAATGATGAACACAAATATTTAAGGAGTTCGGATTCTCAAATAATCCTACATCTCCACCTAACTTATCCCCAAGTTAGGATTTTTTAATCACCCACAATCTTATTAACAAGATTAAGAATACACAAGAGTTTTATGGATCACTCTTACAACCTTACAATCTTGAGTTTTCAAGGCTCACTCAAAAACCAAATTCCCAAGTGTTTTAATGGCTAAACACTTAAACCAATTCCTTTAGAATAGAATCTCACTTCCCGTTTTCTAAACCCAGAAAATAGAAGAATAAGAATGTCTATTCTAATCACTCACCAACTCTCACAAGAGTTATACATAAAGAATTTGTTTGAAAGAAAGTTTTAGAGCTCAATTGAATGTTTAAGAAAATGATGAATGATGCACAAGTTTTCTTAACCTTTCAATTGAATTCTAAGTTGTGTTTATATAGAAAAACACTCAAAAATGTAGTTTTTGGATGTATCAATCATGTCTCCAATGTTTATAATTTATTTTGAATCAATTCTTGAGTTTATGGCAGCTCAAGGGCTGCTCACTACCTCCTCACGAGTGAACAGTGCTCGTAAGGGGTGAAAATATAGCCGTTGCCTTTAAAAATTTCCGTTAGAATGCTGTCATAGGTACACTCACGAGCAGGTCACAAGCCACCAGCTCGTGAGGGGCGCTCTTGAGGAGCATTTCCATCTTTTGACAAGAATGTGCTCTAAATGCTCCTTTGACGGACTGCTCATGATCACTTCTAAAGATGCTCGTGAACGGGACTGAAGACAATCGATTCAGACAAAATGTTCTTCATAAAAGTTGTAGATAATTGTCTTATATTTCTATAAAAATTTGTATTATCTCATTTGAATATCTGTAGCTCAAGATATTGCTGAATTAACAAGAGCTATGCAAACTGAAATGCAAGCTGCATATGCTAACTTCGACTGAAGATTTGTATACCCAAATGAACTTGGATTTTGATGATCAAGTACAATTTAGAAATATTAAGATTTTTAATTCAAAAGTGAAGAAGCTCATTTTCACATTTAAGAGCTCTAAATATGTCAAAAATCTTCTGGAATCTCAGAGGTTCAAACAACCCGAAAAGTTACTATTCACCCAAAAGTGTATATGCTTGGTATATAATTCCCTACACACTTAATTGAAATTATTAGTATAAAAATTGTTTGTCAAAGTCCAAAATTAGGAGTTTGATCATGTAAATGGTCAACAGTAATTAGGCCAACACTTAGCCCAAGCCCAATCTATATAACAAATGGGCTTGGATTAGGCATATGGGCTTTCTGTACATCTTAGATTAATCTTTGGTCCAAAACCCCTTTTGGGCCTAGGCCCAAAAAACTTAGGCTATTAATCCAAGTTCAATTTGAAACACCATATATTATTAATTTAGTACCTTAATTCATATCTCATATTAATTAAGTATAAATTAATAATTAAACCCTTTACTTGAATTAGATTTCATGATATGCTAGAATCATTGCTTAAAGCATAAATTAAATTATATTAATCTTAATTATTTGATTAAACACTTTAATCAATAATTAGATTCATATTGATGGTGATTTGGTGAAACTCTTTTAGGTGTAACTTACTAGGTTCATGTTTAATTGGCAATAAGAAGATAATATCAACACTTGACATTATTTGAAACTCTTTTCAAGTCTAAATGTGAAAATCCTAATTATGCACATTTAGTTCTCATAAATTATGAGTGACCCCTAGTAGCGATATTACAACTACCCAATTAGAAATGAATGCATGTATTGATTCACATAAGCCTTTTTTGTCATAATTACCATGCACTAAAATACATTCATTAGAAGATCCCAATATAGCCTAGATTCATGGTTTAGTCAAACTCTAATAGTTATATCATATGACCTCATCTCAAGTTCTATTCTCGATTAAATATAACCAACACTAAAACTCTTTCATTTCATGTCATATTTGTCCTAGCTAGGAACTTAGTGATCAAGAAAGAACTTAGATAGCATAGGATCTTATCTTGGTTCACTCTAGGAAATGAATCCCATCTTGGTTGAACACTTATCCCTACACTTAACTGATTAGAGCCACCACACGCCATATACCCATTTATGATTAACACACGTATATAAGTGGTAATAAACCCTACTCACTTAAATGTGGATTATCGTGTTACCTCAATTTAAAGGACTATATGCACTATTATGACCTAGATTGTGATTATTGACTATAAGTGAATATCCATGCTATAGATGATGGGGTTTAGCGGGCTTCTAAGATTTTAGCAACTACGACATTGTTTGAACTTAGGGCTTTAGAGAACACACAAACCATTGTCATGAAGACGTGGTGTGGTTATAAGGAGTTGCCACCCAGGGTAATAATTAGGACAAATCGAAATTGGTGGTACTCGATTCTCTAAAAGAAAGCTAGCACCACAACCAGGAGATTTTGGATATGGAATACTAACTTCTTTTAGTCTCATGTTCATTTAGAATTACTTTATTGATATGAACCCTACTTATAACCGAGATAGAATGAGCATCCAATTTAAAATCTAGCCTAAGGATCATCAATAATAAATTATTTTGATGGAGCTAAACCCCTTTCTTATTAATTTAAAGCAAGATACTTAGCTATTAAAAGATGAAAAATCACACAATTCTAAGTGTAACCTAGTAATTATAATGAAAGGTAGATGTGAAAAAATTTAAGTAAACTTGTAAAGTTTCAAAATAGAAAAGTTAAGGGAAAACCTCACTAAATTGATTAAAATTATAAAAAAAAATACATCCTAATTCATCCAAAATATGTTTAGCCCTTATATAGGCATGTAAACAACCTAACCCTTAAAAGAAAAGATTTTCTTCCTTATTCATAGTGATGCTTATATAAAAAAATCCTTAATTAAGGAGATTTCCTTCAAAATATGATAACTCATCTTTGAAAAGTCAAAATTGACAACTCATTATAACTAAGCAAAATGATAACTCATGATAACTAGGCATTGAAGCATGCCATGTCACATGCCATGTAGGATGTTGACCATTGACCCTTGATTTTAACTTGTTGACTCTTTGACTTTGACTTTGACTTATTGACTTTGACTTGAAATATCCTTGAATCTTTTAGAATCTTCCTTATTCACTCCAAAATAAAAAAAAATAGATCAAAATTCATCCATATAAAACTAATTAATTTGAAATATGAAATTAAACTAATTAGCTTGAATTCTTCATCATTTGGCTCCATTACTTGAATCCCTTTAGGGTTCATATTATTCCCTCCCTCTTGAAGATGATTTGCCCTTGAATCATAGCCATCTTCTAAAGTTGATAAATTCATAAATCCTCCAAGGTCAAACACAAACACCTTTGTTGAAAGCTTCTCCTTTGACGTAAGGATCCATAAAAGTAGCTTCAACATATTTTGAACTTAATTGAACATAGAACTCTTATCCACAAATTTGTAAGGATTGTATTTTTATTGCTTCCTTCTAAACTTGAAACATGAATATCTCAAGTTCTTCTTACTATAAGCAAAAACTCCAGAGATTGTATTATGGACATAAGGAACTTCATTAACATCATCAAATGGATCTTCATATGGTTTAAAAGTCTGCAAAATAAATTTTAAAACACTAGAAAAAGAAAGATTAAAGTTGTTAGTATAATCATAATGAATAACCAACTCTTGATCTTTCTTGATGCTCTTAATCTTTAACTTCTCCTTTTCACTCATCCCTTACTCGTTTTCTCTCACCAAGTGTTTCCCATTGTCCTCACTTTCCTTAATCAACTCATTTTTAACACTTAGCTCACATTTTTCTTTTCTATCAACTTCATAGGTTTCCCTCCCCAAAGAATTCCTTAATGAAGATGGAAAATCTTCACTTTTTTTTTATTGATGCACATGTTTTCTAAAGTTATCTTTGGAGATGTAGTTTTAATTTGACACTTTTCCTCCCTACTCTTCTCCTAAACTTATTGCCTAACCAATTTGGTAACTTCAACACCTTCCTGTTCCTTGGAATCACACCATTGTCTCTTTATAAGAACCCACTTTCTTTTCATATTCCAGACCAGGTTCAATTGCAACCTTTAAAGAGATAGAAGGTTCTAATTGCACTTCTTTCTTTAATCTATTAGCAATCTCACACTTAAGCCCACTGATGAATTTTGCAACTTTTCACCTTTTGAATTCACCTATATCACTTGCAATTACAAATAACTTAAACTTTTTAGCATAATCATAAACACATAATCCATCACCTTGTTTAAGCCTTTGTAATTTAAGATGAAATTTATCCCTAACTTTATGAGGAATAAAATGTCTAGTCATTAACCTCTTCATTATCTCCTAATTTTTAATCTCACTAAGCTCATTCATGCTCCATGATGCTATCAAATCTTCCTACCATATAGCAACATGTCCCAAAAATTTATGAGAAGTAAGTTTACATTTTTGGAAATCACTTAATTCAAGAGAATCAAATATCTCCTCTATTTGTTACACCCATTCCAAATAAACATAAGGATCATCACCACCAAGAAAATAAGGCATGTCCATAATGACCACACTCAAAGATAATTTAGAAAAAAAATAGAAAAGAAATCCTCACAAAGCATTCCCTTACATGTTTACACTCAAGGATGTGAATGCTCTTATGTTTAACTTAAAATTCATCCATATCAAGCTAGTTCATTTGAATTATGAAATTAAGCTAATTAGCTTGAATTCTTCATCATTTGGCTTCATGCTTGCACTTGAATCCCTTTTAGGGTTCATATTATTTATGAATTACTATTTTACCCTCTATTTACATGCAATTTCATATAAACCCTTAAACAATTAACTCTAGGAAAACTAGTCATGAAAAATATATATAAACAATGCATTCATTTAAGCTCATAATCCCTAAGTTAGTCTAATCTACATTGATTTTAATTAAATGGGCTAAATCTTCATGTTTTAATTTAAAGTGATCCTAAAGACTAATAGGCCTAATTTCTATTTTCAATTTTAATTAATAAACCTAAGTCTATTTATTTTAATTCTAAAAATGGGCCTATATCTACAAATTATGAAGCATTTAAATTAGTGGGTCTAGTTCTACAAGTTATGGAAAAGACTTAAATTTAATGTGTTAAGTCAAAATAATTTTAATTATCCTATGTGGGCTTATGTCTAAATTAACTAAATGGGACTAAGTTATGTCTAACCTAAATTCTATTTGATTATGGGCCTAAAATCAATTTTAATTAATTAAACCTAATCCTAATTAAATCAATAGACCTATTAAAGAAAAGGTGAATCTAATCATTAAACTTAAAAAAAAAAATCTAAAGTCATTAACTTAAAGCAAACACAATGAAAATATGATATAAAAATCATAAAATCGTAAAATTCACAAATCATATAAAAATAAAATAGTCAAAAAAATAATTAATTAAGATGCATAAATCAAAAGAATAAATAAAAAACATAATAAAATAAACTATATAATGAATAAACTACATGAATCACGCATTCAATGATATCTAACCCTAATTAAATTACATACAACTTAAATTTACTACAACCACCATTAATTTTAATTAAAGCTTCACCAAATAAACCTAATTTATTGATCAATCAATAAAATAAAACACATAACCACATACATAGGATTCCACTATTCCCACTATTAGGGTGATTACAATGATCTACTAAAAATAAAAATAGAATTAATACAACCCAAAAAACTAAATAAATAAAAATACAAAATAAAACAACCAACACAATAATAATGAATAAATAAATAACCTAAAAACTATATTCAACCACAAAATTCAATTTATGGCATTCCATGGATTTTCATGGATTTTATTCTCTAAATGAATTCGTCATGTAACTCCCTTTGTAACCACAAACACAAATATAAAAATAAAAAATGATTAGTAATTAAACATAATAAAAAATAAAGATTAAATAAAATTAAAATTGAATAATACCAAAATAACCAAATAAAATTAACAAAAAAAAAAGGGTAGAAAAAAGACGATGGTATGAATGTAGTATTGATTTGCTCCTCATAGTGGTATGAATCACCGTTGCTTAAAATAGGTTTTCAATGCTTGATTTTTTTTCCTCCCAAAAGTCTATTGCTTCTTCTTAAAGAACATTACTTCTAAAGAAAATCTTTATTTGAAAAACTATATAAAAACCAAAAGAAGAAGACGCAGAAAAGTCCCCTTGTAGGAGAGTTGACTTGGGTTTATATAGAAAACCTAGCTCCACTCACGTATCCTACTATGATTTTTCTATTCATGGTGATAAAATTTTGGTTTAATAAGGACTTTTAATTTCCTAAAAAAATTAGATAAATCCTGGAAAAGGTATTTATCCATTATTTTGACCAATTAAACTTTAGAAAACAAAAAAATTTTATTTACTGGAAAATAAAAAATACAGACAGAACATGTTTAATTCCGACCGAAATTATATAATTTTGATCAGAATTATGTAATTACGATATGTTTTATGTAATTTTAATTAGAATTATGCAATTCCGATCAGAATTACATAATTCTAATCCTTTTTTTTTAATTTTCTTTTAAATTTTAATTACAAAAAGACCCTTAAAGGAAATAAAATTTTCAATTAGGTTCTTAAAGAAAACATTACAATTATATCCTTAAAAACCAAATAATTTCTTTTGAAAATGCATTTAGGCTTTTGAGGTTTCAAACTTCAAGTGTTGAAGATCTATTTAGAATATTTTTATCATTAGAGTCTTTTGTCGCATCCATATTCCGTCATCCCAAAATTGGGTGCTTACAACCTCTCACACCTATTTTTGGACTATAAAGTTGTAGTTGATTGTTGGCTTAATTTTGGTTTATTGCCCTTGTCTACTCATAATGATAATTTCTCAAATTGGATGGCTCATTTATTGGAATCTCAAAATAATAATTATATAGCTAAAGTTTTAGTTGTGTTATGGGGCATTAGAAATAACGTAACAATTGGTTATGGAATAATGTGTTTGTGTTAGCCTCCTTAACTATTCAGTAGAGTTTATTGTTTCTTCATTGTTAGCAGCAAGTACAATTAGTTGGTCATGATATTATTACTAAAAAGGATCATTCTTCTTCGTTAAAATGGTCAAAACCAGTAGATGGGTGGATGAAGTGTAACATTGATGCCCCTATTCCTAGAAGTGGTAATTATATTGGCATGGGGGCTATTTTGTGTGATTGTATAGTGCCATGATTTGTTGTTTTTCTAAACTAATTCCTAGTTTGCTCTCAGCCTCTTTAGCTGAAGCTATATGTATGAAGGAAAATTTAAGTTGGTTGAAGGCAGGTGGGTTTCATAAAGTGATTATTAAGTCTAACACCAAGCTTGTGGTTGATGCTTTGCATGTTTCTCATGTTGATGTTTTTGAGTTTGGAAGTCCCGTTAGTAACTGTCGATCTCTTATTTTAGAAAATCATAATGTAGTGTTTTCTTTTGTTTGGAGACAAGAAAATGAGGTGGCTCATGCTTTAGCAAAAGCTTCTTATTTTCATGCTAGTCCCTCCTTTTGGCAGCATACTCCTAATTTTATTAGAGCTTTGTTGATTAATGATGTAATGATTTCTAGTTAATGAAGTTCTCTCTTTTCATATAAAAAAAAGATATATACATGTTGATTCTTCTATTAACCATTCAAACAACTTAGGTTCATTTGTTTGGTAAAAAATAAAGATGAGTATACAAATTGCAATTGCCAATGCTTAGTATTTTGTTGGCTAAAATTTAGCATAGGAATAGGAATTTGATTTTCCATCAATGGAAATCATGATTTGTCTTCTATTCTTAAAGAATTACTTTTGAGTCAAATCAATTATAAATTTGTTAAATATTTAAATATTAATATTTATTTTTAAAAATTTATAAATAAACTAATAAATTAATAAAAATACATATTAAATGTTTGAATAAAAATATTTAAAAAATTAAATAAGTTTTATAAAAACTATAATAATATTTCTACAAATAAATATTTCTATAATATTAATTTTTAATATCAAAAAAATTATCATGTTAATTTTTTATATATAAAAAATAATTATAAAAATATTTTTTTATAAGAGAAAATTTAATTGCTAAATGATGTTGATTCTCATCGCTATTCCTATTTTCTAAAAAACCAAATACTTTTTTCATATTTTTCTTTCTTTTCATATTTCTCTCCATTCTAATTTTGATTTCAACTTTGATTTCAAAGTACAAACTAAATAGCCCTTAAATGTTTATTGTTAAATCAAGTTGTGAACAAACATCAAGTTTTAGCTCTCTCTAAAAGTGGTCCGATGATGAAAACAATTCATAAAATCAGTGTGTGAACATGATTAGCTATTGCATAGAGCATACAACCTAGAAATCATTCGAAATTATAAGTCTGTTATCAACTCAGTCAATTGAACTCTAATTCAGTGAAATGAAAACTTAGAACAGCAAGTCACGCGCTTAAAGTGATCATTGCAAAACCACAATTGTTCAAATGAGCAAGTCACTAAGCTGAGTCTCGTTTTACGAAGTCAGATTGAGACTGACGAAAAATGATGACTAACGAGTTAACTAGGAAGTCCAAAAACATTTTCTTCAATTTTGAAATTCTTTAAAACCTTACCAAAGTCAAAAAAGAAAAATGTTTGTTGTCACATATTGCAACATTTACAATGTTGTTACAAACTGTGAAAAGATTATTATACTCTTTACCTGTATATGATCCTCCGAATTAGAAGGTAAAATAAATAATTTTTTTTTATTTTTTATAATTACGATGATATTGTAACCGTCACAATTCATATTCATACAAAAAAAACCTCTAAGGATGGACATTGAGGAGCGTGAAAATACACGGGAGAGCACATTGATTGCATGTACATGCACACGAACACACAGGAACACATCTAATGATGCGCTCAGATGTGTGAAACTTCAGTCTCCTTCATGATGCCTCATCCAATATGTGTCTATAAATAGCACCCTAAACTTCATTTCTTGGAGGAGACTTTTTAGAAACTAGGCCAACACACTACTGGATTGAAGACTCATGACACCCTGAAACACTATATACACATTCTTTTTCTTTGCTTAGTTGTTGATTAGTCTCATCTTTCTCACCAAACCGAACCTCGTCTCTATTAAAGCACACTCCAAAGGTAATAATTACATCACGCGATTTCTACATGAATTTGACAAAGATAACTCAGTGACTTACACGAAACCGGTGTTTATACTCTCAACATGAGCTTAGTCAATATTCTAAGGGCCGAATAATCAATTTTGCACGTTTAATTTTTTGCATAGTTGCATTCTTCTCTCTTCTCCTCAATTTTTCTTTTTTTTCTTTTTATTATGTAACCAGCACTTGTGAAATTTTGTGTTTCTGTTATGAGACTTGCAATATCGTGTGCCGTCTGTTTGCATTTTCATGTATAATAAGATTTTGTCATATTCTTTGTATTTTCTCCATGCTTAAGACTCAGATTTGTTGAAAATAAATTCGTTTTTTATTATAAAATTTACATTTTCAGCATTCTGTGCATATTTTTCATCATTTCTGTGTAAAAATCACGATCACGTTCAGCATCATTTCTGAATGACTTGAACATCATTTCTAAGTTTTTTCTTGTAAAAATTGTATTCTCTGCATTTTTCTTGTCAAAATAGCATTTTCTGCATATTTCTGATTAAAATAAGGCTGCTAATATGCTCAGATAATAAATCTGCTAACTCTAACATAATTTTCAGCATTTTCATCATTTTTGTATTGAAATCAACATTTTCACCAAAGTCTGCATATTCTGCATTAAAAATCAACATTTTAATATCATAATATCATTCTGCCTTCATTTATGTAATTTTCAACATAGATTTATATAAAAATTACATTTTCATCGAAATATAAAAATTTCATGTCTAAAATCATCACTTTTAGCATTATTATCATCAAAGTATCATTATGCACACTTTTATACTATTCTGCATTAATAAATTGTATTCTCATCATTGCTAAAACACTAAAAGCTAAAATTGTCAAATATGCATTAAGAGCATGCATTTTCATTCTTCGCATTCAAAAATGCATTTAGAAATGCACTTTCATCATTAGCACTCAAAAATGCGATTTTTATCATTTGCCTTCAAAAATGCATTTTCTCTATCAAGATATCTCGTTTTCAGCTAGAACTTGGTCCAATGATGCTCTCATTGTGCATTCAATTTCAATTGTCAGCATATTCTGCTTCATATTTGAGGTTGTTATGAAATATCAACATTTCATAATGATTCTCTGTCATTCTACGCCATTTTCATGCCCCGTTTTGCATTCCTTAAATGCTTTCATATTCCCTGTTTACTTGCTTCATGTTCGAGCGGATCGATGAATTGCACATAATTGGGCTAGCGTTTGTCTTGCAATTGTGTATTCTAGATCTAGAACTAGATTTACATTCTTATTGTCTACGGCTAAAAATAAGTTTAGAAAGCCTTGCGAACAACGTTACAGTCATTGAAGTCCCCAGCGTTACGCCCTCGCATTCCTACGCTGAATGAAATAAAGCTCAAATCAGGTCTGTCAGCACAACTTGAGACCCATCATTCTTGAGATGACGCTCGAGTTTGAACATGTGTGGTTCGTTCCATATTTTAGGGTTTCGACCGAGGCCAACGCGACTCAGCAATACATGGCTGCCTTTAGGAATGAAGTAGTTAGCAACTGTTGTATCAGCTATGGAGACATGAGGAAGATTGAATGACACAATCGGGTGGAGGCGAAAGGCTTCTCTAGCACATGCCTTTATGTAATTGAGTTGTGAGAAGTCTGATTCTTGAGCTAGTCTCTCCTTCCCTACAACTCTATCCAACTCTTCTACTTCTTTTTCCAGAATCTTGGGCTGGTTTATCATCTCTGCAAGTACTCATTCGAAAGCATTTGATGGATTATCCACTGCCGCCATCATTATTTCCTACAAAAGTTGAACAGTTGATGTTTAGCTATATTGAAATCATTCGTAAAACATCCGCCGAAAAATGCTGAAAAAAAGAGAGGGCATTTAAGTTAATTTATTTATTTAAAAAGAGCCGCATTAACATTATAATAAACAAAATTTATACAAACATTGTTTTCAAAATTTTCTTGAAATCATTTGAAATGTAAAGTTAGAAATATATGATAAGTGTTAGTGTCCCATAGATTTTATGTTACTTAATATGTTACAAAATAAAAAATAAAAGTTTTACTTAATATGCTGTGTGCATGAGAAAGATAGAGAATTCACAGTGATTTGAGCTTTAATCTCTCCAGTTGACAGAGTAGAGTTCCATTGTCATCTTTTAAAGTAATGAGAACGTCAAGCAGGTCGTCCACTACATCTTAGTACCGCTCCTCCATTGTTGAATCCTCTCTTCTATTATGGGATCATGATACTTATTTATGGTCCCAATACAATCCTTCATTACCTTCTCATGACCATCCAAATCAAGCCTTTGCAAACACGGCATATAGTCAGACAAACAAGATGCATACGTATAAGCAATAGCAGTGAACAATTGCATCAACGTGCTCTTTTTCCTCAAAACCAGGTCCATCATCCTTCATTCCTTCCCCGAAAAACCTCTTATTGAACACCATCTTCCTCACTACATTTCCACAATAATGATGTGCAGCTAGCCTCACATCCAGTAATCCACCTTCCTCAGATTCCTTGCATTGGCTATACACGTAATGAACAAGGTGATCGCTTCTTCAAGTCCTTTGCCATGGAACCACTTGTGTTTCGCTGGAGAAAGGACTTTTGTTGCCATAGCTTTCTTCATTTTCTTCCATTGTTCTCCCAACGGCACAAGAGCTGTTGTCAAATAACCTTTCGTAGTGAGATGAGTTGACATTGTCAATAGTCTAGTTGCAAAAACAGAATCTTGGGCTTTCAAGAATTCGCAGCTAATCTCAGGGGAAGTGACCGTTATCACATGAATATTTCCTAGACGGATACAAGCAATCTCAGTGTTCAATTCTTGCACGAGGTTCTGTCCATCGAAAGCCTGGCATGTTTCGTAGTATTGTTGGCAAGCAACCAACAAGAGGCCATGGTTTTGCACAAGGAGGCAATGAGTTGTTTCGTGGATTCCGGGGTTTCATTAAATAAAATAAGGTAATTGCCGAGGCAAAAATCAAGAATAGGGAGAACAATGAAGTCATGGAAAGGGTAATGCCTGAAATATCAAGTGTGTCATGGAGAGGAGCTAGCATGCTATAAGAGCCTATTGAGATAGTTTTATTTTCATTGCTATCAGCACAGCTTCCCCAAAGCACAAAACTTTAAGATCTACTGATTTGGAAATCTTTCAAGATTGCATGCAGTATCTCACAGGTCCTCAAGGTTGCTTTTTCCTCTTTGTTTGTTTTTCTTTATGTTGGGATGCATAAGAGAAACCTCTATTTATAGAGAGCGCCTGTGCCAATATTTTATAAGAAAATGTTTTATGAAGCGGTCCACTTTGTAGCGGCTCGATTAAAAAATAAAAAAGGGATTGGAGAGACTTTTTACCAAAATAAACTGTGGCATATAAACAGGGGCAGTTTTATTAAAAAAATTAATAAAGAATGCAGACCTCTATATAGTCGCTCAAGATGTGTATTACGTCTCTATTTTATAATAATAATAATAATAATAATAATAATAATAATGACTTTTAAAATAAATTGTAATATCTCACTACTGGAGTTGATATGGTTGAAAAGATATATGGATAAAATTTAGTGTGTCGTTACTGGTGACACAATTATCTTTTTACCTTTAAGTTTAAATTTTTTTATTAAATTATTAAAAGATATTATAGGTTATAAGTATTTAAATTTTTGAATGACATATTTATACATATGTAATTTAAATTTTAAATTTAAAAAAAAATTATAGACTATGAGTATTTAAATCTTTACACGACGGCAGATTTATCAGTGTACAACTTAAATTTTAGATTTCAAAAAAAATTTACAGACTATAAATGTTTAAATTTTTACACGACGGATTCATCAATATACAATTTAAATTTTATATTTAAAAAAAATTACAGACTATGAGTATTTAAATTATTATACAACGGGTTCATCTATATGCAATCTAAATTTTAAATTCAAAAAAAATTTTGAATTTTCAAAAAAAAATCAAAAGAAAAAAAAAAAAAGGCAATATGAGCTTTTTCGCCCACTAGCGACAGGGACACATGTCATGGTTAATGCAATATATTCCTGTTCAATATATATATGTCATGTGAAAAAGCATATGTAAATTTTACCATCTTCTATCTTATATGTTAAATCATACGTTTGATATCATATATGGCTATACCAACAGGATAAATATAGAGAATAAAATTTCTTGAAGCTTTACTAGATTAGAAGAATGCATGTTAGATCTTATCTGTCCTTAAAAAAATCTAAGAAATGACTTAATATATGGCAAGTAAATCAGCCTCAGGTGTGCCAAGATTAAGATTCTATATTTATTTATTTTTATGTGATTTTGGTTAGCATTTTTTTAACCAAACACTACATGTTATGGCATTGATAGAACTTATGGGCTATTTAGCTTCCACATAGATGCAAGGCAAAACCCTTTTTCACGCCCTTAAATTTTACATTTTATTTTATTAAATTCTTAAATTTTATTATATTATATTAAATCCTTGTACTTTTATATTTGTACACATTAAAATTTTTTTAAAATTTTAAATTGTTGATATTATTGTGCAAATATAAAAGTATGATGGCTCAATGCAGCACAACTAAATTTTAAGGGCTCAAAACGTAAAAATTTAAAGGCTTAGAAAATTGGTTTTGCCATAATCTAACTCAAAACACAAATATAACAATTTCATAAGAAAATTAAAATATAGGAAGAAATATAAATTACTAAATTAAAATCCAACAAACTATACTATAAATTCTACCAATTAAATTATCCTATAATTAATAATTCTATAATTAAGATTACTTCTTGAAATAATAAAACAAAGACATTAAAACCATATATAATATTAATTACATATTTTACAATATTAAATAATCTAACTTTAGTGAATTAGTTAAAGATAAATTATTATTTAATTTACATATTCTTAGTTCATACAATCACCATTAATTAACAGAAATATAAAAAAAGAATTATTATATAGAAAAATAATAAACATAAATAAAATTAACAACTAGAAACAAAAATAATACAATAACATAAACAGATTATAAAAAAACAAACATTAATTCCAGCAACATAATAAAATATAATTAAACAAATAAAATGCAAAATAATAAAAAGCTACAAAATAAAAATTAAATTATAAAAATAGTGCAATATAAATATGAATTAAAAAAAATTAAAATAAGAATAAATTAAAATTAAAATAAATATGCAATATAATGAAAAAAATAATAAATAAGAAAGATGAAAGAAAAAAAAACCAAGGCTGGTGCCTTACTGACACCGATGCAAATGAAGAGCAACGTGCCAGTAAGGCACTATTGCTGAATTTTTTTTATTTTTTTTTAAAGCAACAATGGTAGCAATGATGCCAAATAAAGACAAGGTTTTTTTTAAAAATATAAATAAGAAAATATTGAAAAAAATATATATTTTCAGATCACTGCCTGCTGATAGATTAGTTCTTCGTAATGGCACCAGTTACGTAAAAGTTTTCTTCTATTTCAGGAATTCTATTTCCTATTTTCTTCTTTTTTTTTTTTTTTTCTCCTTCTGCCTGAGAGACTCTCTTTTTACTTTTTATCTGTATATTTTCAATATTTGTATATTTTTAAATTTTTCTTAATATATATTAAAAATATAAAACATATGTTATATTCATTATTCAATTATGTACTTTTTTAAATATTATTTATATATTTTTAAAATTTTATTCATATATGTTGAAAATGCAAAACATCTGTCATATTTATTATTTAGTTATATACATTTTTTAATATTATCTATATATTTTTATAATCTTATTCGTATATGACATAGAAAAAAAAAGTATATGATTTGAATAAAATTAATATCTGAAACTTAAAAAAAAATATTTAAAAACAAAAGCAGTTATAGACGGCGGAACTTAGTATGCGTCCAATTATTTGACAATCACAACAATGTGTGAATTCGAGACCCACTATGAAATGCAAAATAGACTTAAAGTCCAAATCAAAATTGAGTCGCTACCCAGATGAAAATCGGGACACACTTATATAGCAACTAGATTCTATGAAGGTTCCTAAAAGTCATTATTAGAAAACAAGTTCAGAAACTAAGTATATGCTTTTAGAATGTACACTCAACCTTATGGTTCACCTCCGTTTGTATTTTATTACCTTTAATTATTTAATTATTTTCTTATTTATATTCAAAATTATACTTGCCTCCAAACAATTGGTTAAGTTTTACATTAAAGTCTAAATGTGTACATTAGTCTCCTTTCATGCTTTAAGTCCTAACATTCAATGTAAGTAAAACAAGTAATAATTTACAACCATACATTCCAAATGAAGAGAGAAAGAATTAGAGATTACAACACTTTGTATAAGAAATAGGTAAAATAAACCAAAAATAAACTTCTTAAATGACCAATAAAACACAAGAATGGACATATGATGATTAAGAATCACTTAATGACCATAAATGACCAATAGAATGGACATCTGATGATTAAGAATCATATAATAACCCCTGCAATAAACACAAGTCAACCCTTTTCCACAAAATAAAATAAACGAACCTACATGAGGAGATCACAAAGTTAACTTATGGATCAAATAAAACACTAATGAGAACAATAGGTATCTAAAACATTAGTCAAACATAATAATAAAATGATTGTAAAAGATAAATGAAAAGAAAAAGCATGGGTCTTCTCAGAAATCATGCACAATTTTATAAGAAAATCAAGAAAAGGTCATGTAGGAACCTATCAGTGTGGCAATCGCCTCATGGTAAAGAGACAATGCCTTTGCACCGATAGATGCAAGCAACTCCAAGAAGCAGTAAACTTTGATTTCAACCAAGCAATAAGTGATATAAATGAATAAGACTTACAACTACACTTAAGACCTCAATCAATCATGCTAAGAGTATGGCATAACATAAGTAATAAGCATAAGAAATGAATAACTAAATAAATAAGTAAGAAGTTTGATAACTCTAAAACTTCAATATTGAAAAGGAAATAAGAACCATTATTGAAATAAAAGTTTTTCTCAAAATAGTTGGCCCTCAGAGATAGATATGGATATTTAACTTCACTTGAATACAAGGTTTGTACCTTCTTCTCCTCTAGAGTGGCCCTTTTCTAGCTTAATCACCTCTCTTTTTCCCTAAGGACTTTTTTTTTCTTGTTGTTTCATAGCTCTTTTTTCCCTATTTTTTTGGTAATGGTTACTAACCTTCCCCTTCTCTCTCTTCTTCCCCCTTTTAATCCTATGCTCAGCCTATACCCCTACCTTTTTACTCATCATTACCCTTTCTAGCTTTCCACTTCTCCTAAAAATCCCCTTCTTCATGAAATAGGCTGAGTTTAGTGAAAGGTGGGCCCACCAAGTTGGCTACCATGGTCACCTCTGCATTTAATGCAGAGGCAAGTGGCTGCTGCAGAGGTGGCACCCCTGTGATAAGGTGATCACCTCTTCAAAAAGGTGTCGACTCTTTAGCCCAGCTTTGCATTGGGCCAAATGGGTCGAGGTGGGTTAGGCTTGCTTTTGAATGAGTTTGGGCTGAGATTTTGGGTTTTAAGCTTTTAGGTCCATTTTTAATAAGGTTTGGGCTTCTTTCTTGCATTCAAGCCTTACATTTCTCATAATTGGGCTCTATGGAGGGTTGATCAAACCATGCTTCCATAGTTCACCCCCTATATTAGGCTTTTGAACCAAGTGTCAATAGTTTACCCCTTAATTTTTTAAAAAACCAAATGCTTGCAATGATAATTTTTTGAAAAATAACATGCATAACAAAAATAATAATAAAAAATAGGCATACCTGACTTATGAGCTTCACTCACACCGTCGGCCTCGGGAATTCTAACCTGAAAAGTCAAAATTTTACCTCAAAATATGACCATGTTCCTCAATTTTTTCTGGCCTGATTAGCTACTCATCTGAAACGTGATTCATGGGTTTTCCTAGCCCAATACATCACTCATCTAAAACATGACTCTCGAGTTTTCCTGGCTCGATACACCACTCATTTAAAATATGACTCATGAATTTTTCCAGCCCAAGAGGTCGTCCTTTATTTGGAATGGGAAACTCACACCATCATCCTCAAGTTTTCCTGGCCCAAAAGGCAGTCCCTTATCTGAAACGGGAAACTCACGCTGTTATCCTTGGGTTGTCCTAGCTTGAGAGGAAATCCTTTATCTAGAAAAGGAAACTCACGCTGTCATCCTCGGGTTTTCCTAGCCTGAGAGGTAGTCCCTCATCCGAAATGAGAATTTCATGGATACAACCCAACTAGTCACTTATGATATTATGAACTTCAGGAATACAACCCGACTAGTCACCCTTTCTTTAACCAAGAAAACTTCCACTCATAACACTAATTTTCAAAATACGCTTGGGGAAACCTTGCCCTTCTTATTCATCATTTTCTCCACTTTTATCATTTTTATCATTTACATCATCTTTTCTTTTTGTTATAAAATTCCTCCCTTTCTCCCTTTTCTTTCTTTCTCTCTTCTTTTTCTTTTCTCCTTCTTCTTTCCCGCACCCACATTCTTTCAAAAAATGGACAATAAGAGGACGTCACCTATGCCTCGAGTGGGATCATATTTTTCCTTCCACAAACACTCCACATAGCCTTAGATTATCAAAAGGAGACCCAATTCCTCTTTTGGTAGATTTAAGGTGCCATATCTATTCACCAACATCCGAAGAGGTTGTTATCTAAATCTTATTTATTTTTCTACAAATCATACTGGGTAAGAGTGCATTCACATCTATTTTCCATTTAAAATCAAAAATAGGATTGATTAAATGTGAATCATATGGATTTAGGGGGGAAAAAATTAGAAACTAGCCACTATTCTATTTTTTTGTATTTTTTACAGAAAATAAAAATATTTTTTCTGAGTTTTAATTGTTTACAAAAATTTTCTTAAATTTATTTTTAGGATTTATCTAATTCTTCAGGAAATAAAGTCTTTTTAAAATTGGAACTCTTAGTATGTAGAACTTAGGGTTTTTGGTTTGTTTCCCTATAAAAGGAGAACTTATGCTCTTGGAGCAGGGGGACTCAACTCTCAATTCTTAATACTGAGCATTCTTTTCCACAAAAAAAAAAATCTTGGTGATTTATTCATTTAGAGGTTTTTTAGAAGAAAAATAACAAGTTTTAAAGGCCTACTAAAAAACAATGGTGATCTTACTAGTCTGAGGAGCAATTCTTTCACAAGCATCCATAAACATTATCTTCTCCCCACCTTCTTTTATTTTTCTTCTTTTATTATTATTTTGATTTTATTGAATTTTAATTATAATTTAATTCGCTAATCATTTTTTTATCCTTCTGTGATAGTGATTATGGAGGAGATCACATAATGATCGTACTTGGAGAACTAAATCCATAGAGGTATATAGAATGCCATGGATGGAACCTATAACTAGATGTAGTTTCTAGGGTTTTTTTATTTAATTGTCTTATTTTTATTTATTTTTAGGATTGTATTAATTTTTTTCTTTTTCTTTTATTATTCTTAATAGTTCATTGTAATAGCCCTGATAGTGGCAATAATGAAATTTGGTGTGTGTGCTTGTGTGTTTTGTTTTCATTTAATCGGTTAATAAAATTAGGGTTTTAATTGGTTAATTAATTAAAATTAAATCCTTAGGTTTTTTAATTAAAATTGAATTAGATTTAAGTTAGTAAAATTAGTTTTGCATGATTGATTATTTTATTTTATTGTTTATGGTCACTTTAATTAAATTAGGGTTTTAGAATAGATTTAATTAATTAGTTGATTTTTTAGTTGATTGTTTTTTATATTTTTATTGTTTTTGGGTTTGTTTGCTTATATTTATATGTTTTAGGCCCTAGGCCCACATTAGTCTTTAACCCATTGAAATTTAGGTTTTTTAGGCTTAATTAATGAAAATGCATCTTTAGGCCCATAATTAATTAGATTTAGGGTAGAGATAACTTAGACCCATTTAGTTAATTAGACATAGGCCTGCCTAATTTAATTTAATTAATTTAGACTTAGCTCATTTAATTTAATCATTTTTCATTATTTGTAGATTTAAGATCATTCTAGAATAAAAACATGTAAAATTAGGCCCACTAATTTAAATACTTCATAATTTATAAATACAGGCCCATATTTAAAATTAAAATAAATAGACTTAAGATCATTTAATTAAAAGGAATTAGGCCCATTAGTCTTTAGGCTCACCTGTAAATTAAAATATATAGATTTAGCTCATTTAATTAAAATTAATGTAGATTAGACTAACCTAGAGATTATGATGAATGCATTGTTCACTTGTATATTTCATGACTAGTTTGCCTAAAGTTAATTGTTTTTTTTGGGTTTATATGAAATTACATGTAAATAGAGGATAAATAGTAATTTTAAAAGAACACGAGATTGAAAGAAGTTAGTATTCCATACCCAGAATCTCTTGGTTGTGGTACTAACTTTCTTTTAAGGAATTGAGTACCATCATTTTTTTATTTGTCCTAATTATTACCCTAGGTGACGACTCCTCATCTCCACGCCATGTCTTTGTGATAGTGGTTAGTGTCTTCTCTAGATCCCTAAACTCAAACAATGTTACGGTTGCTAAAATATTGCGTGCGCATTAAACCTCGCTGTCTACAGAAGTTTGACTACAAAGTCAAGAACACAATGCCTCCTACTACCCACACACTCTTAAAAGACATAGTACCCTCATGATAGAGAGAAGAATTTGATAAGGAAGATAGGATGATCAATACTATTTAGCTTTTGAACTTGCAAGTCATGGCGATAGACATATGGTACGACTCTGATGATCCTGAAATCATTGTCTGGGACTAGAATAATAGTACAAAAGCATATCAGTAAGCAGATAAGAAGCCCTCACTAGTAATTAATCATGTAACTCACAATGGGTGGGTATATCAACCTCTTGAGAAAGAGAATGAACCCTATAAGGAGAAAGAAGTAGTAAGAGATCAAACTCCGATCAAAGAGGAAGACACTATCCTCAAGTAGCTCAAGAAAACTCAGGCACAAGCCAGTATCTAGGACCTACTCATGGCCTCCAAGAAGCATAGAGATGCCCTAGTCAGAGCACTAAATGAAGCAAAAATTGCCACTGATACTTCACCCTGTGAGATGATAGCCTCTCTAATGAAAGTTCCTTCAAATGCAATCACCTTTTCAGATGAAGATTTACCCCTCGAGGGAAGGGTCCACAATCGTCCTCTCTTTATATAGGTAATTTTCAAGACTAAAAAGACCCCATGTGTTATGGTAGATGATGGGTCTGCCATTAATGTTTGCTCCTCAAGGTTGCTACATAAGTTCAGGATGAATGTTGAAAACCTAAAAGAATCCCATATGGTAATATGAGCCTATGATGATTCAAAGAAGCTAGTCATTAGCACTTTCAAAGCAGTAGTTATAGTGGGAGATATCAAATCAAAAATAGAATTTACAATCCTAGACATCCCTCCAACTTTTACCTTACTACTAGGAAGACCTTAGTTCCACCCACTAGGGGGCATAACTTCCACTGTGCATGAAAAGATTAAGTTTTCTTTGAATGGAAAGGTTATTACCATCCTAGTTGAGACAAATAATATTATTGCTTATTTGAATATCATCCCATTAGGATTCTAGGTTTCTATGATCAGTGATGGTCATGTCGATCCTAAAGTTACTGCTATAATGAAGAAGATACAATATTTGCCTGGAATAAAATTAAGAGGAAAAAATACTAGAGTCATAGAATTCCCTAACTTTTGAGGATAGACCAACAGAAACGGTCTAGGGCATAATCATGAAAAGGATACTAAGGCTAAGAAATCAACCTCTTTTATGGCTAAAAGTTCAACCCAAGTCTATCAAGGAAAAGTTAAGGAATGGATGAGCAACAAAATCAAAAAATCGAAGTTTGAGATCTTCAATGACACCCTCAAGGAGAAACACTTATCAGATATGATCACTGAGACTGACATCTATGAGCTAATGAAAAACTTGGAGATAGAATATGAGAGTGAAGCTATTAATCATGCCCAAGCTATTGCCATCCTTGAATCAAGCATGGATGACATCTTGTTCAAAGACATTAAGCATGGATGACATCTTATTCAAAGACATTACTAAGTACTTTTTCTTTGTTTAAAAATGATGATGTATGAACTCAAAAGTTAATGCAATGAAATTTGATTTTGCTTACTTATTTAATGTCTTTCCTAATGGTAGCTTATATTGCATTGATAAAAACATTAGCATATTTGACATTCATTCCATATGCACTAAATCATTTAACATTGGCATGGAATCTAAACCACGCATTCTGCATATTTTGAAAGATGTTACCCCTGAAGAGAGGAGAGAAATTGAAAAAATATTAATAAAATATTCAAAAGTATTTTCCTGTGTGTATGATGATATGCCTAGTATTGACAGAGACATTGCTCAACACTTCATTCCAACCAAAAAAGGGTGAAAACTGGTAAAGCAGAAGCTGAGAAGACTCATACCAGAATGGGCCTAAGTAGTGAAAGAGGACATTGAGAAACATATCAAAGCAAAATTACTAAAGGTAGTAAAGTATCTAGAATGGTTAGCAAATGTGGTGCTAGTATCGAAGAAAGATAGAACGGTTAGAATCTGTGTCGACTATAGAGATTTGAATAAGGCTTGTCTAAAGGATGATTTCCCACTACCTCACATAGATATACTGGTTGATAGTGCCGCTATATGTGCAATGTACTCCTTCATGGATGGATTCTCTAAGTACAATCAGATCCTAATGGTCATTTTTAACAGAGCAAAGACAACTTTCATAATAAAATGGGGTACTTACTACTACAAAGCAATGCCTTTTGGACTAAAGAATGCAAGGCCAACCTACTAGAGAATGACGATTGTAATGTTCCATGAAATGATACACAAATAAGTAGAGGTATACATCGATGACATGATGGTCAAATCAAGAACTAGGGAAGAACACCCCTCTGATCTCGAAAAGTTCCTTATAAAGGTCAAAAAGTATAGTCTTAAGCTAAATCCAAAGAAATGTGTGTTTAGGGTCACTTCAGGAAAGATGTTGGGGTATATTGTCAGTCAGAATGGGATTGAAATCGATCTAGATAAAGCAAAAGCCTTAAAAGAGATGCTAGTGCCAAAAATAAAAAAAGAAATCAGAGGGTTTCTAAAGAAACTACAGTTCATCAATGAATTCATCACTAAGTTAATAACAGTGTGTCAACTGATCTTCAAGCTATTTAGAAAAGGTTAGCTAGTTGAATGGAACAAATAGTGTCAACTAGCATTTAACAATATCAGAAGCTACCCAGCTAACCCACCAGTCCTAAGACCACTAAAATCGAGGATACCTCTAACCTTGTATCTGGCCTTCGAAGGGAATGTAATCAGTGCAATGTTAACCCAAGAGGGAGAAATTAAAGCAGAACATGCAGTCTACTACTTAAGCAAGAAGATGCTGCCATATGAGGAGAAGTACAACCAAGTTAAATTGATATGCCTGGCAATGGTATGGGTAATGAAGAAACTCATACACTACTTTTAATCCTATAGAATTTAGGCCGTGTCTAAAATGGACCCATTGAAGTACCTCTACGAAGCTCCCTCTCAAATGGGTAACTTGCTAAGTGGCTTGTACTGCTAACAGAATTTGACATGCAATATCTTACTAAAAAGGCAATTAAAGGGAGAGCGGTGGCTGAATTTCCAGCTCTCAACCCCATTCCAAACTCAGGAGAAATCCAACTGGACTTCCCAAATGACTTGAGCTCGGCCATTGAGATCCAAGGATGGCACATGTACTTTGATAGAGCAGTTAATCAGTTTAGCGTAGGAGTTGGTGTCATACAATAATCTCCAAAAGGTAAAGTAGTACCAATTACTAAAAAGCTTAAGTTTAAAGTCATAAACAATGAAGTAGAATACGAGGCATGCACACTTAGAATAGAAGAATTGATAGCCCTGAATGTCATAGAATTTGAAATCTTCGGAGATTCCATACTAGTAATCAATCATGCCATGGAAGAGTGCGAACTGAAAGAGCAACACTTAAAGCCTTATTTTGACCACTTGAGGCTACTCACCATGTCCTTCTAAAAATATAGATTCATTTATCTCCCTAGGAATCACAACCAAATGATAGATGCACTTACTTCCCTAACATCAGTATGGGAAGGACCATCCAAAATGCCTATGAAGCCTCTGATTCTACTCAAATCGGGACAACCTTGTCATAAAAACTATAGAATAGTAAACAAAAAAGTTATTGAAAAGCCCTAGTTCTATGACATCTATAGATATCTAAAGGAACGATCATATCCTAATCAAGAAGATGAAAGAGACAAAGTAATCATTTGACGACTAGCATCAAAATTCACATCGCACCAGGGTGTATTATATAGAAGAACCTCATATGGTTTATAACTCTGATGTCTAGAGGAAACTGAGGTTATAAAAGTAGTAAAAGAAGTACACTAGGGTGTTTATTATCCACACATGAATGGAGCAATCTTGGCTAAGAAGCTAATCAGACAAGGGTTGTTCTGGATGATGATAATGGATGACTATATCAAATTTGTAAGGAAATGCCATAAGTGTCAGATTCACAGGAATGTTAGTCACCTTCCCCTAATAGAACTACACTACATCTCCTCTCTATAGCCCTTCTCAGCATGGGGGCTAAACATAATTGGGGAAATCCACCCAACAGCCTCAAATGAACACAGGTTCATCCTAGTGGCAGTGGACTACTTTACAAAATGGGTCGAAGCATAATCATTCGCAAGGATAGGAGCCAAGCAACTGGCTAAATTCATGAAAAGAAAACTATTATATTGATATGGGATCCCCCATCACATCATTTCTGACAACGATGTCCAATTCCAAGGCGAAGTTAGAGAGCTACTAAGGAGTTATAAGGTGGAACATCATAAATCTTCTCCTTACCGACCACAAGCAAAGGGGGTCGTTGAAGCTATAAATAATAACATCAAAAATATCTTGTCAAAGATGACTCAAACTTACTGAGATTGGGTAGATAGATTGCCACATGCCTTATGGGGGTACTAAACAACAATTAAAACTTCAACAAGAGCAACTCCTTTCTCATTAGTGTATGGATCAGAAGCATTTTTTCCAATTGAAAGAGAGATCAAGTCTCTTCGGGTAGTAATTAAACAGGAATTTCTAAAAGTAAAATGGGATCAACAAAGGCATGAAAATCTCACTTTCTTAGACAACCAAAGGATCAAGGCTTTATACCATAGACAGTTGTATCAGGCTCGACTAGCCAAGACCTTCAATAGAAGAGTAAAACATAAGAGTGTGAAAGTAGGAGACTGAGTGCTAAAGCAGGCAAGATAGAACATTCTGGACCCTAGAGAGAAATTTAAACCGACCTGAGAAGGCCCATGCCTAGTCAAATATGTCATATCAAAAGAAGCAGTCAAACTGTGGGATTCTGAAGGCAATGAATTCTCCAAACCTATCAATATAGACCGTCTGAAGAAGTACTACATGTAAGGCATAAAAAATATCATCATGCTGAGTTAAAAACCTAAAAATGGTAGCTCAAGCAAAAATTAAGGAAAGAGAGAAAATACTTAATTATAAAACCTGAGAAGGCTAGTTAAGGACAAGGGTAACCTCAAATTCGAAATTTGTACTAATGCACCTATGCTTTTCTTAAATGATTACAGTGAAATGAGAATAATTGCAAATTTATGCAAAATGTCTTTGAAAGTGCATATAGGCCTTCCTAATTTGGTTTGAATTTCCCTCACAAGTCGGTCATGATCGGCTTTGTAAGCTTTAGCACTAAATCTTCCTCTTTGATCTTTCCTGGCTTGATTTTCTTACTATAAGCTAGAGTTATCCTCTTATAATACAACTAAGAGTGATAAAAGCTCTCATCCTCTTCTCATTTAGCAATGTTAACTGTGATAATCAATTTTCCACCCATTGGTACTCAGGGATCTTAAACTCTAAGAGAACCCTTAGTGATCAAATCTCGACCTATATTGGTAATATAGCTTCGTACCCATATATTAAGGAATACGGAGTGACCCTAGTTGATGTTCTGGTAGTAGTTCTATATTCCCATAATGCAAACTACAAGTAATCTGCCCAATCCTAATAATTCTCTATCATTTTAGCCAAGATCTTCTTTACATTTTTATTTGTAGCTTCCACTGCCCCATTCGCTTGTGGCCTATATGAAGATGACCTGTGATGCCTTTTTTTTTATATTCTTTTAACAACTCAACCATCTTTGCCCAAAATTGAACACCATTATTAGTGACGATATGGTGAGGTAACATGTATCTACATATTATGTTTTTCTCAATAAAACTTGCCAAATGCTTGGAGCCAACTGTGGTATAAGATTCAGCTTTGACCCACTTAGAGAAATAATCAATTACTATAACAATGTATCAATGGTCATTTAATTCTTTTGGCCTTATCTCTCCTATAATATTAATTTCATAAATAGTGAAGGGCCAAAGAAAAGTCATTCCTTAAAGCTCCGTTGAAGGTAGGTAACTCATATCTCCATAAGCTTGATAGTTATGGCATTTCTTTACAAACTTGACATAATATGTTTCTACGGTTAGCCATAAATAACCCTGACGAGCTATTTTCTTCGCAAGGACCATCACATTCATATGTGGCTTGCACACTCCCTCATAGACTTTTTCCATAAGTTTCTGAGCTTCCTCTTTATTAACACATCTCAAGTGGACACCAGTAGGCATCCTTGTGTAGAACATCCCAATATAGTTGATGAATTATCGTGATAGCATGCAACGGCATCCTTTCTTTCTTGTCAACATCCTTCAGGAATTGTCCCATATCTAAATATCGCTACAAATCATAAAACCATAGCCCCTTAGCCATATCAACTAATATTACCCTTATTTTTTTTAATGTAAGGGTTTCAAAACTTTGCTAAAATCAAAGGCTTAACTTCTGTTCACTTCCCACTCTCCCACATAGAAGCCAAAGTAGTTAAGGCATCAACTATCTGGTTCACTTCCTTTGGTAGATGAATAAACTTACACTAAGTAAAGGATAATGAAACAGTAGCCAAATAACCCCAATACAAATGCAGCCTATCTTCCTTTACTTCCCACTCTTTGGAAGCTTATCTTACAACCAACATAGAATCATTATACACTGTGACATCCTCTGTCCCCATACTATGCAATGCTTCCAAATTGAAGATGAAGGTCATACTCAGTTTGATTATTCATTACCTCAAATTTAAGTCTCTTTACCATCATGATCATTTCTCCTTATGGCATGATCAAGATTACACCAATACTATCTCTTTTATTATTAACGACTCCATCAAAGTACATTTTCCATCCTTGGATCTCTATTGCCCCTAGATGCTCATCTGGGAACTCTAGTTCCCATACATGTTCATTAGTTACTAGATTCTAAGCTAGAAAGTATGTTATTTCCCTCCCTTTTACTACCTTCTTTACTACATGGTCTATATCAAACTCAGTGAATAAAACCAACCATTTAACCAATTTTCCTATGAATGATAGAGTCCACTGAAGGTATCTTAGGGGATTATATTGAGAAATAGCATGCACTTTGTAAAATTGAAAGTAATGCCTAAGCTTTTTTATTGCCCAAATTATAGCTAAGCAGGTCTTCTCTACAAGACTATAATAGGTTTCGTATTGTAAGAGCTTCTTACTCAAGTAATACACTGCCAGTTCAACCTTTCTTTCATTCTCTTGAACCAACATAGCCCTTATTGCATCTTTTTTAACTATCAGATAAAGAATTAAGGGTTTACCTAGCTTCAGCAACTATAAGACTAGAGGATTCATCAAATAACTTTTAATAGTTTTGAAAGCATGTTAACACTAATCATCCCAAATCACTGGCTAGTTTTTCTTTAAAAGTTTGAAAATTGGCTCACAAATCATAGTTAATTTATCTATGAACCTGCTAATATAATGCAATCGCCCGATAAACCACCTAACTTATTTTTCATTTTTTGGTGTGGGTATCTCTCTAATCGCCTTGACCTTGTCCAGGTCCACTTCTATTCTAACAGTTTCCTAGATGTTACTCTAAAAACACACTTCTTTGGATTCAGTCTAAGGTTGTACTTTTTGAGCCTTGCCAAGAACTTATCTAGAGCTTTGAAATGTCCTTCTCTGGTTGTAGACTTCACCATCATATCATCCATGTACACTTCAGTCTCTTTATAGATCATATTGTGCAATAGAGCAATTGTCATCCTTTGATAAATGGCCCTTGAATTCTTTAATGCAAATGACATTACCAAATAATAATAGAAGCCCTACTCAGTGGTGAAAGACATCTTTAACTATCTATTACTACCATTATTATCTGGTTGCACCCTGAGAACCCATCCATGAAAGAGTACATTGCACTAGAAGTTGCACTATCAATAAGTGTGTCAATATGTGAGAGTGAAAAATCATTGCTTACCATTTACATTATCAAACTCCTAATTTAGACTTTAACGGACAAATTTGATTCTAATGATTTCAAGTAAGTGTGTATAAAGTTGAACTATCATGAAGTTTAATTATTAAATGATTGGAGACAATGAAATACTCCTTAGAAGAGTATAAATAAGCATTTCAATGAAATATCTCAATATATGCAAATCCACAATCTTTGAAAAATAAGTATATGCCAAAAATATACATTTTTGGATATACAATGGTTTGCTCATGAGCTAGCTCATGGCCTGGATTAATAAGTGTTCTTTTTTTCAACTTTAGAGCTTTATAATGAGAAAATCATCTTTTTCACTTTTGAAGTAGACATCTTAAGCTTTCTGAATTGAGCTTAATTTTTAAAATCCAAGCTCATTTGCGTATGCAAATCTTGAGTCGAAGTTAGCATATGCATCTTTAATTTTAGGTTGCGTATAGCAATATCTTGAGCTACAGAGGTTCAATTGAGGTGATTCAAAGTGATATGGAAATATAAGACAACTATCTACAATTTTATAAAGAAAGTTAAGGTTGATTCAATCATCTTTAATCTTAGAAAGACATCACAAAGCACTATCTCAATCAGTCTCGACACATGGACTAAATTGCCCAAAAAGTACAAATCCTATCATGGACCTGACTGGGACCAGAGTAGTCTCGATCGAGATTATCCTTACTAGGACCAAAGTAGACCAATTTCTATAAAACTTTAATTTTTGGAAGAACTAATCCCGATTCAATGTCTCGATTGGGACATTGATATCCCGATCGAGACTAATGTAAAAATTCAAATACAATAGCTTATAATGGTTATTCAATGTTTTTCCTGACTGGGACTAATTATATCCCGGCTGAGACCTAACAAATTACAGCTCAAAAGTTCAAATTTCATTCAAATGGACTTTGTTTTATTGGAAATGAAATTATTGCTTTTAATAGCTATAATTGAACTGCTCAAGTATAAATACAACCTCTAAAGATTATTTTGAGGTTAAGAAACTTGTTTATTCATTCTATACTTTCAAGCACTCAATTAAGCTGTCTAAACTCTTTCAAAATTCATTTCATTATTGTATTCTCTTATGAGAGTTGGCGAGTGTTAGAATAGAAATTCTTATTCTTCTATTTTTTAGGGTTAAGAAAATGGGAAGTGAGATTTTATTCTAAAGGAATTGGTTTAAGTGTTTAGCCATTAAAACACTTGGGAATTTGGTTTTAGTTTGAGCCTTGAAAACACTTGTGAATTGGTTTTTCAGTAAGCCTTGAAAACTCAAGTTTTAAGGTTTAAGTTGAGCTTAAAACTCAAATTGTAAAAATCAATCTAGGGAAATAGATTATGGTTATTCAAAATCCTAACTTAGGGATAAGTTAGGTAGAGATGTAGGATTATTGAGAATCCAAACTCCTTAAATTATTGTGTTCATCATTCTTCCTTCTCAATATTCTTTTTAATTCTTGTTCAAATATTTTCACTTTCTTATTATTGTTCAATAGTCTTATTCACCCCCTAGGACTCTTTCAATTGGTATGAAAGCTTGAATTCTAAGAACTTCATTGCTATAATACAATATCATGAGGAGTGAATCATAAAACATTTCTTCACTTAGACCATTCTTCAATGGTAATGACTATCCTCGTTAGAAGTTCAAAATGGAGTTATACCTTAATTATGATTCCATCAAACTTAGGGATATTATCCTAAAAGGTTGGGAACCACCTACAACTACCATTTATGGTGTGTTAACTACTCTTGTAAGAAGCTAATGGACTAATGAACAAAAGGAAGAAAATCATAAAACTAGAATGGCTATGATCACTCTAGTCTCTTCCATGATAAGAGAATAAGGAGGCAACCTTTAACATTTTATGTCAGCCAAGGAAATGTAGGAGACCTTGGAAAATCATTATGAAGGCAACGTGCAAGTTAAAAGCAAGAAGGTTCAACTTTACATGTATGAATATGAACTCTTTAAGATGACACCTCAAAAGTCAATCGCAGAGATGACAAATTGACTCAATGCTCCTCTCACAACCCTAAAAAAACTTGGTAAACTTTTCATCAAAGAAGAGGTAAACAACAAGATTCTAAGAATCCTACCTAAGAAGGATTAGGAATCTCAAGTTACTTTCATTAAGGAAGCTCAAGACTTTCTACTCTTTCCACCGATGTGCTTATTGGAAAGCTCCTAACGTATCAGCTTACAATTAAGCAAAAAGTAGAAGAACAAGAAGAAAATGAGAAAAAGAAAAGCATTGCACTAAAAGATTCACAAAACAAAAGTGAAGATGAAAGTCTTGAAGACGCTAGTGATTAAGATGGTGAAGTTGCCATGCTTACAAGAAGTTTTAAAAAATTCTTGAGAAAGAAAAATTTCTCAAGAACTAGAGACTTCAATAAGAAGTACGAAGGAAAAGGCAAGAAGAAAACATAAAAGGTTACTTGCTATGAATGTTAGAAATTGGGACATATTAGAAGTGAGTGCCCTAAACTCAAATTCAAGAATAAGGGAGCAAAGGATAAGAAGAAGACCTTTAAAGCTACTTGGGATGATGACTCCTCTGAATCCGAAAAGGAAGAAGAATAATAAGAAGTGGTCAATCTTTGCTTCATGGCTCTTAAAGATAAAAAAGAGGTACCATTTACATCTAACTCTTCCTGTGATGAATATTGTGTTTATGATGAATATGATGATGATGAAAGCTTTATTCTGAGCTAACTCTTGCTTAAATGTAAAAGCTTATTATCTAAGAAGATGAATTATAAGCATGAGTTAGCTAGCTTGACCAGAGAATTTGAAATTTTAAAAAATGATTTTCCTAAACTTTTTTAATCGAATAAAAAACTTGTTAGTAATGCAAAATCTTCTAATTCTTGGACGATCAACTCAAGAAAGCAAGTGATGAAAATTATAAGCTTTATAAGGAGGTTTTAGAATTAAAGAATTTCATTGCTAAATTTAAAAAAGAAAAGAAACTTTAGATAGTCTTATTGATTCTCAAAAATTTCATGGAGATACCCATGGAATTGGATATAAAAATGGAATACCAAATGACATTCAAGCTTTTAAAGATAAAGTCTCATGTGTCAAATGACAAAGGAAAGTCTCATAAGACTCAACCTCCATTAGCATAAAAGGTAAGATATATGATAGAAGACCATAACCTAAACATGCTTACATGTACACTAAACACAACACTCATAAGCATGTTACACAACACAATGCACCTAAACATATTGCACAAACGTATCAAAATACACATTGCTATTGCCAATGCATGTCTCACAACATGTCTCAGAATAATAGGAGACACACACCACCATAACATAAAAGGCATGATTCACACACTAGGAAAGCATATCATCTTAGAAGAAACAAATTTGAAAATATTGTATGTTCATATTGCACGATTAAAGGACATACCAACAATGTGTTCTTTTACAGAAGACTACACATGAATTTACTTCCCTTAGATTATTATGAAACTAACCAATCTAGACCAAGAAAGGTTTGGGTTCAAAAGAACACTTAAATTATTTTGTGTAGGTATGCTTGACATCCATAAGAATAAAAAGCAAGTGGTATCTTAATAGTGGATATTCGAGGCATATGACGAGAGACGTTCAACAAGCTTAATGCTAAGGATAGAGGACACGTTACATTCAAAGATAATGCAAAAGGAAAAATTATGGGCATTGGAGAAATAGTTAATCCTCAATCTTTATCTATATATCATGTGTTGCTTGTTGATGGTTTTAAACATAATTTTCATAGTATAAGTAAATTATATAATATAGGAAATTAGATGACTTTCTATCTGTAAGCGACCTTTTTTTGCGTCTCTTGGTTTTGAGATGAATCAGTTTCATAAAGGTTTTTTATTTCTAAAGGACATGGCAACTTTACTAAATAGGGACATATGATTAGTCTCGAGAGGAATGAGATGCTTTTTGATTTTGTGAAGTCGCCTCCAAATTTTTAGAAAATTGGGAAAAGAAAGGAACAACATTGGGTCACTTAGTGAGTATTACACCAGTAGAGAATTTCGAGTTCAAGGGATTGTATATAATTTCAAGTTAAGCTTTTTGACTATTTCTCATTATACGATGTTCAATATATAGCTACCGCAATACCCTAGTTTCAGTAATGATAGTTTGTATAGTATTTACATAATTTATCAAATAGTGGAAGATAATAAAGCTGAAAGATATTATTATTACATCTATTTCCTAATAAAATACATATAAAAGGAAAAAGAGATTGCAAAAAAAATTTAATCTAATTTTAAATATGTTGAATTTGCAAGGTAAATATGACAATTTACACAACTTTCTTAATCATATGAACAATGGTATAAGTAGCAGACACTCGATCATTTGAAAGAGTAAGTGAAATGTAGATGATCATACATGCTTGCAGTGATTATTTATACTATAATGATAATATAAGGGATGCATGATGTCATCACTAGACTGAAAACATGATGACTCCATTCTGGGATATGAACTTTCACATTATTGATATTTACAATGTGATTTCATGTTTCAAAACTAGAGGATGTAGAATGATGATATGAAATGAGCATAACAAAGCATAGATTATTCATATAGTATGCAAAATTGCTAGTCTCATCACACAAGCACAACAAAATTCCCAAATGCCAGTGATGATAAAATAAAATGCAATGCAATAAAATAAATGTGCCAAAATGATTATGTGGTCCCCAAACATGACTAAGCTTGCATGGGTTTTTAAGCTTTAGCTTTGAGGGATTATCAAGCTTTCCTCATTAAGAAGTTCAAAATGACAATAGAATGATGCTAGTTTGTATACGTTTGAAGCATGCTTTGACAAAGATGAGGCTTGCTATGGTGGAAAAGAGGTCTAATCTCCTAAGAAAAAGATAATGGGAGAGTAAAAAAAATTTGGAAAAGGGTTTCCAACACCTTCGATCAGACAGATTTTTGAGTGTGTGTATGCTTCCACTTACTCCCCCCCCCCCCCTCAAAATGGGGTATGGAGGTGTCTATTTATAGTGAAAAATGTGTGGAATATGGGGTATAGGTGTGGTCACATGTGTGTCCTTAGGACGGAGCACGTGACCATGTGAAGTGTGCATGACTGCACGCTCTCGTGTGGTTACGCACACTTTCGCATGTTACACACTCTTTTTGGGGCTTATGCATGCTTTTTTGAGGTTGTTCATAAGGTTTTTCGGCCTTCCGAACATGTTTCAAAACTTTTTTTTATCAAATTCAACCTCAATTTTAGTGCATGAACCTAATGGTGTTTACATGCACTTCAAAGCGATACGCGCTAATCCTTGAATTATTTTGGACTATTCCAATACCACTTTCTAAGGTTTTGGAGCCTTCCGAACATGTTTCCAAAGTCCATTTTGTCAAAATTGATTTTTATTTTTTCACAAAGTTAGGTCCTGGTCTAACAAAATGAACATCGGTCTAACAAGCTAAGTGTTCCAAGGAAGGAAATCTTGGAATAAGCTTCTTGTTGTTCCAATAATTCATATTTCGTATGGTTAGAGCACAACTTAATGGCTCGGTGATCAATTTTGCACACTGGTGGGGTACATTAGGTTTTTAAGGTTGTACACTTCAGAGGTTACAAACAAGCAGACTCTAGTCATCTTGGGGGTTAGTTTCATCATTAGACCTTTTTAGGGACAATTAAATTTTAGGTATGACATTATCCTAGAAATTGCTTTATTAGTAGTCTTAATGAAGATAAAATAATTTTTATTGGTGAAAGAATAGACAATGTTTATGTTATTGATTTGAACAAAATTGATAACAAAGACATTAAATGCTTAATGTCTATTTCCCATAAAACATGGACATGGCATAAAAGGTTAGGACACATAAATTTTAAGTTTTTGAATGATCTTTGTAAACACGAACTTATGATTGGTTTACCTAAGCTTGAATTCACTAAGGATAAACCTTATGAATTTTGTCAAAAGGGAAAACAATCCAAATCCTCATTTAAGCCCAAAAATGTAGTTTCTACTTCTACGCCATTTAAACTTATGCATATGGATTTGTTTAGACCAACTAAAGTTGCTAGTCTCGATGCAATGCATTATATATATATATTGGTTGATGATTACTCTAGATATAATTAGGTATTTTTGTTGCACATAAGAATTATGCATTTAAAGCTTTTGAAAATGTTGCAAAAGAGTTCAAAAAGAAAAAAAAAGGGTTTTGTATTTCTTCTATTAGAAGTGATCATGGAACTGAATTTAAAAATGAATTTTTCAAAATCTATTACAATAAAAATGGTATTTCACATACATTTTCTTCTCTTAGAATTCCTTAACAAAATGGGGTAGTCAAAACGAAAAAATAGAACTCTTATAGAAATGGCTAAAACAATGCTTCATGAGTATAATTTACCTCTATACTTTTAGGTAGAAGTCGTTAACATATCTTATTATATTTTAAATAGAGTTTTCAAAAGACCAATTTTAAATAAAACTTCTTATGAGTTATAGAACAATAGAAAACTCAAAATCTCCTATCTAAGAGTATTTGGATGCAAGTGCTTTATATTAAACACTAAGGATAACCTTGGAAAATTTAATTTCAAAGTTGATGAAGGAACTTTCGTAGGCTATTCTATTTTTAGTAAAGTATATAGAGTTTTTAATAAAAGAACTCTAGTAGTTGAAGAGTCAATACATGTTGTATTCAATGAATCAAACTCACTTGATCCTAGAAAGAATTTTTGTAGTGTTTATGATCTTATAAGTGATAATGAGATTTTGGAAACACTAAAAAAAATGCTAATAAGCCTTTGGAACTTGAAGGTTCAAGCAAGGAGGATAATAGGAGACATCTCAACCTACTTTGAAGGATGAACTTCCAAAGGATTGGCAATTCAAGAAAGCTCATTCTCAAGATCTCATCATAGGTGGCACTACAAAAAGTGTAACTACTAGATCTCAATTAAAGTCTATTGTTAATTTAGCCTTCATTTCTCAAATTGAGGCCCAAAAGGTTATTGATTCATTAAGTGGTGAATTTTGGATCATTGCTATATAAGAAGAGTTAAATCAATTTGAGAGAAACAAGGTTTGGACCTTGGTTCCTATACCTAAACATCATCCTATTATAGGCACCAAATGAGTGTTTAGAAATAAAATGAATGAACAAGGCGTCATAACTAAAAACAAAGCTAGACTAGTAGCTAAAGGTTATAATCAAGAGGAAGGCATTGATTATGATGAAACCTTTAGCCCCATTGCAAGGTTAAAAGCTATTAGAATGCTAATTGCATTTGCATCATACATGGATTTTAAAATTTATCAAATAGATGTTAAAAGTGTATATTTAAATGGTTTCATTGAAGATGAGGTCTACTGTAATGACCTAATATTTTTAAATTATTAAAATATATTTTAAGATATGCAGTGTTAATAATATTTTAAATTTATATATATATTATAATTATTTGTGACTAGTATTTATTTATTTTAGGTTAAATATTTTTCTTACGTAAAATAATTTATTTGGGAGTTTTATTATTTAAAAATATTGTTGTTGTTGTTGTTGTTGTTGTTGTTGTTGTTGTTGTTGTTGTTGTTGTTGTTGTTGTTATTGTTATTATTATTATTATTATTATTATTATTATTATTATTATTATTATTATTATTATTATTATTATTTGTTGTTGTTGTTGTTGTTATTATTATTATTATTATTGTTATTGTTATTGTTGTTGTTTTTGTTTTTGTTTTTGTTTTTGTTGTTGTTGTTATTTGTTATTGTTGTTATAATCATTATTATTATTATTAGTACATAGTGTGCATGTGTATAGTGTTTGTGAGTCTATATATATGTGTTGAGTTTTTAATTTTTTTTAAATAATAAAAATCTCAAATATATATATATATATATATATATATATATATATATATATATATATATATATATATATATATATATATATATATATATATATATAAAGAGTCAAAAAGTAAAAAGAATCGGGTTAACTCATTTCTCTCTTCCTCTTTTTTTTTCTTTTCTTTTCTTTTCTTTCTTCTTCTTCTCCCTACTGCTTCCGCCATTGCCAATGCCACCGAAGCTCCCAGCGCCACCAGCCACCACCGGACCACCACCCAAGCTCGCCCCACCTTCCCGCCGCCGACTGGACATCCCTAGTTACCGGAATCTACCGAATACCATGGGTGTCACTATAGCACCGATAGAATTTTTGGTGGTTTTACGTCAAGTTTTTAGTCTCTTTAGACTCCTCTTGACGTGTGCTTCTCAATTCTCAAGTCGTTTCGACTTTACGACATTTGTATTATGAGTTTTCTTCAATTTTAATTTATGTCCACTTTAGGTTTTTGTTTTTTAGCTTGTTCTTATTTGATTCTTGAGAATTCCATTAAGTAATGTTGTTATATACAACTTAAGCTTCCTAAATATATTTGTAGTTTATTTTTTTGAATTAATTTTAATTATGGATAATTATTGAATTTTTAATAATTAAAAAATGAATTTTTATTAATTGTGTGTTTATGTGTTATTATGAACAATTATGCTAAATTAGTATAGTTAATTTAAATTATTAATTTTAGAAGTAAGACAATAAATTCTAGTAATTTTGAATAATTTTTAGTAAATATTTAGGTATTATGTAATTTTTGGACTTATAGGTAAATTAGGTGTTTTTATTGAAATTATAGTTAAATAACATGTTTTAAATAATTTTGGAATAATAATTGGTATTAAAATAATTTTTATGAATTATTTACTATTTTTAACTAATTAATACTAATTTTTGATAATATATTCAAATAATAAATTATTTACTATTTTTGTGATTAAATGGGCTTTTAACCATTTTTATTATATAAATAACCTATTTGATTAATTAATTGTGAATTTTTCTATTTTATGTTAAATAATTGAAAATTTGGATTTTTATAAATATTATATAATTTATTTGAGATTTTATTTAGTTAATGTGAAAATAATCATATTAAATGTTTTTTATGTTTAAATATATTATTTTTTGGTATTTTATGGATATTTATGGAATCTAATGGTTTTTATTATATATATTACTTTTATTTTATTGTGAATTGTGAATATCGGTTGGGAATTTGAGCAGTTTAGGGTCCCAACCTGAGGTATTGAGCTTTATGGTTATAGAAGTGTGATTTCTTATAGGATCGACTCTACTTTTCAGTAGAAAGATGTCTATTTTACAAGGAGACTCTGCCAATTTTTTGGTAGAATTCTTGTAAAACATGACATTTGGTCGATCTTGAGTTTCTAGTTTTTAATTGAGTTTTAATTCCTAGATCAAATCTTCCCTTAGAATTCTTAGAAATACAGTTAGGAATTTATTTTGATTTTATTATTATTTATTTTTCTAGTTGCACTGAGACCGAGACCTATCGGACCAGGCCCGTCAAGTCTGTCTGGAGGAATACAAACTTATGAGTTATTATTTTATATATGCATTGTATATAGGATGCATGATATTGAATATTCATGTTCTTAATATGTATTTATACATGAATTATTTTATTAAATGATTTAGTATATGTTAGGTATACTTTCCGTATATTTTTGGTATATTTCGATATTTATGCAACATATATGCTTGTTATATTTTCAATATACAATTAGTATATTTTTGGTATATTCATGGTTTATTTTTTTTATATGTGAGGCATATAGATCGGGTATATTTTTAGTATACATTTGGTAAATTTCTGGTATATAAATAATTCATTCTCCTATAATGAATGCCATTATATGTTAATTTTGTATTTTATTGTTTTTCATTAAATATACTATTTATATAAAGGATATCGATAGAACATGCTGCCTAGTGGGCTGCACTATGACTGTGTATGTACCAGTGCGATAGATTTTAGGGTTGAGTTTATGAAATTATTTGAGGTGACATTTGATTTATTGATTATTGAGAATTTCAGTGATTGAGTAGTGTGATTACAGGAGCTTAGTTGACTTTGTGTCTCGGGGCCAATCACATTGATAGTAAGACTGTGGGAGCTTGGTTGACTTAGTGTCTCGGAGCCAGTCTACTGTCCAAAATGGAATAAGAGAATTACCTTGGAATTTAGTGAGCCTGATGGCTATTGAGATATTTTAATTAAGGTTGTGGATAGTTAGGGTTCATTTAAATAAACATTTTTCTACATTTATATATATATAAGCCGATTTTAACATCTATGTGAAATATATATATATATATATATATATATATATATATATATATTGATGCTTGACTGTATATGATTTAGATTGCATATATATATATATATATATATATATATATATATATATATAATTCACTTAGTGAGCTCTAACTCCCCTCAATATTTTTTTCAAGACATTCCTCGTCGTCAAACCTCAGTAGTAGACCTATTCGCCGATCTTCTTCCGCCCCGGATAGATTATGTAATTTTATTATTTAAACTCTTATTGTATTCTAGAAAACTGCATTAGTAATGTTATTGAATTAGTAGTGTGTTGTTTTGGATTCTGAGATTTTTGTATCATAATATTGTATGAATATTTTTATTATGATATGACATTTTAAGTTTTTATTTTATATCGATTCAAATTTTAATTCTGGTGTATTTTTATTTATTTATTTCATGTGTTTTTATTTTTTAAGGCTTGCTACAGGTTCCGGATTTGAAAGAATTCTCATTCCTTAGCGTCAGTCATAACTTTTGGTTTGGGTCGTTGCAAAGTATATATTGAACAACCTCTAGGTTTTGAAAATTTTGATTCTCCAAATCATGTTTTTAAATTGTCAAACGCATTGTATGGATTGAAACAAGCTCCAAGAGCTTAGTATGAAAGATTAAGCAAATTCTTACTAAATAAAGGGTTCTTTAAAGGAAAAGTTGACTAACTCTTTTTATAAAGAAATTCAAACATGATTTATTAATTGTTCAAGTATATGTTAATGATAATATATTTTGTGCTACTAACCATTGCTTGTGTAAGGAATTCTCTAAATTAATGTATAGAGAATTTGAGATGAGTATAATGGGAGAACTCAAGTTTTTTCTTGGACTTCAAATTAAGTAATGTAAAGATGGGATTTTCATTAATCAAACCAAATATGCAAGAGACATTCTCAAAAAGTTTGACATTGATGGAGCTAAGATAAGAAAAACTCCAATAAGAACCATAACTAAGCTTAACAAGGATGAGAATGGCAAACTTGTTAGTAAAAATGATTTAAAGGTATGATCAGATCCCTGCTTTATTTAACTGCTAATAGACCAGCTATTATGTTTGCTACTTGCTTATGTTCTAGATATCAAATAAGTCCTAGAGAGTCTCATTTGAATGCTATCGAAAGAATCTTCAAATATCTCTTTGGTACAATGCATTTAGGACTTTAGTATCCTAGGAGTTCTTCCTTTGAATTGATTAGTTATTCTGATACAAACTTTATCAGTAGTTTGCTAGATAGAAAAAGCACTTCTAGAACTTATCAAATTTTATGTAATTGCTTAGTTTCTTAGTTCAATAAGAAATAATTTTTAATTGCCTTGTCCACCGCTAAAGCAGAATATGTGGTGGCTAATTGTTATTGCACACAAGTTTTATAGCAAAAACAATAACTTTTAGACTATGGCATTGATATTAATCACATTCCTATTAAATGTGATCATACAAGTGCTATAAACCCTAGCAAGAATCTCATTCAGCACTCTAGAACTAAACATATAAATGGTAGACTTCATTTCTTGTGTGATCATATGCAAAATGAAGCTATTTTTCTTGAATTTATTGATACTAATCACCAATTAGCTAACATTTTTACCAAGCCTCTTTGCAAGGAAAGAATGAATTTTATTAAGCATGAGCTTGGTATGATTGATGGTTTTAGTGTCTTTATTTTATGCTATATTAATTGATGGTTGAACTGCTTTCATGTGAAATCATGTCGTTCTCATTAATTGTTTTGGTTATTAATTTTGATTTTGATTTTAACAATCTTTTTAAAAAAAATTGCTATTTAATAATTAATTTTTCAATTAAATTCAATTAATTATTAATTTTATTTTAGCAAAATTATTCCTTCTTTCCTCCTTCTCAACAAGACTAATTATTTTCTTTATATTGTTGTGTTTTTTTGTCAATTTTTATTTGGTTTATTTTCAGTATATTTTTCGTATCTAAGCTTTGAGTTGATAGTTTATTTTGATCTTTGATAAGACATGGATATTTTTTTAAGATTTGGTCTATCTTTCCTTTTGATAAAGGAGAAGAAATAATTGAGTTTGTATGAGTATTTAGTTAATTTCTTTTAAAGGAGAGAAATTCTTTTTTACAAAGATGTGTTTATGTTAGTGACATAACTATGTTATAGTGTGTCCTTAATATCAATTTTTTTAATCCAAATCTTATTCTATTTTTTTAATTTGAAATAGGGGAAGAAAATTGTTTGAATTTATTTTAGATGATTTTGTTTATGCATGCATAATAACATTGTAAGTGTGGCTAGTTTTGTCATATATGATATGTGATAAAAGGCCTTGTTTTACTTACTTTGTTTAAGTATGGCACAAATTTTATAAAGATTTTGTGTATCTTTGTTTTAATTGTTTTGGTTTTTGATCTTTTATTCCCTCTAGATTTTTTTCTCCCTTTATATATTTCTCTTTTCTTTTTGTCCTTGACAAAGGAGGAGAAAAAGCTTTGTGATAAATTGTGCTTAGTGTTTGTGTTTGTAATATGCTAAGTGCCACATGATTGTATATGATTAGCTAGCTAAGCTCTATATTATCATGTGATAGTTAAGTCTATTAAGCTTCAACATAAGTACTCTATGTACTATTTTTGTAATGAATTTTAGTAGCACTATATATATATATATATATATATATATATATATATATATATATATATATGTTTGAAATTATTTCCTTCATATTGCCTAATAAAATGATCATGTTATCATTTTATTTGTGTTTTTAATACATTTGTTATGTTAGGCCATGGTTTTTTTATCCTCATGTTAAATTTTATGTTATTTTTATTTTTGACAAAAAAGGGGGAATAAATAATTAAATTTATGTTTCTTATCATGTCTATAAAGGGGAGAAATAAAGAAATATATTATCATATAAAGGAGAAATTTTTTATGACTATCTTTCAAATTGGTATCATTTCTTAAAACCATATCCTTTATAATTATTTAATATTTTTTCAAATTTTTTAAATCCTTATATATGCTCTGTTAATTCTTTCATACTTTGGTACATGATATTGATTTTATGTATATATTAAAGGGGAGTAATTTATTGTATCTATTTATTTTGAAAGGGGGAGCTATTTTAATTTAGCATGCTTATACACATTATTTATTTTTGACACACACACGCATTATTTATTATTTTTTCAAATTGATTGTCAAAGCCAAAAAGATGAAGATTGTTGACTATTTGCATAATCAAACTCCTAATTTTAGACTTTGACAAACAATTTTGATTATAATGATTTCAACTACGTGTTCTATCATGAAGTTTAATTGTTAAATAATTAGAGACAATTAAATACTCCTTGAAAGAGTATAAATATGTATTTTGATGAAATATCTCAATCTATGCAAATCCACAATCTTTAAGAAATAATTATATACCAAAAATATACATTTTTGAATATACAGTGGTCTACTCACAAGCTGCCTCACGACCTAGAATGATAACTATGCTTTTCGAAATCTTTAGAGCTCTATAATGAGAAAATGATCGTCTTTACTTTTGAAGTAGACATTTTAGGCCTTTTGAATTGAGCTTACTTGTCAAAATCTGAGCTCATTTGGGTATGCAAATCTTGAGTCGAAGTTAGCATATGCAGCTTTCATTTTAGGTTGCACAGCTCTTAGTGTTTCAGTAATATCTTGAGCTACAGAGGTTCAATGGAGGTGATTCAAAGTGATATGGAAAGATATGAAAAATATCTATAGCTTTTATATAGAAATTTAAGGCTGATTCAATCGTCATTAGTCTTGAAAAAACATCACAAAGCACTATCTCAATTAGACTTAACACAGGGACTAAATTACACAAAAAGTGCAAATCCTATCATGGTCCCGACTTGGACCAGGGTAGTCATAGGCCAATTTTTGTAAAACTTTAATTTTTAGTAGAACTGATCCTGATCCAATGTCTTGACTGGGACAATGCCTAAGACAATGATATCTCGATTAGGACATTAATATCCTGACTGAGACCAATGCAAAAATTTAAATACAATAGTTTGTAATGGCTATTCAATGATCATCCTGACTAGGACTGATGATATCCCAATCGGGACTTGACAAATTACAACTCAAAAGTTCAAATTTCATTCAAATGGACTTTATTTTTATTGGGAACGAAATTATTACTTTCAATGGCTATAATTAAATTACTCAAGTATAAATATGACCTTTGAAGATTATTTTGAGGTTAAGAAACTTATTTATTCATTCTATACTTTCAAGCATTCAATTAAGCTCTCTAAACTCTTTTAAAATTCATTTTATTATTGTATACTCTTATGAGAGTTGGTGAGTGTTAGAATAGAAATTCATATCCTTCTATTTTTCTAGTGTTAAGAAAGTGAAAATTGAGATTTTATTCTAAAGGAATTGGTTTAAGTGTTTAACCATTAAAGCACTTAGGAATTAGTTTTAGTGTGAGCCTTAAAAACACTTGTAAATTTATTTTTTAGTGAGCCTTGAAAACTCAAGTTGTAAGGTTTGAGTTAAGTCTAAAACTCAAATTATAAAAATCAATATAGGGAAATAGATTGTGGTGATTCAAAATTGTAACTTAGGGATAAGTTAGGTAGAGACGTATGATTGTAGAGAATCTGAACTTCTTAAATTCTTGTGTTCATCATTCTTCCTTCTAAACATTCTTGTTAATTCTTGTTCAAATCTTTTTAATTTCTTATTATTTTTCAATAGTCCTATTAACCCCCCCCCCCTCTCGAACTCTTTTAATCATCTTTAAGGCAATATTTGTTCAAATCTCTATAATCCACACACATTTTGACCTTGCCATCTTTCTTAAGGACTGGTACTATATTTGCTAACCATTGGGTGTCATCTACTACTTCTAAAAATTTTGCATTTAGCTGCTTTTCTACCTTTTTTTTAATCCAAAGAGCTTATTCTAGCCTTAATCTTCTTTTCTTTTGCTTTATTGGCAATATATGAGGATAAGTAAGGATCTTGTGTTATGTGATTTCCTTGTCAATACCCGGCCTGTCCTTGTAGCCCCAAGCAAATACCTTATGTCTTTTTTTTAATGTTTCTTTCATTTTTTCTATCTCATCATAAGTTATTTCAAAAGCAAGCAGTATATTTTTAAGATTATCATTTATGCCAAAATTAAATGATTCAGTTTGCATGAAATTAATGTCAAACATATGCATGAAATGATCATCACAAATAGAATAACCATTAGGAAACACACTGCATAAATAAGCAAAATTAGACTTCATTGCATTCACTTTTAAAAAGAACAAGTCATCAGTTTCAAATAAAGTAGTAAAGGAAACATCAAAATCATCATAAAAAAGATCCATGATGGAATTCAAGACATAGGTTTTGAGATCTAGCTCCTCATTCTGATCATCAACGTCTTTCAACTCTGGAGTAGAAACATTCTTCTTAGACTCTTCCTCAGCTAGTACCAGCTCCTCCACAGGAAATTCCTTGGCTATACCTTTCTTTACTCCATTCACATACTTAGCAAAGATTTCAAATCCTGGGACCAATTCCCTGGTCATCAAAAGAGGTTCGGGAGCTCCCTTATATGGGTAACTGGTGCCTTCCTTCATAAAAGTCTCCTATAAGGCCTTTCTCTTAACCATGACTTCTTCTTCTCTCTTCTCAAGTTGATCCTAAATCTCAAGCTCTTCTTCAGAATCATCAGCCTCATCATGTCCTACCCCATTTTTTAGAATTAGCACCTTACGTTCCATAATTTTTAATGGTCTATTTTATTTCTTTCCTAGTCCCATAACAGGCATAAACTTCATGTTGCGCATTATATTCAAAACCCTCTCATCTATCTCATCTTTATAAATCATATAAATCTTAAAATTAGGGTTTATAGGGATTTTTTTAGGAGTTAGCTCTAGAGAGGCTACAACAGCCTCAATTTCTGTTGAGATAGCGATGACCTTATCCTCATGTGGGAAGTTTATCTTATGTTGGATAGTGGATGGCACACCACCTAAAGGATGAAACTATAACCTTCCTAATAGAATAGCAAAGGTCACGGGAATGTCAATCATATGTAAGTTGACCCAATCTCAATAGGTCCCATCTTGACCAATACTCTGAATGTCCCTTCAACTGGCCTTTTTGTATCATCATAAGCCTTGATAATTACCTCAGAAGGCTTTAAGTCTGCTGCAGTCAACCCTAACTTTAGTAAAAATTTTAATAGGCATACATTAATGGTAGAACCATTATCCACCTTCACACAATAGGTCATTTTTCCTTTTACCTTAGCCTTGATGAAGAAAGCTTTATAGTGATCCCTTCCTTCTAAGGTAGATCGTCATCAAAAAACATGATGGCTCCTTGAGAGGTTTCCATTAATTACCTAATTATTTGATCAAGAGTACATCCCATAGAGCTCTTTTTCTGGTCCAAATCCAAAACTAGTGCCTCCTGATGGTCTCTAGAATGCATAAGCAGTTCCTAAACACTAGCAATGGTTTCTTCCTTTAGCATTTTTACCTTGGAATCTCTTATTTATTATGATTCAAACTTTGCTAGCTTGACTTCCTTTTCTTTCTTTTTAACCTTCCCCATTGGCTGGCTCACCCTACTCTCCTCATTTTCCCATAAATCCATTTGCCCCCCATCTTCATAATCAGAGCTCAAAATATCCAAAACATGCATAACAAGCTCTATAGGTTATTCATTTTGGCTTAGGTCCTTTGGTTAAGTTCAGGTTTTAGTGAGCAAAAGAGTTCAAGACTTGCTCTTCCATTAAACTTGTGTTGATAATTAGGACAGGCTCATTTGGTGGTGGTACATTCTGATAATTGGGCAACGAGTTATTTTGGGGTGTTTGACTTTATGGTTTCGGGGTCAGTGATTTTACCCGCATCAATCAAGTCTTGGATTTCGTGTCTCAATCAAGTATAATTGTTAGTGTCATGTCAAATGGTCTGGTGAAACTTACAAAAAAGTTTTCAGTTGGCATTTAGTATAGGTTATTGTGGAGGCAAGGGTTGTAATAGGTTCATCTCAATCAGCTTCTCAAGGACCTTAGAAAGAGGTAATCCCAAATTTAACAACTTCAAAGGTTGCCTGACATTGCCAATTTGCACATTGCTACTCGATTGCCTAATAGCATTAATTTGCACATTGTTATTAGAGCCAATTCCATCTTTGCCCCTAGATCTTCCTTTAAAGAACCTCTTCTCTTGGGCCAAGTCTGACTCTTTATGGACCTTAAATATATATAACTCTTCAAAGCTTTAGATTCCCAAGTCCCTTAGCTTTTAAAACAACATTAGGACACATCCCTCTATTGCTAACATCAACTGATTCGACTCAATAGGTCTATGTCTCATTTGGGCCAACTTCCCTCTCCAACGAGTTAAATCATTAGTGATAGACTTATTAAACTTTTGTTTGGTGTTTGTAGATCCCTCAATGATACCTCTAACTACACATTAAGACCATATTGCTTCATAAATATAGCACATAATTCTTTCCAATTAGACTAGACATGTAGTTCCAAAGTCTAATACCATCAAATCGGTACACCCTCTAGTGACATAGGGAACTATTTGACTATTTGGACTTTGGTTAACTTAGTTGCTTTCATATAAGTCATATACTGCTTTAGATGCAAATGCGGGTCTTCAGTCCTTGAGTACTTCTTCATGTCGAGGAATTTAAATTTATGGGTTAAAGGGTCATCTTCTTCATCCAGGTTCAAATCAGTGTAGTCTATTGAAGCATCCATGCCCTTCTCTTTCATCATCATCTGCATTTGAGTCATGGCCTTGGTTATATTCTTGGCCCAATTAGATTATTCCACATTCTCGACTTGGTTCATATTCCTTCAGTTTTGTGGATCAGCTAGTATTGTCACATCATCTCCTTCCCTTTCTCTCACTGGGATTTCAACGTCAAGCTCAATCAGGTTGGTTGGCTATGTAGGCTGATTTTCTCTTATTAATTTGGTTATTTCTCTTATCATCTCTCTCATCATAGACTAGGTCTCAGTGAATACTTCCTCTTTCAACTGTGCTTTAAAAGCCTCGGGATCAAAACCTTTAGCCATTTCTATCTTTGAAGTTTTTACTAAGTGACTATAATTATATTGGATCCACCAAGACAAGCTCAAAGGATCTATATTGCTGCAAGATCACATTGTCAGAATTATGCATGACGTGTATACATGATATGCAAGTTCTTTTTATTATTCAAAGAAACCAAAAAATAAATAAGCATACTTAATATATACATAACACAAAGAGTAAATACAAAACTTTAAACAAATGATAATTTGCACCCTTATTTCTCCTACACGTGTTCAATGGTGAGTTTCTTATTTTAGGATTTTTTATTTGGGTTTTAATTATCAATAGGGGATAACAAAATTGATATATGCAAGATAACTCTCAAAATGGAGGAAATAAGTAATAGATCTCTAAATAAATCCAAAGTCCATCCTTAATAGGCCGAGAATAGCATTACGACCAAGAGCGGCATTATGGCCTTACCTTGTCAAAACCTATCTCAATGAGCCACAATAAGCATAAAAGGCCCATTTGGTAACATCCACTCAAGACAGGCTAAAAATTGGCATAAAAAGGCCCATCTCAACAAAGTCCATTTATAATGGGCTTGAGTTTTATTTTAAGGATCTATTAAAAGATATAAAACATATACAATTGGAAAATTCCTAAGAAAAACTATAAGGTCCCTACATGAGCTTGAGTCTTAGGTAGTAAGCTTCGATTCCTATAATGATATACATCCATATACATCTCCCCACTCAAGGATCCATGCAACACAGATAAGTATATATCATGAATGATAATAATCAAATATTTTACCACCAGGTTTAAGTGAAACATAAGTAGCAAAATAATGATTAACATCATGTTAATTAAGACTGAAGTGCTTATTGTGTGCAAAAAGTGTAGTAATGCAGTAGAAATGCAAAAGAAATAAAAGAATAATTAAAGATGATAAATTACAAAATACTTAGAATCAGTTTCTTTATCCCTAGTGGAGTTACCACTATAGGCAGCAGGACTTAGCGTGCACCTAATTATTTGGCGACGACGGCACTGTGTGAGCTTAAGACCCACTAGAAAATACAAAATAGGCTTGAAGCCCAATTGGAGATGGAGTCGCCACTTTAATAAGAGCTAGGACACACTTATATGGTAATTGGATTCCACAAAGGTTCCCAAAAGCCATCATCAAAGAACGGGTTTTGAAACTGGGTATGGGTTTTTAGAATGTCTACCTAACCTTACGGTTGGCCTCCATTTGTGTTTTGCGTTTTATTACCTTTAATTATTTAATAATTTCCTTATTTACATTTAAAAGTATATTTGCCTCCAAATAGTTTGTCAACTTTTACATTGAGGTCCAAATTTGTACATTAATCTCATTTCATGCTTTAAGTCCCAACATTCAATATAAGTAAAATAAGTAATAATTTACAACCATACATTCCAAATGAAAAGGGAAGGAATTAGGGATTACAACACTTTGTACAAAAATAGGTAAAATAAATAAAAAATAAACCATAAATAAATCAAAAGTAAACTTCTTAAATGACCAATAAAACCTCTCAAAAACTTATTAATAGGATGGACATTTGATGATTAAGAATCACTGAATAACCCCTGTAATAAACACAAGTCAGCCCTTTCCCATAAAATAATATAAATGAACCTACATGAGTATATCACAAAGTTAACTCATGGATTAAATAAAATACTAATAAGAATAATAGGTATCTAAAACATTGGTCAAACATAATAATAAAACAATCATAAAAGATAAATGAAAAGACAAAGCATAGGTGTTCTCAGAAATCATGCACAATTTTGTAAGAAAATCAATAAAAACTTATACAGGACCCTGTTAGAGTGGTGATCACCTCATGATGGCAAAAAGACGGTGCCTCTACACTAACAGACACAGGCAACTCCTAGAAGCAGTAAACTTTGATTTTAAGCAAGCAATAAGTAATATAAATGAACAAGACTTACAACTACACTTAAAACCTCAATCAATCATGCTAAAAGTATAGCATAACATAAGCAATAAGCATAAGAAATGAATAACTAAACAAATAAGCAAAAAGTTTGACAACTTTAAAACTTTAATATTGAAAGGAAATAAGAACCATTACTAAAATAAGAGCTTTTCTCAAAATGATTAGCCCTTAGAGATAGATATGGATATTAAACTTCACTTGAATATGAGGTTTCCACCTTTTTCTTTTTTAGAAATGGCCCCTTTCCAACTTATTCCCCTCTCTTCTTTCCCAAGGATGTTTTTTTTTCTTGTTGTTTCAGAGCTCTTTTTTCCCTTTTTTTTTTTGGGGTAATAGTTGCTAACCTCCCCCCTTTTCTCTCTTCTTCCCCTTTTTAATCTCATACCTAGCTCATACCCCTACCTTTTTACTCATCATTGCCCTTTCTAGCTCTCCACTTCTCCTAAAAATTCTTTTCTTCATGAAATAGGCTAAGTTCAATGGAAGGTGGGCCTATGGTCACCTTTGCATTTAATGTAGAGGAAAGTGGCTACTGCAGAGGTGGCGCTTCTGTGATGAGGCGATCGCCTCTTTAAAGAGGCGTTGCCTCTCTAGCCTGGCTCTGCATTAGACCAAATGGGCCAAGGTGGGTTAGGTTTGCTTCTGAATGAGTTTGGACTAAGATTTTGGGTTTTAAGCTTTTAAGTCCATTTTCAAGAAGGTTTGGACTTCTTTCTTGCATTCAAGCCTTGCACTTCTCATCATCAAGCTCTATGGCGAGTCGATCAAACTGAGCATCCACAATTCACACCTTGTCTTGGGCCGATCGAACCGGGTATCGACAATAGTATTTGAAACTGAAAACGATATCTCAAACTCATAAAAACAATATCTGAATATAAAAATTTGGGTAAGTATATTTTGTTAGAAAAATTATCAAAGAAATAGTTGCCCTTCAATAATAAATTTGAAATATAATTGTATTCAATTAATTAAAATAAATAAATTAAAAAATTTTGATATATGCATATCAATTAATTTGAATCCAAGTGCCATCTTCTTTTAAATGCATGAAACTTGAAAATATGTTTCATTTATTTCTATTTTATTATTTGTATATTTTAGTTTATTTTTTGTGCATAAAATGAATAAAATAATATCAACCTAATATATATATATTCAAAATATTTTTCGAGGATATTTGAAACTTTAATTATATATATGCATATTTATATAACTAACGTGAGTTATATAATTTAAATATTTTAATTATAATCTCTAAATAGAGCACAAAGCCTACATATATATAAACAAAAAAATTGAAAAAATAAGAAAAATGAAAAAATAGAAAAGATAGAAAATTATAAAAATAAATATAAGGATAAAATGAAAAATGAAAAAAATAAGAATAACAAAGAATAAGAAAATAAATAAGGAAAAATAAAAATAAATAAACAAAAATAGAGAAAATAAAATAAATAATAAATATTAAAGAAAAATAAAAAAAGATAACAAAGAAAAATAAAAAAAATAATAAGGATTAAAAAAAGGGAGCGAAAATAAATAATAATAAAGGAATAAAAAATATAAAAGGGGTAAAAATGAAAAATAAAAAAAGAATACTTATAAAAATTAAAAAAAAAGACACTAATGTAATTAATGAAATAATGAAACATTTTGATGAAAACTAAAAGTCAAAATATGTACATTTTTGTAATTTTTCCAATCTTCTTTTGGATCATTACTTTAATAAGCTTATCATTTTTGGGCTTTTAATCATTGGGACTTTTTTTGATTTCAGGTGGGTTAAACTCAATGTCAATATTGAGGTGAGCATTCAGATAAAAATCAATTTGAAATCGCCCAAAACTGAATTAACTGAACTTATAAATTAGAAACCAAATTAACTGAATCAAAACTGAATTTTTAAAATTATAAGTCGTATTAAATTATTATATTTTATACATTATTTTAAATTATATAAAAAATGAAAATAAAGTTTTGGTAAACTCAATTAACTGGAAGTGTTATATATATGCAAAACCAAATGGACGCGATATTAACCTTGGCTTCTAATATTTGAAACCAAACCAACTTGACCAAAATAACCAAACCTTTTGCTGACCCCCTGGAAAAGACATTTGAAATTATTTTGCAAGCTGATTGTAACTGAAACTTAGGCACATCAAAATCTAATTGCCAAGAAAATGAAAATAATAAATAATAAAAAAAGCCCCAAACGTTTGTGTCAAGCAAAACGCCATGTTCAGTTCTGAAATAGGTTCTTAAAGATATTAAAAATTTAATAGTATAAGAAACAAAATACATAAAAGATATTTCTGTCAATTAACAATTTACTTTACCATGGTAAAAATATGAGGTGAAAAACTACAAGAGAAAAAAACTGAGGGCCTACGACTTTCATGATTAACAAAATCTGATTCACTGCTGAGACCTTGTTCCAGAAATCGCAATCGTATTCAATGCCAAAATTCCATACCAAAAAGGCTCACTGCTTTCAGGTTTATACTCTTTAACGATTTGAACAAGATACCCAAAAATGCTTTACAATTGCGTAACATGGTTAGTGATTGCGTCTGGGCAGGATTGTGCCTGCAGAAGCTCTAAACGTGTGTATGGCGGAGCAAACTGCAGAATGTAATCTTCATCTGAACCCACAACATAAACACATTATTTATGTAAATGAAAGGTAAATATAAATATAAATATAAATAGGATTTGTTAGTTAAGTCCATAATTTTGTTGCTCTCGCAGCTGTTTCCGCGTTCAAATGAAACAGAAGAGCCAAAAAGTAGCAAAAGCAAAGATTATACTCACTTTCTTTTACAGTTCCATAGAGCCAGCACAACACCTCATCAGCAAACGCTAGGCAGACACCTCCCTGCAAATTTCAAAATAATAACGATAAAAAGAGCAACACCAAACATTCAAATCAAGAATAGTTGTGAACAATTTTTGTTAATGCTAATTGCATCTACAATGTGCCATGTGCAGATTGGGAGATAACATAGTTCAAACTAATAACATGATGCTTGCAACCTCATAAACTTAAGAGCAAAAGTGATTTAATTTTCCCCTTGCCAAAAACTTGTTCCCAACAAGGACAAAAGAAAAATAATAACATATTATTTGAAGAATAAAAAAATTACAAGCAAACAATAACCCCAATATATTAGATAATATGTGCATAAAAAAAATTTTGCTATATCTCTCAAAATTTCAAAATTTTTATTATTTTAAAGAAGTTCCTGTATTTTGAAATAGGACAGAGTGAAACATCCTCAACAAAATTGAGATTTCACAAAAACATTACAACCACATCCCTCATTTTGATTTTCTCTTCCATTTTCTCAGAATTTTACAATTATGCCAGACAATTACCTGCCAATAGTTCTTTGCTTTTACTCTATGTGTTATATCCTTAGTTGTAAGTCTCTCTGTGCGAACAAGACGGCCTGCATCATCCCTGGAAAAAAGAAAAGTATAGTTCTGAGAAGAATTATCTAACAACACCACACATAACAATTATATATTTTGGGGATGAGTAAGAGGCGGAAAACAGTATGATGTTTTGTGTTATAGTATATCTCCTAAAATGATGTGCACCCATCAATTTTAAGTTCTCTCCATAATACCTAATTTTTTTAACTCTGTGGTTCCATCTAAACTTAAATGCATTTTCTTTCCAAGTCTTTAACCAAAAAAAATTGCTTTGTCATGTTCAAATCCACCCAAAGTAGCACCAACTGTGAGAAAGTTGAAGATAAGATGTCATAGAAACTGGAATTAGGCAAATTACCTAAACCCAATAACAATATAAGGAACCCCAGCCAAGAATGATTGAATCTACAATAGATAAAACATCCAAGTTAGTCACTGCAATCAAATTGCATCCAAGTACACAAAATGGAAATGAACTACATCCACAGGCAAAAATTGCATCAACAAATAAAAATTATGGACCAGCAAGAAGGCCAAAAAAATTGTAGTTCTCACAAATGCTATGACAATATTTAACGCTGTTAATGAAAAGTAAACATATATGTATGTTGCAAGAAACCATACAAGTTCTAATAGCATTCATCTATGAGAAGCACGAAAACTACATGATTTTATGACTCAAATCTCGTATGCAAATTCAAAGAGAAACTCAACCCATGTATAATGTGAATTCATCCAACCCAAACTTACATTTACCATCAATTATGCCACTGATCAATTCAAGTCAAGGTAAAAATACCTAAAATAAGCTCAATGTTGACAGGAAAGTAACCCAGAATACGATCTGAACTCTAAATTCCCATCGTAGGTCAAAAGAAGTGGCTTATCACACTACCAGTTAATGACTGCTTCCAGTCAACTTGTTAACTGCTCCTAAATGTTCAGTGATTACTCTTGAATTACTCTTAACAAAAGATGTACTGTTAGAATTAGAGTCCAAGTTAACTGAAAAGGTCCATATGCATATATGATCTTTACCTAGTGCTAGTTCATGCTTTTCATAGAGCTTTTTGAACTATAAGGACATCCATTTTAAGAATATAAAAAAGAAATAACAAAAATAACAATAACAATGACAACAAAGTGAAAAGAAATGCATCAGATCAATATAATTCTAAATATACTAGGAAATGCATTGCCTCAGTGTGTTAAACATCTATAAATCTATCATGCAATGAAATTCAGAACACAAATCCCCTGAGAAATACAGAGGCAGTTTAGTTCTAAAACTAGCATGGATTCTGATAATTAGAAATGTAAGAAGTATATCATAATCCCAAGTTGCCAGCATACCCAGAACTTGAGCAATTTCTCTCTCTCAAATCTTTCCTCAGTGTGATAATCCAGCTGCATAGCATAGAAAATTTACAAGTTATCCATAAAATGATATGGTTACTAAGAGAAAACAGCAAGAGAAACGCAAAACATCATGTAAACCTCACGACTTGTCTTTAACTCAACATAAAACCGTTTCCCATCATCAGTTGAATCACAACAATCCATTTCAGCACCCATGAGAATGCGATGAGCACCTAATTTGGTTTTAAGCACAGAACAGTATTCAACATTGGCATCAACATGATGTATCCCTTCCCCATCAGCTCGTCTGGGATCTTCAGTTGCTAGGCTCTCAAAACAATATCCCCAGTAACATCTGAATTATAAAAAAGAAAATCCACAGGATTTAGTCAACAAAATAGACCATAACATTTAAGAAATTATGAACAAATATAACATGCAAACCTTCAATTGAATAAGAAAGAATAGATAGAAGAAGAAGCTATCAGTTGAAACTTCATTCATTCACGTCCTTCACAATCCACTTTCCATCCAATCTCCTTCAGAACATTTATTTCTTATCTTTCTAGAGTAATAATTCATATGAAGGATGGCTCACAACACACCACAGTTCCAGCAATAAATGCCAAAACTTTAAACATTTCATCAAGCTTGCATTCCCTATATGAGTACATGACTATGCATTCTTTCATTTACTGTTAAAGAAAAATAACAATCCAACAGGCCTTATATTAAGTGTCCTATTATCTGAGCAAGAACTTTAAATTATCGAATGAAAGTATAGCATGCAGCTGACTATGTAGTAAAAAAGGGAGTGTTTCGCATTCCAAGCATCATCATTTTTAATCTTCCTAAACATCTATTTCCTTTCAGGTAAAGAAACTTTGCACATGTATTTAATAAAATATATATCCAAACCTAGTACCTTCGACGATCCAATTCACTTTGTGGCCGTTCAGGTAATTTATGTACATCAAGATAAACAACCCCATTCCTTTTGTGCACCCCCATTTCCCAAGGCTCGTGTCTAATATAAGCTGTCGCCAAAATCTGCAAAAAGCAAATGCAAAAAAAGCTGAAAGATCATCAACTAAAAATAAAATTTCAGGTAAATTACACACAACTCCCTAAGACTTAGACATAATTAAAAATAAAGAAAAACTATCTTTAAGAATTAAGTTTCTCATCAATTGGTTGATGTATAATACAAGAACTAAGTTCAAAGTAATTATTGTTTGTAGCAATAATCACAAATAAGGTTTTAATTATGATTTGGCGAAAGAATCATCACAATAACTTTTAAAAAGCATAAGATCTAGTTTCATAATTTCTCTTGATCTTTACTTTCTCACCCAGTTCTTTTAATTTCTCTTAATTTCGTTACAAATTTTGATCTTATATTCTTTCTGTTTAAAAAAAGTAACAGACTTACATGTTGATTTAGGTCTTATGTTTTATTTTTGTGATTCATGGCATGCCGTTTTAGATGGAAAATTTTACATTACAGTTTAATCTATCACTGTGAGAACAGAGTATTCAACTAAATAATCATCTACGTTTTGTTCTCTAGGGTTTCAAAAAAAATATCCAATTAGGAGAATACATTGTAAGTTCACATCCTAAACTCATACTGTGATAAGAATTCACAATAATGATTACTATGAACTATCAACAGAAATACAATAACAAATAATGAGAGTTAGAAATTACCTTATTAAGGTTGTTACGGAAAGTCTGTACAGATAAAGGGAGAATATATTATTTTGTTGATAGCTCTCGTCAGAAAATTCAACCATATTCAGGCCAAAGATAAAAGATATTCTTACCACAAAATGCATATTCTGAAGTGGAATATTTCTGTCTCTTATGCAACCAAGAAGGTCTCCAAAACCCTGAGAACCCAAATCTAATGGAAGGGATTCAATTAAAATAAAATAAAGAGCTGTCTCCACATATTAGCTCTCTTAACATGTTTCAAATACACCAGTACACACCACATAAATCAATGTATTGTTCTGGGTTGCTGCAAAACTCATCATTGATTATGCAAACAGTCAAGCTTTTCAGTTAGAAGCCATACCTTTCTTCTCAGTGAAAGTATCAAAGCCTTCATTCAGATCAGCTCCAATATCTTCAGAAATATAGCGCTTAAAAAGCCTCTAATAATGTGGAATATAATGTGATATCAATGAGTTAACTATAAGCACATATTATTAATAAATAAAAAAAAAAGAATTAGCATCCATTTCGAGAAAGCTCACCACGTTGCGATCGTCAAAGTAGACATCTCCACCTTCTACACGACTATAGCAACCAAGTTCACATGGCTACAAGATCAAATTCATAACTTCAGTATGGCAAAAGGATATTTAATAAATTATGAACCAACAGTACGGACAATGGTTCAGCAGTCGCACACCAATGAACATGGTATGGAATGATGATTATATAAAACTACTAAAAGTAACACCATCAAGTCTAAATGAAAATACGACACATAAGCTAGCTCATATCAGTAATTAATACACCCTCAACTATCCAAAATTCCTTAAATTCTGGGTAATCTAGGTTAGAACAGCATGTGAAGAGTTGCTAAAATCTAGAAGTTCTGGCAGTTATGACACCTTTTGCAAATCACATCAACACAATCTGATATATTACCCAAGGAAAACCATAAATACAACAGATTCAAGATGAGAAATAAACCAACCGCCTGAAAAGCAACCACTTTTCTTGATAAAGTTTCTTCACTCTTTAAGAACTTCAGTTCAGAAACAATTCGTTCATCACGATGGCCATTAGAAAATTTTGAACCATAGCCATAGCCCTGTCTCGGAGGAAATCCAGGTCGGGGAAGGAGCCCAGCTCCTCTATCATTTTGCCAACGGCCACGTCCAAAATTCCCTCTACCCGGGTTGTGGACACTGCGTATGACTGGCAACACTGCCAAATAAATTTTGAGGGGAAAAAAGTTAGAAAGTTTAGTGAGTACATATGTGTGTGGGTGTGCATGAGCAAGAGAGAGAGAGAGAGAGAAAGAGAAAATAATGGAAATGAAAGAATGGGGCTAGAATTAGGCAATTCATTTGTATAAAGTTTACAATGCAAAAGACTTCTTTCTCAAATAAGTGATCAACTAATAAAATTAATCACATTACAAACATGCAACTTTCAATCACCTTATGACATGGCAACACAGTCATCAAGAAAGAACTTTTGACACATAATCCAATAGCTTATATAAATGTGTTAGCCAAGTATCAGTCTCTAAAGATGATTAACACAGAACTAATTACACACTCTTGAATCACTTCCCTAAAGATCCTAACTGAACATAGAAAACAGTTTTATGCAACAAGAAGCTCCTTCAAGTCCTGGCAACAAAACTTACATTCCTTTATCTTTCATTATACCCAATAACCACTAAATAGAAAAATATAATGTAATATATATATGCTGGAAAAATAATCAAATGAATCCAGTTCAACCAGTTAGCACAATTATTTTTATTCAAGCATTAACAAACCTCAAAAATTTATTCCAAATAAAAAAAAATAAACAGAACCCATAAGACAATCCTCAGCAAACACCAAAAAAGGTACTCAGAACTTCAAACATCAAATAAAAAGATGCAACTTTAAGGAAATTAAGAAAGATGAAATTACCAGGAATAGAAAAACGGCTGGTGGGAGGGGTGTTAACATAATCATCATTATCAGACCCAAATAGGTCTTTATCATCTAATTCATCAATATCCCTATCGTTGTTATAATAAGAATTGTTATCATCATCATTACTATTGCTATACTTGCTGTTGTTATTTACTTCTTCCTCTTCTTCTCCGCCACTGCTAGCGCTGCCACTGCCACCGCCACCGCCATGGCCACCTTCGGCACTGCTGGTATCTCCACCACCATCACTACTTTTTGATGAAGATGATGCGGCCGACGAAGATGATGAACCGGATGATGAGGATGAAGAAGAAGATGCTGATGATGATCTACGGCTACCATTGTTGTTTTCTTGATTATAGTCTTCGTATTCTTCTTCTCCAAATAAATCAACATCTTGTTCTGCGAAATCCATTTTCCCTTTTTTTTTTTTTTAACCTTCGGTTCTTCTGATAAAAAAAAAAAAAAAAAAAAAGTATGCTTCTCTCCTTAAACTAGAGCATCAGAACATAGCGTTTTATATTTATTTTTATTAATAATATGTGCTTATATTTGTAGGGCAAAGGTGCATTCATGCCCTTAATGTTTTCCAATAGAGCATATAAGCTCTTAATGTTTTTTTCAGATCAAAAGAGCATAGAATTAAGTTTTTTAGTTGGTCTAAGCCCCTGAATTTCTATAGTGGAGAGAAAGACTGACTTCATTGCATGCTTGCCACGTTTTGAGACCGTCACATCAACATGAGCTAACAGAGCAAGTAACTATTGTCAAACCCAAGGGCTCAGAACTCCTAAACAACTTAATTTTGTACTCTTTTGGTCCGAAAAAAAATTAAGGATTTATCTGCTCCATAGGTAACCATTAAGGGCATCAATGCACCTTTACCCATATTTATATTATTAAAGAAAAAATTCCATATTTGGTCCCCATACACTTAACGGTTTTCTATTGAATCTGTTTATATTTATTTACATACTTTTAATCTTTTTTTTTTTTTTTTTTTTTTATGTAAATTGAGTCAAGAAATTAAAACTATAAATTACAATATATAGTTAAGTTTACAGATTTTGAATATATACTAATCAAGTTTTTATAATGTTAGTTTTTAATCAATTTAATTCTTATTGAAATTACTAAAGTAACCAATAAAAATATTGAATACTGTTTTAAATATCTCTCTGTATTTGTCCCTTGATAGAAAAAATTATATAAATTAGAACATTTATATTTTAACTATATGAATTAGTGTTTGTCTAGGACGACATTAATTATACATTACTTGAATGATAAATTATAATTTGGTTAGTAAAAATCTTATTTTGGTTAATGTAATTTTTCTTATTTATTAAAATTTCACATTGAAATTCATGAAAAATTAATTTTAAATTTACAATACATATAAAAAAAATTCAATAATAAATAGAATCAAAAAGTATAAATTCGAATGTGAAAAAGGTTCAAAATAAAAGTTTAGAAGTTGAATAGAAAATAATAAAAATTAAAAAGTATCATAGGTTAATTGTATAAAGTTTAGGGTGAAATTATGCATTCAGTCATTTTAAAATAGTAAAGTTGCAAATCGAAGAATTAGGTATAGAAACACTTATGACTAATTAAAATATTTTTGAATTAAAATAGATAAATAATATTTATTATATATATTTAAATTAAAACTTTCATTATATATAAGAGTATACATATTGTATCAATAGAAAATTATTAGATTAAAGCTTCTTAATTTGTTACATGAATTACCCATCAAATTAGGTATTAAAACATAACTTTTGTACTTTGATAGATTTTATTTATACAACAAAACTATTGCTTTTTCATTGTTCTAACAACCATCATCAAAAATTAAAAATGAAGTAAGTAAAGGAAATTATTTAGATGAGAAAAAAAATTTGCATTTGGTTGGATTGAGGATTAAGTTTTATTATAACTATAAGCGTATCTGTAAAATACTGCACAAGATTATATCAACATGACAAGTAAATTATTTCATTAAGAATAGATCAAATCAAAATAATATTTTTGAAAATAAGAATTAAAAATTTAGATTATTTCTTGAAATATTTACAAAAAGGAAGTAAAAAAAATACCTTAAAAATAGTAGTTAAAAAAAAAAACTAAGAGTGTATGCTTTCATATGAAAGGGGAGAATTAAACTGAGAATTTGAAAGAAAGAATTTTGAAATTACAAATAAGATAACAAAAATGTCTCAAAATTACTATTTCAAGAATTTTGGATCGAAAATAATAAATTACAAAAATATTTTCAATAAAAAATGTGAAAATAACAAAGAAAAATTTTGAATATGAAATTCATTATTAAAACAAAAAGAAATTAAAAATAAAAAATGATTATGGGGATAAAAAGAAAGAATTAAGATAACATGAATGTTAATAAATATATAAATTAAAAAATAAAAGAAAGCATGAAAATAAATTATTGCACAAAAATGAATCAAAAGTATATAAAATATGGAATTTGAAACATAAATGAAGGCGTAAGAAGAATAGAGATTAAGGTGATATCAGTTATGGTACATGACTATACATATATATATAACATGGCATAAAGAGAATGATAATGTTGGAGTTATGGAATCTTCAATTAACAAGATATAGATACTAAACATGATAATATTAATAGCATGAAAAATAAAGAGTATATATATATATATATATATATATATATATATGTCACGACCCAAGCTAGGAGTTATGACCAGTGCTAGAGAACGGGAATTCTTTCGAATCCGGAATCCGTAGCAAGCCTAAGAAAATAAAATCATACAATAAATAAATAAAAAGTACGATATAATTAAAATTTTTTGAATCAATATATAAAATAAATATTCAAAATTCTTTCATACATAAATATATAATCGTAAAGTGTTCAAATACAAATTTTCAGAGTACATAAGATCAAAACAATATAATACTCTTCTGATTCAATAACACAACTACTGCAGTTTCTAGAATACAAATCAGAGTTCAGAATATACATTTGCATAAAATAGCCGGGACTAAAGAACACCGGCGAGGAACTCTACAACTAAGGTCTGACGATATGGGATCTCCTGAAGAAAATAATTGAAGGAGGTCAGACCTCACTGAGTGAATTACTATACTATATATATATGCAAAGTAAACCATAACAATCAGACATTCTTATATATATATGTATATACACACATTTCACACGAATGTCAAACTTTGCCTTTATAAATATACTAAATGTAGAAAACGTTTGTTTAATTTCATGAAGGATCCATAGAACCCTAATAATAGCAACCTCAAACAATCCCATCATCACTCTAGCCATACAGAACACTTATTCCAATCTGGACAGCAGACTGGCCCCGAAACATTAAGTCGACCGAGCTCCAGCAGTCTAACTGTCAGTGTGATTGGCCCTGAGACACTTGGTCAACTGAGCTCCAGCAATCACACTATCTATCACCTCACATCTCAATCAACCCAATAGATCATTCAATCCACTTATGGACAGTAGACTGGTCCCGAGACACTAAGTCAACTGAGCTCCAGCAGTCTGACTGTCAGTGTGATTGGTCCCGCAATCACACTATCTAACATACCATTAATCTTAATCAAATCAATTAAAATCACCCAAAATTAACTCTCACTCAACCCTATTCTTTCACCCGGTATGTACACAGCCCTAGTGCTGTCCACTAGGAAGCACGTTCTATTGATATCCTTCACTTAGAATAAATCATTCATTCGGAAAATAATTAATGTAGAACAATATTCATAATAGTAAAACCAACCATATATATATATATATACCTAAAATATGCCCAGTATATTTCGGTATATATATATATATATGTCAAATAAAATATGAAATAAACTAAAGATAAATCATTAATATTGTTAAAAATAATTTAAATGTATAACAATAATATAACATGAATTTTCTTAATATATTTAAATATATAAAAGATATGCCCTAAGTACACAAATCATTTAATAAAACATTTATGTATAAATGATCATTTAAATATGTGTTAGGTTTAACATATATTCACAAATATACTAAAAATAAACCTAATTATCTAGCATGCATATATAAAAAATAAACCCTAAATATACCACTAATGTGTTAGGTTTAATTTAATAATAAAACATGTATTTATTTAGAAATAAATAAAAAATATACCAAAAATAAACTTAAAAATAATTTTAAGTGTAGGTTTATAATATAGCATGCAATTATTTAAGAATAAACCTAAATTATACTAATCATTTAATAAAATAATCATGGTTCAATGCACATTTAAATCATGTATAAATATTAAATTATAACAAATATAAACCTAAATATCTAACATACATATATCAAAAATAAACTCTAAATATACCAATGATATATTAAATGTATATAGAAAATATACAAACATTTATATATCAAGATATACTAAAAATACACCGAAAATATACCAAATCATATTATAATTAAATTACTGTTTAAACATATAATGAAAATAAAAATCCTAAGTCATGCATCATATATGCAATGCATATATATACAGTATAATAACTCACATGTTAGCGCTCCACGAAACAAATTCAGCAGGCCTTATCCGTTAGGCCTCGGTCTCGGTGCAGCTAGACAAACAAATGACAACATGAAATCAGAATAAATTTAACGGAAATTCTAAAGACTTGATCTAGAATTTTAGACACAGAATTAGAATAGGAATTTGACCGGACATCATGTTTTACGAGAATTCTACCAAAAATCCAGCAAAACCTCCCTTGTAAAACAGACATCTCTCTACTCAAAGAATAGAGCCGGTCCTGCAAAAAAAACACATTTCGAAATAACACCAAATTCACAACCACAATCCCTCGGTCGAACTCCAAACTACAATTCATCGACCGAGGTACACAATTCACAGAATAATCACAAAATATCAAAAATGCCCTTACATAATAAAAATACATTTTATAATTCCAAATTACATAATTAACCCTAAAACATGTTAAAAGCCAATAAAAACTCATTTATTTAGAAAAATAGTATATTATATATAATTTGAAAATAATTTACGAAAAATAGTTTTAATTAGTTAAAAATACTAAATAATTTGTAGAAATCATTTTTATACCCTAAATAACTATTAAAACCAATTTAATTACATTTTTAACCAATTTAGTGTAAAATTACCAAAATACCCCTATATATATAAATTTACTAAAATAAATCCAAAAATAATATAATTACTAAAAATTAATTTTCTCAACATATATTTCAATAATATCAATAAATATACTCAATTAACCAATTTATTTCAATTAAACACATAATTAACCTTATTTTTCAAAATTACATAAACTTAATAAATTCCAAATAAATATATAAAAATTCACAAAAATTACAAATAAATTTATATAATTCATTTCAACTCCTATAATCACCATAAAACACAATTTCATAATTTAATTAATTAATTTTCGAAAATTAGAAAATATTAATAAAATAATCAAAAATTCACAAAAATTAAAATAAATTCCAAAAATTCTAAAAAAAATTACAGCATGTAGATTTAGCTTCCAGGAACAAAGTTTGTGAATAAAGTTTTCATGAATCAATCAAATTGAAGCTAAAGAAATTCGAAACCCAAAATGGCTGATTTGAAGAAATTGAAACCTAAGCAATTATAGACTAAATCAAGTGAAACAAAGCTTGAAATCACACTCACCATAGCTCAAGGAGAAGATAGAGACCAACGGCATCAAATTTGGTGGTCGGAAAGTGCTTGATCGAAGTTAGGAGCAACTTTCGGCCTCTTGATGAAAACTCAGCCAAACAACGCCGGAAATTGGAGCTTTAGGTGGTGGAAATGGCTGGAGGTGGAGGAGTAAGGCTAAGGGGCATAGTGACAACAACAAAACCAGCTGGAAATGGCCAAAAATGGAAGAAAACGTGGTGGGAAGAAGAAGATGCAGAAAATGGCAAAACTGTAATTTCTGTAAACTTTTTTTTTTTTGATTAAAAATTGTGTATATATGTATATATATATGTCCACCTTATATAATAATATTATATATATTCCCACACACAAATAATACTCACCACACAAATATTTTAATATATTTAATAATTTATACACTTAAAATTAATTAATTAATACAAAAAAATTTAAATAATAAAATTAAGGAAATTAATTAAGCTCTAATTAATTTAAATAAATACAAATATATACATTTTATTTAGCACTTAAAAATTATGTATGAGTTCATGCAAATTCGTAAAACTGGTCAAAATAAATAGTATTAAATTATTTACGCATCAATTTCTCCGAAAATATAATTCCCGGGAAAATTTTACGTAAAGTATTTAAAATAATATAAAATAATTAAAATTAGCTTTAAACAAATGACAACTCTTAAAAATGTCATAAATATATACAAAAATTATTAACACTGCATATCCTGATGCAGTATAAAAATATTTAAAAACTTGGGATATTACAATATATATATATTGAGATTGAGAAATTGATAAACTTGAGCAATTTGAATAATAAACAATAAATAGAAGTGATTTGAATATAAATAATAAGAAAAATAAATATTAGATATTAGTAAGAATTAGTAGATGTTAATAGAAATTAGTACAATTAGTAGCTTGTAGAGAATGAAAATTTTGATATTTGATAACAATAGATATAGAAGATGCAAGTCATGGTACAAATGCAAATGCATAATATACACAAGCAATAATAAATTCATGTTGCATGCAAATGCATATGATGTATAATGCAATTCTGGGTGCATACAAAAATGATAATGATGCAAGTTAGGGGCATGCAAAATGCATCTAAGAAATAAAAACTTAAGCACATACATGGTAATGATATGCAATCAAACAAGTGAAATGCAAGCAACCACATGAGATGCATGATATACAAGAATGCAAATCAATAAGATAAGAAAAGATGTAAGTAATAATAATTAAAGGAAAAGTACAATTAACTATCCTGTAGTTTCACTCATTTTCATTTAGAGGCATGTGATATTTTTTGTGACAAAAAGGTACTTATGATTTAGTCTGTTAGCAACTAAAGACAATTCACACTAACAAAGTTAGAAATGATGACGTGATATGGGTAAAATTGGAATTTCAATCTGATTAAAAATTTTAATCTTTTATTAAAATTGCATGAAATCACAGTTTAGTTATTAGTATTTTTTCTAATAATTTTATTCTATAATAAAATGATTTATTTTATTTAAGAATATTTATTTTAATTTATGAATGAAAAGTAAAAATATTATTAATTATTGATTTGATATTTTATTAATTTTTTTATATATAATTCATCTTAAATTTTTTTTTAGCTTTACTTAAGGATATTTGTTCTTCTTGTTATTATTTCATTGTAAATATAATAATATTTTACATTTTTAATTTACAAAAAAAAAAGTACCTTTGTGGCATTTGTGAAAAAAAAATTATTTTCGTAAAACATATAACTCTTTTTTTATATAAATATATAAAACATTTGGATTCTTTTTTATAAAAAATAATATCAATTTTACATAATAACATTTTTAATTATAAAATAGCACTGATATTTTGTTAAAAAGTATATAATTATAAAAGACAATTTTATAAAAATGACTTATATATATATAAGTCATTTTTAAATTACAAAACTAATAATAATTTTTAAAAATAACAACTTGCAATATTTGCAAAAAAAATTATTTTACATAATATATGATTCCTTTTCATAAAGCATGTGCTTCTATTTTATAGAAAAGAAAATAATATCAATTTTACTTATATATTAACATTTTTAGTTATAGAATATCTGTAGACATCCGATTTGATCGGTCTGTGTTAAAGGACGAATTAGGAGCGCTCGGTTTGACCAGCCCGTTGTCAAGCCCAATGATGAGAATGTGAAACTTGGATATGAGAATGAAACATGAATCTCTAATGGAAAGTGGACTTAAAAACCTAAAGCCTAAAAAGCCCAATAATTAGCCTAATTATCTAGAATCGGTCCAAGCTCGCCTGGCCCAGGCCAAAAGGGCGTCGCCACAGTGCAATGAGGTGATCGCCTCATTGAAGAGGCACTGCCTCTATGACAGGCCACTTGCAACTGCATTTAATGCAGCTGCAATTGTGGTGGCCAACTGGTGTGAGGCCTACACCCCAAACCTGAGTTCGAGTGAGGAAGAGATTTTTGGGGAAGAGAAAAAGGCTATGGAGGCTTATGATGAGCTAGAGGGTTTAGGGGCATGGGGAAGCTAGGGAATAAAAGAAAAGGAGAGAGAAAAAGAAGGGGGGAGAACATTATTGAGATAGAAAAAGGGAGAGGGAAGAGAGCTCTAGGAAAAAAAAGGGAAGGAAAGCAAAAAACGTCCTGAAAGAAAAGGTAGATTCAAGCTAAAGAAAGTCCACAGTTTTCTTAGGAGAAAAAGGAGGAAGCTTATGTCAAGGTAGAAATCACATCTTAATGAAGATTATAATTAAGGATATATCTCTGAGGGCCTCTCATTTTAGTAAAAACTTGCACTTAAACTCAACATATTCATCATGTTGTGTCTTCTTGCTTGTGCTAACTAAGTCATTAGTATATTCTAGGTATATTTTTAGTTTACTTTGCTTGATAACTCATTCCATTGGTGTGATCCTTAAAGACTTTTACATGTAATTGTAATTTGGTGCTTGTTGAATGTATTTATGCATGTTTTGTTTGCTTAAAGTAGGAGTCTAATTATTTTGAGAGTCGAAATCAGCCTGTTGATCAGGCGACGCCTCTTGTCAATGAGGTGATCGCCATAGTGACAGGCCTCCAAGGAGCTTGTCTTCATTGTTTACATGTCTTCATGTAATCTTTTTGCCTTAAAATTATTAGGGAGGTCTGTTGATGAGGCGACGCCTCATCATAGAGACATCGCCTCTTGCCAATGAGGCAATCGCCTCTTCACAGAGGTGATTGCCATATTAACAGGATGGCCTGCCTCTAGCTTTATTTTTTTTATTGATGCTTGTCGTGATGTCCACTTGATATGTGTCTTTTGACCTTAAGCATGGCTATTTCATTGCATGATGGTGATTATCTTGATTATTTGATGATTTCCTTAATTCATAACATGAATACCCTTTTCTTTAGAACATATCTTTGTAAGTATTGTCACATATGATTTTATGTTTTAGAAGGAGTTAACTGTGTACTTATTGTAGGAATTACTTGATGATTTTCATCATTGAGCAGTCGCCTTTGTTAGCTATCCCTTTTATATCATTGCATTTCTATTATTTGTCGGTTTACTTTTAGTTTATGTTTAGTTTATTTTCTATATATTATTCTTTTATTTTGCCTAAAAGCATTGTAATCCCTAATCCCTTCACCAATTTAATTTCGAATGTATGGTTGTAAATTATTTTTTATTTTATTTTTGTTGATTTTTGGGACTCAAAAGCATGAAATTGGATTAATGTGCAAACTTAGACTTAGCTATAAAACTTGGAAAATAAATGAAGGCAAGTGCAACTTTGAATGTAAATGAAGAAATAATTAAATAATTAAATGGTAATAAAAAGCAAAACACAAACGAAGGCCAACCGCAAGGTTGGCTGAGCATTCAAATGCTCATACCCAGTTTCCGAATCTCATCTTTGATGATAGCTTCTGGGAACCTCCATAGGATCCAGTTATTGTACAGTGTGTCCCGGCTTTTATCTGAGTGTTGACTCCATCTCCGAATAGGCCTAAGACCTATATCGTATTTCCTAGTGGGCCTCGAACCCACACAGTGTCGTGGTCATCAAACATTTGGGTGCGTGCTAAACCCCGTGCCTACAAGATCATTAACATTTTGTGAAGTAATTATAATTATTAAAAATATTTTATATATATTAAAATGTTTTAAATTAAAAATAATAATAATTTTTTAAAAATAGCAACTTGCGGTATTTGAAATTTTTTTTTATTTTACATAATATATAATTCCTTTTCATAAAGCATGTGCTTCTATTTTATAGAAAATAAAATAATATCAATTTTACTTATATATTAATATTTTTAGTTATAGAATATCATTAACACTTCGTGAAAGTAATTATAATTATTAAAAATATTTTTATTTTTATAAAATAAGATATTAATAAATATATGTTAATAATCTCAAAAATATCAAACAATAAAAAATAAAAAATTATTTATCTCTTCATATTTCTTTGATAAATTAACATATACATTATTAAATAAAAATAAGTCAATTTATTAAAAAAAACTCATGAAAAAATGTATAAATAACTACCCTAAGGTTTGACTCATTTTCTATCAGAGGCTAAACTTTTTAATTAGTCTGAAATTTCCACTTAGCATGTGCCATATCATCATTTCTAATGGTGTTAGTGTGGATTGCCTCTAGTTGCTAACGGACTAAATCACATATACCTCTTTGTCACAAAAAATACCACACACCTCTAAGTGAAAATGAGTAAAACCACATAGCAGTTATTAATACTTTTCCCAAAAAGAATTAGCAAATATAAAAAATTAATGAATAAAGACTAGAAACCAAACTTGACATTTTAAATGCATATAAGTTTCACAAATATCACAATTATTTTACTAAAGCACAAATAAATAACAAAGTAATCAAATTACAAAGAAGTCACATAAACATACAATAACCACACACATATAGTCATAAAATCAAAGATTAGCACAATACTACAAGGATTAGTAGTTAAATGGTCACATATCAAACAAGAAACAAATATATATTTCACAATTCAAGTACATACAAAAGCAAGCATCTTGATCTTGTTTACAAATGAAAAGTATAATTCAAAACATAATAGTAAAGAAAATTAAGAAAGATTGACAAAAAAAGAGTTAAAAATTAAAGAAAATCATTTGAAAATAAAATTAAATTGAAAATAATTCAAATCTAATATCCTAGGACCATTACAATTTATTTAGATGTTGTATAAACATCCATACACTTAGGAGCCTCAAGGACCATTCTTAGAATCATTTTTGAGTAAAAAAATGATGAAAGGATGAAACAGAGGCCTATCTAGCTAGTTTTCCCATGAAGGATGGCCAGTCAAACTAAGGAATAAGTATAGAATTAGTTGATGGATAGCTAACCGACTGTTCATCAGTCAAAACTAGCCATCCATATTTAATTCAACACAAAACTCAAACATTTCAAACTAAATCAAAAGATTTAAGCCCTAAACCTAAAAATAAAGACATAAAAAATTAAAGAGGTATTTTTAAAAGTGTTTAGTCTTATAATTTAAGCTATGACTCACCAAAAATAAAAAAAAAATGAGTGAAGAGAATGAGATTGAAATAGTTGAAATAAAGTAGAGTTTAATGAGTAATTAAAGGTTAATTTGCAATTATTTTTGGAAGAGGTTTTGTGCTTGAATTAGAAGGGATTTTCTGGAGCATTTGGGTAGTTTTTAGGTTGGGAAAAAGAGGGGGAATTGAGTGAGGGATAAAACTGGAAAAGTTTTGGCTTATTTTCTATTTTTCTTTCAATTGTTCTTAGTAAGAAGCTCACATCTCTCTTCAATAATCACTAATCTTCATAATAGTTTTTCCTTTTAATTATCCATTAGTTCCCTTTGGAACATAGAACTCTCTATTTATAGATAAACACCTTGGTGGCATGTGATCTGATTAGTTTGTAATGTTAAAGGTTTAAAAGTTAAAGAAGGAATAGACACTTCCACCCTTTAAGTGACATATGACATAGAATATTTCAAATGGAATATTTCATACTTAGAGATCACTCTTGGAAAATATACTTTATTTTAAAGATAAGAATGATGATGTGGAATGTGGACACATATAGGACCCACTTTGACCATTAAAGCTAAAAATTTTAACTTTTCACCAAATGGGACTTATGAACATACTATAATTTTAAAGACAATTTCAAACTAAAACTTGACCTCGGGAGTTCGATTTGACACATAATACCCCTTTTTCAGGGTTTTGCTTATTAACCTAGAAGACACCACACATAACATTTTATTTCTCTCTCAATCATTGAAATCTTTTTCTAACATCATCAGGGCTTGAAAAGGGTTTTATTTTAGGTTTAATTAGGTTTCGATAATGTTCAATTAGTAATCGAGTAAGGATTTAGTGTTTTGAATGGGTCTGAAAAGGCTTTAGAGTTGTTTCTCTATATCAATTTCATTTATTGGTGAGATATTTTCATGTATTCATTATAAGCTTTTAGGGTTTTAAAAAATGAGCCATAATAGTTTGCCCCCTTCATTAAAGAAATTTGTGTGTCTTGCCAATAATATTTGATTGGAGGATTTATGATTTTAATGTCAAGGTTACAACATATAAATTTTGACAAAATATAAAACAAAATTTTAGAATTCAAAAATGATAACAAAGGTTATTGCAGCTTGACATTTCCATTGAATCCTTATGAACTCACACTTAAAAACATAAATTATTATTGAAATCATACTGATAATTGAAAATGTAATTAAACTGAATTGCATAGAGGTAGTTTGATGAAATGAGTCACTCAGACTCTTATTATAACTATAATTATGATGGTGATTGTAATCAAACTGAGTCGCATGGAATCAATTTAATGAAATAAGTCCCTTAGACTTTGATTATGCTTATGATTGTGATCAAATTGAGTCTCATGGAATCAGCTTAATGAAATAAGTCGCTTGGACTGTAATTGTGATTCTGATCAAATTGAGTTACATGAAATCAATTTGATGAAATGAGTCACTTGGACGTTGATTATGATTGTGATCAAACTGAGTCACTTAGAATCAATTTAATGAAATGAGTCATTTGGACTCTCATTGTGATTGTGATCAAATTGAGTCGAATGGAATTAGATTGATGAAATGAGGTGCTTGGACTCTAATTGTGATTATAATTATGATTAAATGGAGTCACTTGGAATCATTATGATGAAATGAGTTATTTGGACTCTGAATGTAATTAAAATTGAGATTGAAATTGACTTGAAATTGAAATTTATTTAAAATTAAGATTAAAATTAAGTGGCACCCCACTGGAGATTGAGTATTAAAAATACAACTTAAGATTGAAATTGAAAATTAAATTTGCTAAAATTTCTATCAGGGAAGATCTATTTAATACACTAGGAGAATTAAGGCTTAAAAATTAAAAATTCATTAGGAAATTTGGAACTAGACTTGAAAAAATTTCACTGGGGAATTTATTTTGAAAGCATTCACTCGAGAGGAACTTATTGAGAAATGAAAAATTAAAATTTATTTTATGTAAAAAAAATTGGTGGGAGTTGAAACTCCATTAGGGAAATTATAAATTTGAAAAAGCATACTAGAATATTTATTTTGTAAATTGAGAAAAACTTGTTGCACTGATGAAAATGGAAAAAATCCAGTAGGGAGAATATGAATCAATGATAAAATTTACCAGTGATAAAGGGGATCAAAATTTATTAAGAATTTTGAAAAAGATTACTAGGAAATTTAATGTGTTAGACCACTTTTAAAGACCTTTAATAACACTTGAATATTTGGAGGACTCTTACTAGGGAGTTTTTTTTGTCAAATTATACAAATTAGACATAAGACATGAGAATTAAAAAGAGACTTACCTATATTTTAAGAAGGAACTTTCTTTAAAAATAAAAGATTTAGAACATTGAGGAGTGAAGACTTTTTAAGGGAACTTAGAGATGGTATTCTTTTTTAAATTCACTTAGTTAGAGAAATTAAAAAGAAATTATATAACTATACATAGAGAGAGAAGGATTGTAATATGTATGACTCAATACAAGACTTAAAAGGGATTTTGACATTGAAAGAAAACATTAATATATGATCTTATGTGTAATTCTAATACAAAACACAACAAAGGTAAACTTTATGACTTTACTAGAAAATAAAAATTAATAATACAAGACACTAATGCTACACTAAAAGTGTTTTTATTATAAAAATTTGTGTAAATGAATTGAAGCAAACAATACAAACTAAAGTAACCAAATGTGTTAACCAATATACCTATTATAATTGGAAATGTACAAATTAATGCAAAATGTAAGAATGTACACACATGTGTGATAGAAAGATGCAAATATGACATGTATGAATATGAAAGTATAAATATAAATTAGACCCTTATTAGTATGAATGAATGTGTAATGCAATAAACCAACATGTGAGTACACATATAAACATGTAACAATGACAAGAAATTAAAGCTATATCAACGTACACATAGTTCTAACTATTTTTATGTATGAATAGCCCATGAATTTATTTGTACAGACAATTGGAGCTAACAATGCATAAAAGAAACAATTAATGAGGCTTATAGTGCAAACGTATATACGCATCTTATGCAAAGTTATAAATAAATATATTATCTACAAGAATGTATGCAAAGTTATAAATGAATATATTATCTACAAGAATGTATGCAAAGTTATATGCATAAATGAATATGCATGTTTGGAAGAAAGCCACCCTTTTGCAAAAGCACCATGTGTTATCTAACTTAGTTCTCGTCTCTTGAATTATGCTAAAGATGCCCTCATAATAAAATGCCAAACATTCCATGGAAGATGCTTCCAAAATCATTATTAGTAACACAATAAATATGCCCAAAGTATGGAAGAACAACTTAATATGCTCCTAACACTAAAGCTTAGCTAAATATGCCTTTAGACTTATAAATCATCTCATCATGTCATATGGATTAAGATGAACTAATTATGAATGGAAAGTGTACAAATATACCCCCTAGAATCTTAACCAAAAAATTTAAAATCAACTGCAAACACCATAATGATTAAGGATAAACTAAATGTGGCCACAAATATAAAGAATGAACCAAACTTGTCTCATATACAAAAAAAAAAAAAAAAATTCAATATGCCCTTAGAAACTTAAAAACTAGAAATGAACTCGAAATCTTAAGAATAACAACATGTCGTTGAAATTAAAGATTTAGCAAAGAAGCCCCTTCATTTTTCAAACATGATCATACATGTGGCTTTGATGATCAAAGAATAATAAATGTTAAAAGTGTAGCAAAGAGTTATTACAAGTCATAAAAACATTTTGAATAAAGACTTTTAAAAACATTTGAAAAATCTTTTATTACTTATTTATCTTTTAATTAAAGTTAGCATGAAGTAATTTGCTTTCTTTTACCAACATCTTTATAAATTTTAGCACACTTAACAGATGAATCATAATCATGCATATAACATTACACCTATTATTAGTTAGCCTTTGAAAGATTTTCTAACCAAACATTTTTTGTGCTCACCATATCTATAACATTTACCTAAGGGAATATTTTGATTTCCTCTTAGCAAGATGCATGATTTAACTTTGGAGAAAAGAGGATACATTTGAAATTACTGAATGCATGGTCAAAAGTTTAGGAAACCTTAGGGCTTTTAAGAAAAGGCTCATTTATCTATAGCTTAAAGAAAAGGTGTAGTACAAATAGAAATTTGTATACTAATTAACCCTAGCCTCTTTTTCTCTTAATTTCCACTTCTTTATTTTCTAGCCACTCGTCTTCCTTAAGCAAGGATGGGTGATTTTTGGCCATTCTTGGCCTAAAATCACCCCTTTACACTGCTTTTTATCGATTTATTTCTTAAATAAGTGATTATTCCACATAGATTTAGGTTTTATTTTATTTTTCGTGATTTTATCATCTTTTTGTGACATTTGGTTTTTCTGTCTTATTAGGGGTTTTTATTTACATATGGGTGAGCCAATGGAGCAAAGCATACTCGATCAAACGAAGATAACAAATTAGACTATAGTCGTCAATATGTTGTAGAACTTGAGTCATAGGTATTCTATTCACTATAGTATTATCAAATTTATAGGCTTTGAGCTATTTTATTATGTTATTAACCTAAGTGTTGTTTCATCATCTAATGTTTTTAGTGAATTTGTATATGTGTTTCTATCGATTTATTGCTAGTTTGAATCAATAATATTATTTTTCTTTTTTTTTTAAAGAAAAGGTATAGTACTGGTAAGGAATAAGGATATTTGAAATCTTTTAGAAAAATAATCAATGAATTATTATCTTTTGGGATTGACTATATTCTCTTTAAGGTGATTTACTTTGTAATATGAATGCCAACATTTACGATAAATACGCAAGTAAAAAACATATATGAGAAATAGAGTTCAAACCCAAAATTTAGGCACTTTTATGTCATGGATCACTAACATTATGTATTTACTAAGTTAAGTAAACCTATATAGAACATATACAAAATTATTGTTGCACTTCAAATAAGCACATATGCATTTGATAACCCTTATTGCTTTTAAATATGTATATCCAAATTTTATAGTTAAGAGCAACAACACTTTCTCTAATAATACATGTGTATTACATGGAAAGGGATCAAAAATACTTTTATTAAGATTGTAATGGGGCTAAGGGTAATGGCTCAAATAAGAAAAGGAAATGAAGATAAATAAAAATGAGACCGATCATTGATAGAAATGACTAATGCAAGAACCACATATAGATGGAGGAAGATTCTATTATTCCTAGCCTTTTAGACTTTCACTTTTATGATTTGATTTTCTTTTCATGCCCTCCTTTTTACTTGCTGCCCATATCTGCAAATTTTTTTTAAGATACTTATGCTCTTTGAAAATAATTGCTTGCAAATATTTTTTACTTGTTGTTGATATCCTTTTTTTTTTTTAAAGATGCTTATGCTTTTTGAAAATTTTTGCTTGCAAACCATTTTTTTATACTTGTTGCCCAAATCCTTTTTTAAATACTTGTGCTTTTTGAAAATTCCTACTTGCAAACCTTTTTTTTACTTGTCTATTTCCATTATTAACTCAACTCACATTAAGGTAAAGTCTAGTGTTCATGTTAATAGGTATGGTAAATATAGGTAATGCAAGAAACCACAAAGGGCTATTAAAAATTCAATAAAAATGCTTAGAATGGTTAACAAGTGGTAATATATTTGTATATGGTAGGAAAAGATCAAGTTTAAAAATAGTTAATCAAACGAATGCCTAAATCATTTCCCTAATCCTACATACAACAATGATTTTGCCTTAAAAGAGTGGATAATATGTTTTAGGATTTGTTAATCATCAAGAAATCTATCTAAAAGCGTAGAAGTAAGTAAGCATACACAACCAAAATATAAGGGTTTAGTATATTTTTATCTTGGTAAATATCAAATGTAAATTTTTCTACTTATGAACATGTTGACAAATAAAATTAATTATTTAAAATAAAAAAGGATACGTTAACATTTATTTTTGGAAAAATGGTGTTTGAAACAAAAGTGAGAAAAACCTCCCTTATTTTTTAAAATCAAAATTTATAATTAAATACAATATTTGTAAAAATTGTTGAAAACTTAGCAAATCACAAGCTCAAAGTGAATAATTGTTACTAAGTAGAATTTCAAATCATAGGCTCAAAGAAACAAATCTTATTGGATAAAGTTTAACAAGAAAGGGGTCCTTTGCCTCCATTTTAATTTTTTAATTTTGCATTTTTTTATCACTCAATCAAGAGTAATAACATGTGCATGATTATAATTCACTTTCTAAGTGTGCCAAAATTGATAAGAAATGTTGTAAAGAGAACAACCAACTTTACACATGAAAAGTTAAAAAAATCACCAAAATTAATTTAGAAAAGTTAAAAGAATCATCATCAAAATGAGTCTAGAGAAGTCAAAAAATCATCATATAAAGTTTAGAAATAAAATTACCATTTATTATAATTTATATTTATTCACATAGAAATAAGGTTGGGAAAATAACATTACATTGAGTTTAGACGTCTTATTCATAACTTTTTCCAAACTATATGCATTTATTATTCTTACTTAAATCCTATCCATATGTAAAAAGTGTTTAAGCATGACATTGACTATACTAGATTCTTTAAATCCCATGACATTTTATTTGGTTAAGGTCAATTTTGCATTGATCAATCATATCTTAAATGTTCTTGCGCAACTTATAGCATTGGTTAGTGGTATGGCCAATGGAATGATAATGATTACGATAATAATTGGAAATATGGTGTGGGGCACATACTGAGTTAAAGATTTTGGTTCTTTAAACTTCATTAATTGGTGTCTTTGGAGTTTCTCAAAGATCTTATATAATGGTTGCATTAAGTAAGGTGGTTCTTTATTAAGACTTGGTATTTTGGCCCTCTTTAAAGTATAAATGGATTGGTTTTCTTGCTTTCTCTTTCCAACAAATGAGATATTGACTTGTTGATTTTTTATATTCTTCATATTATTATTCTTGAGGTGATATGAAATTAAGGAAGAAATTTGATATGGAGGTAGAACCCAATGATAGTGTATCTCTAGTGGAGTAGCAATCCTTGGATGATATTCACCATGTTCTTATTGAAAAACAAGTATTCCTTTGCTTTTTCTTCCACTAGTTTGCTTGCATTTGAACTACCATCCATAGTTGAACTTATGCAAAAAGGGTAGATTTTATGAAGATTAAAGAGAAAATAAATTAGACTAAAAACATAATGATGATATAATGGTATATATGAGGATGAACATAGATTATAAGTAGAGAAAATACATTCATGATGATGCAATAAATTATGAAAGGTTAAAAATGTTTGGTGAACAATGAAACTAAAAAAAAGTTAAAAAAACCTTTACACATTATAATGAGTTAAACAAGTTAAAACATACATAATGTGTGAAAGCATGATTTTGTATAAAATATTAAAAAGAACAAAATGACATATAAAAGTAGTTAAGAAAACATATGTCAACGCACGATGATCTAAAACTAGGCTTATAAATATAAAAATGGATAAACAAGGTGTACAATATGAATGCAATAACTAATGATATATGAATTTGGAATAATATATATTATATAATATGCTATATTAAAACTAGATAAAAAAGTTGGTCGATGAGTAGAAAAGAATGACGAGTTGGTTTGCTCATGTAAAAAGTAAACTAGCTTCGAAGTAGGTAAAAGCAAGAAAACATTCATAATTTTGAAAGAGGATAAATTTGAACATATGAACTCGTAAAAATTAGAAAAAAAATCAACAAACTATATCATATGCATGAACTCATGTCATGTCAAAATATAGAACAAAATGAGCGAATGTAGTATATAATAGACAAATGTGTGAGTGGTAAATGGAAACAAGTCATAAAAGATTATATATAATCCTAAAAAAATGTATGATGGCTTAAAACATAACAAAGATTAAAACTTAACAAAAATGCGTGATTGGTGAATTAAAATTGGACCATGATAATGGTATGATAGCACAAAGATGACATTAAATGAAATGTACAAATAATGAGGAATGAACTAGAAAAATAATAACATGAGGGGTTCAAATTGATTATTCAAAACTAAATGAAAAATATAAGATACACTAATTCAATTTCAAAAACTAAAATTAGAAAAATTTAAAACTAAATTACAATGATATGTTGAAATTGGATCAAATATGTTGGTCATAAAAGGTGGAGCTTGAATATATAAAAAAGTCAAACGTGAAAAAAAAAAAAAAGATTGGCAATATGACTTATGATAAATTGAAACTTGACATAAAAGATTAAATATAAAGTTAAAAGCATGTTGGAAAAGATAAAATTGGAAAGAAAATAATGATATGGTATGTTAAAACTAAATAGAAATGTGCATATTATGAGTTGAAACTACACACGGATGATGGAATGACAAGACAAAATGTGTGATTAATATGACTTTACATAAGACTTAGACAAGAAAAATGTTGAATGATCCTAAAGATGAATAACAAATATTTAAATTTGTTTTATCACAAAATTGGGTAGAAAATGATTATATGATAAACAAAATGATGATGACATGACAATAATAAAATTTTAAACATGTGTGGTGGGTTGGGACTTGGTAAGACAAAATGCATGAAATTTGGATTAATAATTTAGACCTAAACACAAACAATGACGAATGAATCTAGAAGAAGATTAAAAATTATGAAGAAAGTAATGATATGATGAGTTCAAATTAGACCGAATTATTTGAAGAATGAGCTATAACTAGGTATACGCATGAATCCACAGGACAAAATGCAAGATAGATCCAATAAGATTAAAAAAATTGATAAGGTGATAAGTGATGAAATAAGTGACTATTATACTGAAACTAGGTAAAGATGTAAGATTAAAATGGGATAACATACATGACTGATGAGTTATAATGATGAATAAATGATAGTATATAACTTTAAAAAATATCTAAAACTAATTAAAAATGGAAAAAATGCATGATTGAAACTAGAAACATACAATATTTATGAGTCCAAGAAAGATTTTAAAATTTAGAAAAAGTGATGAGTTAAAGCTATATACACTTCAAGAAAAATTGAAAACTATAAGAAAATGATGGTTAAAATTAGAGAGAAAATATAGCTGGTGGTCATGAATGGTGAACCTTAAAAAAATTTGAAAACTAGGATCATAAGTTAAAAATGGAGACAAAGCATAATTGAGACATGAAAATAAGAAATATATGATGAGCATAAAAATAAATTAAAAACCAGTAAGAAAATGATGATATGATATATTAAAACACATATAGATTGAAATTAGACACAAATGACATAACTAGGAAGAAATTAATGGTATTATGGGTTAAAACTGGAGAAATGACTAAAGAAAATTTTATAAAAACAAGGGTATGGTAAAAGGGCTCACTACTAATAACTCTTTACTAGCACCTAAACACAACTTCCATACCATATACTAAAGAATAAGGCATTGCACTTGTAACAGTTCTAGTCATAGTCTTATAACCCCACCAAGCATATTGGATATGTTCATATCAATCTTTATAAGTCTTTACTGTTTTATTGAGAATCCATTTTACACTTTTATTAGTTGTTTTTATTATACCATTTTCTTATGGTTAATATGGAGATGACTTATGATGCTCCACCTTGTATTTCTATAATAAATCCCTTGCTTTTGCTTGAAACTGAACCCCATTATCAATCATAATGTTATGTGGAACACCATACCTATAAATTAAGTTCCTTTTAATGAATCTAGCCATCTACTTTACATATAGCTTTTTGAAGGATTCTACCTCTACTCATTTTGAAAAGTAGTCAACCGCCACAATTATAAATTCATGATCATAAGTTGTGGAAAAAAAATTTCCCATTATATTTACACCCTATGTTGAAAATGGCCACAAAGAAGTAAGACTCTCAAGCATTGATGATAAGGTATGAGAAAGGTTTCCATGTATCTAACATTCATGACAATTTCTCTCAAACTAAATTCAATCATGTTTTATTGTCAACTAGTAATGTCCTTGTCTCATAATCTTTCTTGCAAATTCCTTCACATTCATATATGGTCCACATATCCTTATGTGCACATCTTGCATAATCTAATATGCGACTTCCTTTGTGACACATCTGAGATGTAGACAACAACATAAATTCCATGTAGAAATGGTGAAGTTTTTATGAAAATTGTTAATTTCATGCCAAAATGTACGAAGTATGCAAAATGATTAAGAAATGTAATTCTGCTGTTGATAATGCAATTGTGAACAAGAAAAATGGCATTTTTATTATGAAATCATAAAAATGCGATCAAAATGATATTTTATATAAAAAAAATGGTTTTAAAGCCAAAATGGAGAATTCATGTGAAAAATATAATTTTAAACATAAAAATTATAGACTTTTATCAAAATGCAATTTTTAGTCTAGGATGCCGAATTTATGCCAAAATGAAATTTTTTAAAATTAAAATGTAGAAATTATGTCCTAATATTTTTAAGGAATATGTACAAATAAGTACTTTGTGGTTTAAGCATTTTAGCATGAAGGGCATGTGATTTTTTTTATGACATTTCAATACCTTGTGGTTCCATATTTATAATACTTAAGTGACAAAATTTATTACAACTTCTTATTTCTCTCTCCTCAAGCATCCAAAAATCAAAATTTTAATACAATTGGATAGAGGAGGGGAAAATAAGTTTTTTTATAGTAGTTTTAAGAGCTAAAAATAACAAAAAATAACAAAAACAAAAACAATTTTTCATGTTTTTATTTAAAAAAAAGGATTCTAAACACTATGAACAATGTCACTATTGCTAAATCCATGCTAAATTATGAGAATTTGATTAAAATTAAAAATCAATTTTTTTGGATGCTAGAAGTAAAAGAAATCATGGGTTGTAACAATTTTTATCACTCAAGTGCTATTAATTTGGAATCACAGGATACAAAAATGTCATAAAAGAAACTATAGGCTCTCGATGCTAAAATGTTTGAATACTTATTTGTACTTATCTCTATTTTTAATACTAAAATACAAGAGTAATTTAAAATGCATGTCATAATTGCAAAAAAAAATTAATTTTTATTATAAAAATGATATTTTTGTAAAATTCATACTCTAGGCTAGAGAATGCAAAATTACAAACTTACAAAATCCAAATAACATGATGATTATCAAATAATAAGCAAAAAGGGCCAAACTTCACCACACAAATTGCACAATTTAACCCAATTTGCTAGCCAACATAATAAAATTAAAAAAGAATATAGGTAAAAAGGAAAAATGCGATTTCAATAAAGTAAATGTGCAAAATGAGGTTTTGGGTCCTTAAATCAAAACTAAGCTTGATTTAGAGAGTAAAAATGATTAGTTGTTCCAAAATGATGTTTTTTAAGCTATCCACATTTGGATATTTTTGAAGTGTGCTTTGACAAAGATGACAGTTTAGTTGGTTTTCATGTCAGGTTTAAAATTCCTAAAAAGAATAATGATAATTGATTTAAAAATCTTAAATTTGAGTTTTCAGAGTCTTTAGTCCAATAGAGTTTGGTATTTTGTTTAAAAAGTCCTTCCTTGAAGTGAAAGGGTTTTAGTATATATAAATAGGAGAATTTTTGTGCATGCATGCTTAGGTAGTGTACGTGTACACATGAGAGAACTGCATGAATCTAGGTGTGAATGAGGAGAGCACACTTGAGTGCATATGCTTGCACATAAGGAGAGTGCCCATGCATGAAGCACATGCCCACACACTTATGTGATGTTTTCACACTCACATTTGCACATGTCATGGCATGCATGGCTCCTTAATTGTATAAATCTTGTCATTTTTTACTTTTGGACTTTTATGGGCTTTAAAAGGTGTTTCAGACTTCCATTTTAATAAATTTAATTCCAATTTCATTGAACTGAACATTGATTTATCCAAATTAGTGCCAGTTTGGTGAGCACACAACTTATCACTATGGGGAACTCCTTTCGTTGAATCAAAACTCAATTAAATGATTCAATGATCGACTTATCACCTTATAAGTCCAGTTTAAGTATTTTTGGAGTTTTAGGGTTTTTGCACGCTTCAAAAGCAATACTGAAAGTTCTTTAAAAGAGGGGGTGAATAAAGCTAATGAAAGATTTTAGAAAAATTAAAATGAATTTAAGGGATGAATAAGAATTGAAAGAGAATAGAGTAGGAAGAATAGTGAACACAAAAATTTAAGGAGTTTGGATTCTTAAAAATCCTACGTCTCCACCTAACTTATCCCCAAGTTAGGATTTTTCAATACCCATAATCTTATTCATAAGATTAAGATTATAAGAGTTTAAGGCTCACTCTTCAACCTTACATAAATAAGAGTTTTAAGGCTAACTCTTAACCAATTCCCAGGTGTTTTAATTGCGAAACACTTAAACTAATTCCACTAGAAATATACCTCACTTCCCTTCTAATCTATCCTAAGAATTTGATAAAAATGAAGTCCTATTTCTATCACCTAACCAACTCTCACAAGAGTTAATCAATACAAAGAATATTGATGCAAAGAAAAAAAGAAGCTTAATGAATGCTTAAAGAGTTTTTGATAATCAAAGAGTAATGTAATGTGTATTTTTGTTACCATAACTCTAGAGCACATATATAGATCAAGCTTTAAAAATATGACTATTTTGAGTCAATGATTATGCTTCCAATGTCTCTTTTTTAGAAAAAATTCAAAAATATATCTGTTGGATATTTTAAAAGTTTGTTGTCACTATGGAAGCAAGCTTTAGTCATAGCCTACTGTTGAGACAAGCTTTCTATCACCATGGCAGCCTTGCTTCAGTTGTAACTTACTATTCACATTATGTCTCCAACGTCTCTTTTCTTAATTGCAAAAATATGTCCTTTGGGCCATCACTATAAAAGCAGAGCTTCAATCGTAGCCTACTATTGAGCTTGGCTTTCTATCACCGTAGCAGTCTTGCTTTAGTCATAGCTTACTATTAAGCTCACCATGGTAGCCTTGCTTCAGTCGTAGCCTACTGTTGAACTGAATTTTGACTTGAATTTCTTTAAGAGTAATATTGTACCTATTGTTATGACCTGAAAATCCTTGCAAGCCCCAAGGCCTATGGCGCATGCACAAGGGTGAGAAAAATTGGCCAAAGCAAGCCAATGAGGGCTACTTTCCACTAAGGCCAAGCCAGGTGCCTAGGAAAATGTAGGAAGCCTCTAGAACATATTAGAGGGTTGCTAGAGTTACTAGACTCAAAGACAAAATGCCTAAGCCAAGAAAGGAGCCCAAGAGTAAATGGAAATGCTCTAGAGAGTTACGAAAAAATGGCAAGGCTAAATGCTACTAGCCATGCTAAGGAGGCCATTTGGAAAGTTCCCACCAAAGAGCAAGGAAGCTTGGCATTCTAGAAGCTTCCTATGCATGCTACCCATGCTAGGCCATTTGGCTAGCATTTAGAATGTTCCCATCTCAGTGTACATATCAAGTAGCTCTAGGAAAAGATTTGTACATAAGATGTTTGTACAATTATCTATAAGAATTAATTGTAGACACACATTGAGGAGGTGGAAAACCTGTATAAAGGCCACTCCTCCTATTTGTAAAAGATGATGAGAATTTATGGAGAAATCTAATAAAGCTTACATTTACTCTCATTCAATTACTGCCTAATTTAAGTCCCAAACCTCTTGTTGTGTACTTGCTCACTTATATTCCGCTTTGTTCCAACTTTTAGGATTACTTAGTTCTACTTCACCCCCATTGTAGACTAAGTGTTGCACGTCTTAGCAAACCTCTAAGGCTAAGCACATGACACTATGCTTATAATCACACTCAAATAAAACATATTAAAGGCTCAAAATTAAGTTTGTTAATATCAAAATTAAGATTGATTATTGCTAAGGTCAATAATCTCCCCCTTTTATATTTTGACAAACTTATTTTGAGTTTGATAAGGATAATATAAAGTGAAGTATGTGTTGATTTGAATCGCAATAATGTATGTGAATTATACTTGCCCTTAATTTATGCCTACTATAAAAAGAATGAATTTAAGGAGTAAGAAATTCAAATAATGAAGAATATCAATGGAATGAGAATGATACCAATTTTAAAAATAATGAAATTTTAAGAATCTCCCCCTTTGTGCTATGCAAATATCAATTGAACAACTCTTAAAAAACATTCAATTGACAAAGATATCAATTAAAATATTTAATATGTTTCTTTATTACTCTCCTTTTTGGATATGATAAGAAATATAAATTTAAAAATCACCCCCCTTAAAAAAAATAGAAACAATATAAAATATAACATGAGGGACATAAAAACATGGCATAACATGAAAATGTATTAAAAACATTAAAAAAAACATGATAACATGATCATTTAAATAAATGCTAGGCAATATGAAGGAAATAATTTCAAACATATTATAATAAATTAAACTAATAGTAGTTACAATGCATGTAGTACCACTCAACACATCATAAACACAACACATATTGCATTTGTGTTGAAACTTGACAAACTTAATTATCATATGATCATGTAGAGCTTAGTTTTGAAGGAATCAAAAGACCAAGAACTAAAATAATAAAAACAAAGATAAACCAAATCTTTAAAAAAATTATGTCCATCTACATAAGGCATGTCCATCTAGCCAAGTATCACATATATACACATATAAACAAAGTAAGCAAAACATGACTTTTTATCACATATAAAAATATGATAAAATTAGCCACACTTAAAATGTTACTATGCATGCATAAAATAAATTTGAGTATTCAAGTATTCAAACTCAAATATTTCTCCCCCTTTATCAAAATGCAAAAAGAAATTTTAATAAAATAAAAATTGCATTAATGAAAATGATAGAATTACAATGATATTAAAATATCAATTATAAACAAGACATAAAACTAACAGCACATGACTTATATCTAGAAAATATCCAGAAAATAAACCAAACCTAAACTGACACAAAATAACCATAAAAACAAGCTAACAACTCTAAGCTTAGATACAAAAAATATACTGAAAATAAACCAAACAAAAAATGACGAAAATAAACAAAATAAAACATTAAAATCTAGTCTTGTTGAGAAGGAGGTGGAATTTTAAAAAAATTATAATGCATATTTAAACATAAATAAATGCATGACAATTAAAAAAATGCTAGATTTGAATAATTAATTTATTAAAATAATTTCAATAATTAATTATTAAATAGAAAAAAATTAACTGTTAAGAACAAAATCAAAATAATTAATAATCAAAGCAATTGATAAGTACAATATGATTTCACATGAAAATAGTCCAATAATTAATTAAGCATAAAATCAATACAAACTAGAACCATCAATCATGTCAAGTTCATGCTTAATGAAATTCAATCTCTCTTCATTGAGAGGTTTGGTGAAGATATCTATAGGTTGATTATTTGTACCAATAAATTCAAGTGAGATATTACCATTTTGCATATGATCACGAAGGAAATGATGTCAAATGTCTATATGCTTAGTTCTAGAATGCTGAATTGGATTCTTTCTAAGGTTTATAGCACTTATATTATCACATTTGATTGGAATGTGATTAAATTTTATACCATAGTCTAACAATTATGGTTTTTACCATAAGATTTGTGAACAATAAAGCCTTACTGTAATATATTCAGCTTCAGCAATGGACAAGGCAACTGAAACTTGTTTATTGCTAAACAAAGAAACTAAACATTATCCTAAAAATTAACAAGTTCCGAAGGTGCTCTTTCTATCTAGTAAACTGCCTGTAAATTTTGCATCTAAATAGCTAATCAAGTCAAAGGAGGAACTCCTAGGATACCAAAGTCCTAAATGCAAACTTCCACTTAAATATTTGAAAATTCTTTTGATTGCATTCAAATGAGACTCTCTAAGACTTGATTGAAACCTAGCACACAAGCATGTAGAAAATATAATATATGTTCTACTAGTAATTTAATAAAGAAGGGATCCGATCATATCTCTAAAATGTTTTTCATCAACTGGTTTACCATTCTCATCTTTGTTGAGTTTGGTGGTGGTACTCATAGGAGTCTTGCTTGATTTAGCTCAATCCATGTCAAACTTCTTAAGAATTTTCCTAACGTATTTAGTTTAATTAATGAAAATCCTATCTTTTCATTGCATGATTTGAAGTCCAATAAAGAATTTGAGCTCACCCATCATGCTCAATACAAATTCTCCTTACATCAACTTAGAAAATTCCTTACATAAGCAATGGTTAGTAGCACTGAAAATAATATCATTAATATAAATTTGAACAATTAATAAATCATGCTTGGATTTTTTTATGAATAAAGTTATATAAAATTTTCCTTTAGAGAAACTTTTCTTTAATAAGAAGTTGCTCAATCTTTCATACCAAGCTCTTGGAGCTTATTTTAATCCATATAATGCTTTTAAAAGTTTAAATACATTACTAGGAAAATGAAAACTTTCAAAACCAGGAGTTTGTTTAACATATACCTCCTCTTTAATGAAACTTTTTTAAAAATGCACTTTTAACATCCATTTGATAAAGTTTAAAATCCATGAAAGATGCAAATGCAAGTAGCATTCTAATAGCTTCTAACCTTGCAACCGGGGCAAAGGTTTCATCATAATCAATGTCTTCCTCTTGATTATAACCTTTAGTTACTAGTCTAGCTTTGTTCCTAATTATGACACCTTATTCATTCATCTTATTTCTAGAAACCCATTTGGTGCCTATAATAGGATGATGTTTAGGTAGGAACCAAGGTCCAAACCTTGTTTCTCTTAAATTTATTTAACTCTTCTTGCATACCAAAGACCCAAAATTCATCATTCAAAGCATCATTAACATTTTTAGGTTCAATTTAAGAAATAAAGTATAAATCAACAATCATTTTAAATTGAAATAGTAGTTACCCCTTTATAGTGTCACTTATAATGAGGTCTTAAGGATGTACTTTCTTGAATTGTCAATCCTTTGGAAGTTCATCCTTCAAGGTAGGTTAAGACATCTCCTTATTATCCTCCTTGCTTGAACCTTCAAGTTTCAAAGACTTACTAGCATTTTCTTTTTGAGTGTTCACATCCACATGCTCATCTACAAAATCATCAACATTACAAACATCTTTTCTAAGATCAAGTGAGTTTGATTCATCAAATACAACATGTATTGACTCTTCAACTACTAGTGTTCTTTTATTAAAGACTTTATATGCTAAACTAGAAGTAGAATAACCCAAGAAAATTCCTTCATCGGCTTTAGAATTAAATTTTCCAAGATTATCCTTGGTGTTCAATATAAAGCACTTGCATCTAAATACTCTAAAATATGAGATTTTGAGTTTTCTATTATTCTAAAGCTTATAAAAAGTTTTGTTTAAAATTGGTCTTTTGAAAACTCTATTTGAAATGTAGTAATATGTGTTAACAACTGTCACCCAAAAGTATAATAGTAAGTTATACTCATGAAGCATGGTTCTTGCCATATCCACTAAATTTCTATTTTTCCTTTCAATTATCTTATTTTGTTGAGGAGTTCTAGGAGAAGAAAACGTATGTGAAATACCATTTTTAATACAAAAGGTTTTGAAGAATTCATTTTCAAATTCAGTTCCATGATCACTTTTAATATATGAAATACAAAAACCTTTTTCTTTTTAAACTGTTTTTGAAAAATTTTCAAAAATTTTAAATGCATCATTCTTATAAACAAAGAAATATACCCAAGTGAATCAAGAGTAATCATCAACTAATACATATGCATTGTGCATTCCACCAAGACTAGCAACTCTAGTTGGTCTAAATAAATTCATATGTATAACTTCAAGTGGCCTAGAGGTTGACACTACATTCTTAAGCGTAAATGAAGACTTACATTGTTTCTGTTTTGACAAGCATCACAAGGTTTATCCTTTGTGAATTCAAGTTTATGTAAACCAATCACAAGTTCATGCTTATAAAGATCATTCAAAAGCTCAAAGTTTGCATGTCCCAACCTTCTATACCATGTCCATGTGTCATGGGAAATAGACGTTAAGCATTTAATGTCTTTGTTATCAACCTTATTCAAGTCAATTACATAAACATTGTCTACTCTTTCACCATTAAAAATTACTTTGTCTTCATTAAGACTACTAATGAAGCAATTTTTAGGATAGAAAGTTACTTTATTTCCCATATCATATAGTTGACTTATACTGAGCAAATTATATTTAAGACCATCAACAAGCAACACGTGATGTATAGATAAGGATTGAGGATTATTGATTTCTCTAATGCCTATTATATTTCCTTTGGCATTGTCCTCGAATATAACATGTCCTCTATCCTTTTCATTAAGCTTGTTGAATTTCTCCTTGTCTTCTGTCATGTGTCTTGAACATCCACTATCGAGATACCACTTGCCTTTTGTTCTTATGGATTTTAATCAAACCTACACAAGATAATTTAAGTGTTTTTTTAAACCAAAACCTTTCTTGGTCTAGGTTGGTTAGTCTCAAGATAATCAAAAGGAAGCAAGTTCATGTGTAGTCTTCTATAGAAGTACACATTATTGGCGTGTCCTTTGATCATGCGATATGAACATACAATATTTTTAAATTTATTTCTCATAGGATGATATGCTTTCCTAGTGTATGAAACATGCCTTTTGTGTTGTGGTGGTGTGTGTTTCTTAATAATATTATGACTCATAGTGTAAGACATACATTGACAATGACAATGTGTATTTTAATAGGTTTGTGCAACATATTTAAGTTTATTGTGTTGTGCAACATGCTTATAAGTGTTGTGTCTAATGTGCATATAAGCATGCTTTGGTTGTGGTCTTTTAACATGTGTATTACTTCTTTGTGCCAATGGAGGTTAAGTCTTATGAGACTTTCCTTTATCATTTGACACCTGAGACTTTTTAGCTTTGAAAGTTTGAGTCTCATTTAGTTTAAAAGTAGATGGAGAGGCATCACTAGAGGCTTTAATAAATTTAATTTGTGATTATAATAAAGATGAGGATTCCTTTATAAATCCAAGTCCATAAGTGTTTCCATGGATTTTTTATAATTCAAGAAGATTATCTAAAGTCTCTTTACCTCTCTTGAATTTGGAAATTGAACTTTTCAACTCCACTATCTCTTTTAAAAGCTTTTGATTTTCATCATTAACTTTATTGAGTTCCTCATTTGAGGAGGTAAAGGTTTTTAAATCATTAACAAGTTTTTCATTTGATAAAACAAGTTTAGAAAAATCATTTTTTTTAGCTTCTCAAAGTCCTTGGACAAATTTGACAGCTCATGCTCATAAATATTTTTTTTTTAGAAAGTAAGCTCTTGCATTTAAGCATAAGTTTGCTCATAATTGAGCTCTCATCATCATCATCATCATCATCATTATTATCACCACAATCACAATCATCATAAGAAAAGTGAGAAGTGGATGTTCCCTCATTATTGTCCTCAGGAGCCATAATGAAAAAGTTAGTAGCTTTTTGTTACTCATCCTATATCTTCAATTCAGAAGAGTGATCCCAAGTGGCTTTGAAAGCTATTCTCCTTTCTTTTCTTCCTTTGCTCTTGCTTTTGAGTTTGGGGCACTTATTTCGGATATGTCCTGGTTTCTTGCATTTATAGCAAGTAAATTTTTTTTATTTTTTTTCTTACCTTCTCCTTTGAACTTTTTGTTGAAGTCCCTTGTTCTTGAAGAATTTTTATTTTTTAAGAACTTTTTGAAATTTCTAGTGAGCATGACAATATCACCATCTTCATCACTAGAATCTTTAATGATTTCCTCTTCATTATCTACTTGAAGAGCTTTTAATGCTATGCTCTTTTTCTTCTCTTCGTTCTCTTCTTGCTCTTCACCTCTTTGCTTAATTGTAAGCTCATATGTTAAAAGCTTTCTAATAAGCACATTGTTGAAAGGGTAGAGAGGTCTTAAGCTTCCTCAATTAAAGTGACCTAAGATTCTCAATCCTTCTTAAGTAGGATTCTTAGAATCTTGTTATTCACCTCTTTCTTAAAGAAATACTTTCCAAGTTTCTTGAGGGTTGTGAGAAGAGCGTTGAGTCAATTAGTCATCTCCGAAATTGACTCATGAGACTTCATCTTGAAGAGTTCATATTCATACATGTGAAGTTGAACTTTCTTACTTATAACTTGCACATTGCCTTTATAATGGTTTTCCAAGGTCTCCCATATTTCTTTGGCCAAAATGCAATGTTGAAGTTTGCCTCCTTCTATTGACATGGAAGATACTAAAGTGATAATAGCTTTCTTATTTTTGTAATTTTCTTGCTTTTGTTCATTATTCTATTAACTTCTTGAAAGAGTTGTTTATACACTATCAATGGTAGCTTTAAGTGGTTCCCAACCTTTAAGAACAACTTCCTAAAGTTTAATGGAACCATAATCTAAATATAGATCCATTTTGAACTTCCAACATGGTTAATCACTTCCATCAAAAAATGGTCTAAGTGAAGAAATATTTTAAAATTCACTCCCCATGATAATATTGAAGAGTTAAACACTTAAACCAATTCCACTAGAAATATATCTCACTTCTCTTTTAATCTATCCCAAGAATTAGATGAAGATGAAGTCCTATTTCTATCACACAACCAACTCTCACAAAAGTTAATCAATATAAATCATATTGATACAAAGAAAAATGAAACTTAATGAATGCTTAGAGAAGTTTTGATAATCAAAAAATAATGTAATTTGTATTTTTGCTATCACAACTCTAGAGCACATGTATATGATAAACCAGAAGATAACTGAAATAATACGGAATCAATTTGCATATGACGACCACATGATTACGTGCATGATCATAATTTTTTTAAGCATCACTTAATCAATTTTCTTCTCTTTTGTAGAATGGTTGTCTTCTGAATAATCTTTATTTTCTACTTGGTGGGAATGCACTTTTATGAATAAACCCTTCAAGGTCTAAAGTTTAAACCAACTTGTTGCCTTTAATATAAATCCTAAATCTGAATTCATAGTTAGCCATCTGAATTTAAAGCTAACTTGTCAATACGCGCGTATAAAAATAATTGCAGTAATAGATAGAGCATTTGGTTGTTATAAAAAAATAAATATGAATAAAAATTAAACTTACCTAATATAATATGAATAAAATATTAATATAGTCTCAGTTATTATTAATAGTTTGAAAAACATTTAATACATTTTATATTAATTAAAGATAAATTGCAGCAGAATATTTTTATAAAAATCTTCAGAGAACAGTCTTATTATTCTCTTCGAAATTGGATATTATTGAGGCAGATGCATATATTTTTTTATTTGTGAAAAGTCTATCAAAATCTATGTTATTGAGCTTTTGAAGTTGTTTCAGAAGGTGTATGTTGCCTTTTCTGTTAGATGCTTCAAATAATATCATTATTTCTATATGTTTAGGACGCGAGTCTTTGTCATGACAATCTATAAATAATTGGATTTCTGCAAGAGAATTCATTCTTTTGTATCTTTATTGTATATAAGGCTACAAAAAATTGAATGAAAAATTAATAAGTTCCATAATACAATATGTGTGAATTGTTGAATAAAAATTCTGAAGTTACTCATGTTTTTACTTGCAAGTGTTTTCCTTGTTGTTGATGTTTTCAACCTATGTACGGATTGTAGTAGTTTCTTCTCAAAAACTAGATAAATGATCTCCAGTCTATTGTTATCATTGATTTCCAGCCATTTTATTTTAAACTACACGTAAAAATGAGAGAATAAAATCTGGATGTCCTGTTAATTCAGTCATGCACTAAGTACGGACTAATGAGCTCTTCTTCTTCTTCTTCTTCCAATACAACAAACCTCAACTCTCTCAAGCAGAATAGAAATGAGCTGCACTAAGTCTTCCAAAATGTTAATAAGCAACAAGAAAGCAGCAGGGTAGCTTTAGATGATGCTATAATGGCAGCAGCATCAAGTGGTCTTGTTCAGTAGTATTGGTGCAATTTATTTGTAATTGGTTACAAAACGAACCAGTTCAGCTAAAGTTGCAGCCAGCTGGTTCAACTTCAATGAGCTCAGCTATGGGTTTGAGTGAATTTACTGGCAATCCTTAAGGATTATCAGTTGCTTGCGGTTTCCATAACACAATCAAGGTTGTATTCTAAGACTGTTTTTTTGGTGCAGTTGGATCCAACTCGACCGTAGTGCCGCACAGTTCTGGAGAAGACTTCGGTAAACGCTATTCTCAGTACTGTTCAGCATCCAGTTGTCCTCGGTAGTGGAATCGGTGGACAGCAGCTAACAAAGGATGGGATAAGGCAGGGCAACTTTATCTATATATTATTTATCCTGCCACTGGTACGTAGTATACTAAACAAAAATTTTCACATGTCACACTACTAATAATGAATATCATTGTCAATAACGTTAAAAGATAAAAATTTTTAAGTTAAAATTATATGTTTAAGGGAAACTAATTAATTAGAAATCAATAGTATAAAAGGAATTTCGATCCGTAAACATACTATTTATGTCGCTACGAATAATATAAATAATTATCCATAACAAAATCTTATATACATGATGTGACCAAAATAACCACCCAATAAATGTTATAAAAATATAGTTGAAATTAATCAAATTGGTTAAAATTACAATTAAATAAATTGGAAAAAAAAGTATGAGGGGACAATTGATCCTTACTAAATCATTGATTAATTAAATATTAAAATTCGTAAAATAAAAAAAAATTATGTTCATTCTCCATTCCATTGTTTAGTACTATTACCAAATTGAACTTCCCTTTTTATCATCTCTTCCAAATTTATATTTCAATATCTTTTTTATTATTTCTCCCCACACTTCTTCCCTCTTTTTCTTTTTCAAAAAAAAAAAAAAAAAATAGAGATGAGCACATCAAAATAAGTAATTGTTCAAATAGAACTTTTTCTTTTTATTTTTTTTTCAAACAATAAAGGATTTATAAAAGAAAGAGAAGCATTACAAAGAGGGAATACAATAATCACTCTGCATAAGTGATTGCAGCTGAGGATGTACATTAAAGTACTGGTCTAACATGAATAAGCAATCAGAGTACTTAGAAATCTAATCAGCAACTTTGTTTGTAGATCGATGAATGAACTGAATGGAGATATTAGAATTGGCAGGAAGAATATGGCGAACATCTTGAATGAGAATAGCAGCTTCTCAAGGAATGTCAATTGAAGGTGATAGACAAGCTTGCATAGCTAATTTGCTATCAGATTCTAGAACAAAAGCCAGAGTAGGAAAGCTATTTGCAAATTTTATACCTTTTTGAATGGCCATTAATTAATATTAAAGGACTAACTAGCTAGAGCAGTTTTGGGAAAATATGTGAATAATGCTGCCATGAGAATTTCTGCAAATAAATGCTAATTTAGCGCTATAAGTAGTTGGAGAAAATGAAGCATTGCAATTTATTTTGAGAACTCCAGCAAGAGGAGGAAGCTAAACTAATGAAACTAAGTGATCAATGACATCAACAGGAGAGATACCTCTTTCTAATGAAATAGAAACTGTTGACCACCAAGCTTGAATTTTCTGAATAACTTACTTTGGGTCTTCAATATTTCCTTGAAATATCATATAGTTTTATGACTTCCAAAATGAACCAACATACGCTAGCGAGAAAATTAATAAGATCAGACTGGTCATTATCAGATAACATCTAATGCATGAATTTCCACCATCTAGCAAAAGAGCCAAAACCAATTGCATTTGGCACATATCCAAACATACTTCCAAACCAAATTAGCTTAGAATACTCACATAAAAATAGCATATGCGCCAATGTTTTAACTGAATTAGAGCATCTTAGGCAAGACATACTAGTATTACATCCTCTATGCATCAAACTTTCCCTGTTGGTAAAGCATTTCGCAGACAGCGCCATATGAAATTTGTTGCTTTAGGAGGGGTACGAAGGGACCATACTGTTTTCCATTATGGAGAATTCAAAATGGAAGTAAGAGAAAAAGTATGATGTTGACTCTTTAGTAAATGATAAGCAAACTTAACTTAAAAGTGACCAGATTTTTCAAAATGCCAGAAAATTGAGTCTCGACCTGAATGATGGAGGGAAGGAATGGGAATGCTTTTGATTGCCTTGCACTCTTCATCATCAAATAAGCTTTGCAAAAGATCTGAATTCCATTGAGCTCTATTTCTATCAATTAAATCACTAACCCACTGAATGTTAGATAGAGGTGGTCTTGTAGACTTAACCCGAAAATGAGGCAGCAAAGGAACCCAAGAATCAAACCATGGATTGATATTAGCACCAAAATACACATTCCATCAAGATTCAAAAATATGATTGTTGAAGCCAGTGATTATGTCTCCAATGTCTCTTTTTTTAAAAAAAATAAAAAATATATCCATTGGATATTTTAAAAGTTTGTTGTCACCATAGAAGCAAGGCTTCAATCATAGCCTACTATTGAGACAATCTTTTTGTCACCATGATAGTCTTGCTTCAGTCGTAGCCTACTGTTCAAATTATGTCTCCAACGTCTCTTTTCTTAATTTTAAAAATATGTCCATTGGGTCGTCACCATAGAAGCAAAATTTCAGTTACAGCCTACTGTTGAGTTTGGCTTTCTGTCACCATAACAACTTTACTTCAGTCGCAGCTTTCTATTGAGCTCACTATGGCAGCCTTGCTTTAGTCATAGCCTACTGTTGAGCTGAACTTTGACTTGTTTTTCTTTGAGAGTAATATTGTACCTGTGCTTATAATCACACTCAAATAAAATATATTAAATACTTAAAATTAAGTTTGTTAAGATCAAAATTAAGATTGATTATTATTATGGTCAACAAGTACTAATAAGTAGATTTTATCATTTTCATAATCAGACTGTAACCAGGCACATTCAAACTTTAAGGTATGATAATATGTTATAATCTTCACTTAATGCTCAGTTTATAATTCGTAAGCTAGATTAATAATTTAAGGTTGGGGACTTTTGAACTTTTAATGAACTTAATGCTTACTTCTCTTTTAAGTGATTACTTTTATAAGTTGATGTTTCTTTAGATTGGTTAAGGAGTTTAGCATATGAATTGGTAGTTGTAGTTCAAAAATTAAAAAAAGAAATAATTTTTTTATGAGCTAAATTTTGAATTTAAAAAATGGTATGATTACTCCAATGCTCTATAAATAGAGTGAAAGTATCCAAAAGACTCTTTTGAGAGTATATATCCATGTTGAGTAGTGCGGAAATGTGGGGAATAATAAGATTAGGAAGAAAAAAGAAGAAATTTTTTTATGGCTACCTTTCATATGTATTAGATTTGACAATTTCTAAAGAACTATTACTTTCAAGTTGCTTTTGTCTTTCTTCAGTGTTAATTTGTGAATATTCATGATTTCAATTGAGAAGTTTGCTCTTCACTTGGTAATTTATAAATCCTTGACTTTTGAGTTATTATTTTATTAAATGGAGATTGTGATTGATGTTCAAGTTAAAATTTGTCAATGTGTAAAATTCTACTCTTTATGTTGATAGGATGTTCTTCATGCATTTGTTTAAGGATAAGCAAAGATCTATGTGTGTGTTCGTTTTTTGTTTTTTTTTTTTTTTTTTGGGGGGGGGGGGGGGCGCGGTGTTGGATATAAATTTTGGAAAACAAAATACAGTCGATACTTTCCATTTTTTGAGAGGAGGAGGAGGTTTTAAAGTTAATCACCTTAGAAAGAAAGGAGGAGAACAATTATAATTTTGCTTATTTATTTGCATAACTCTTTAAACAATTTCATCATTCTATTTTTATTCTTTCTAGCAATTCAATAATTGAGAATTGAAGATTCAAGAACATAGATTTGCAGCTATATTTTTCAATTGAAGGAGAAGTAAAAAGGGCTTCGCTTCTAAGTATTTCTTTAATGATTATCTCTTGAGAAATTGATGTTGTGTGAATTATTTGTTTTTGTATTTCATTTCTCATTCAACATGAGTAGCTAAATTATTTAGTAAGGGTTTTTAACCTACCTCAATATGGAACTTAAATTATTTAAATCTTGAATCAATAGATATTTATTCTTTGGTTGTTATTAATTTTAATGCTTTCATTTACGGGCAAACATGGTTCATGAGTTGGTGGTTCCGGTTCATGATTCCACAAAAGGTGAAACTGAACTGGAACCAGCCCACACCCCGGTTGAAGGCTAGTTATGGTTCTACTTGTTACAATTCAATTCGATTCCAATTTTGTTTTCATCTGGTTTAACAAGGTAATTTTTTTTTAGGTTTAATTGGTTTTGAGCCCAAATTGGCTCTTGGCCAGCCCTACTTTCTTTGGATTGATTGCTTGAAGAATTGAATTGGATAATAAAATTTGATTGAAAGATTAAATCTATTATAGGCTAAATAACAATACTTTAGCTCATTAAATTAGTTAAGAAACATTTAAATGGTTAATATTATATGAGAAGTTAGGATTAAATTTGAGTATAATTGATTATTCAATTTAGTGGCTCAATAGTTTATTAGTTAGTATATTCATTTAATTATGAGATTACTTGAAAAAGAATTTCATAATCCTAAAGATGCTTGCTAACGAGGTGAATATCATAATTGATAGGAGAATTTAAAATGATCTTTTAATGAGTTAAGCTAGGGATAAAAATCCTAACCTTTGTCAATGTGTATTGAATTTATATCAATTTTGTTTATTTGTTACTTTGATTTACAATTGGTTAAAGTTCCATTGTCTGAACAAATAACTGGCCAAGAGTAATTGAATACTTAATTTTTCAATCTCCAAGGATGATTTTTATTATACTACGTGTGATCCGTACTCTTGCAGGTGGTAAGCACCATGGTTCGTTGGATAGAAATCTGAACTGTACTAACCTTATTCTAATTCCCAAGGTGGAATCACCTAAATGCTGGGCACAATTCACACTGATAAGTTTGTGTAATGTCTCTTACAAAGTGATACTGAAAATTATTACCAATAGACTAAACCTAGTTATGGCAAACTTAATTAGTCCAGCTTAATCTAGCTTTGTTAAAAAAAAAAAAGGCATATAACCAACAGTATCGTAGTAGTGCATGGAATTATTCATTTAATGAAGATTTAAAGAGGTAGATTTGGAGCTATGGTCATTAAAGGCAACCTGGAAAAAGCGTATGATCGCCTACGCTGGAAATTCATCATGGAGATAGCTTTGTTAATTTGATAATGAAATGCATTACAACAAGCACAATGCATATCCCATGGAATGGCGGCTTATCTGAACCTTTCATCCCAACTAGAGGGTTTCATCGAAAAGATCCCATGTCTCCACATATTTTTGTTTCGTCTGTGGAGAGGCTGTCGCACGCAATCAATGAGGCGGTGAACCAAGGCGTATGGAAGTCACTGAAAATTGGAAGGAGAGGGCCTGCTATATCCCATATCTTCTGCATTGACATTTTAATGCTCTTCAGGAAAGTAGATATAGCTAATGCAGATGGAATTATGCATGTTTTGGATGCCTTTTGTAAAGTGTATGGTCAGCTCGTGAGTAAAGAGAAAACTTCAATATTTTTCTCTAAGAACACTTGTCATATTGAAATTACGAAAAGAATGGGGTTCCAATTATTTATAGTTAGGTTAGCAAAACTTTGTATGGTTTATGTTGGGTTCGTCAACATGGAGGAGCATCAAATCAGTTTGGGATAAAGTTCGTGACAGTACTAGCTCAAGTCTTGGGAATGATCACTTGCTTTTGTTTTGGACTGATAATTGGGTGGATCAAGAAAATCCTTTAATTCATTACGCTATAACTGTAGTGCCGCATGAGATGTGACAAAAGAAAGCCCATGAATATGTTGATAGCTTAAGCAATTGGTGGTGGTCTCAGTTTCAAAATTTGCTCTCAGCTTTGGTGTTAATGATGATTGTAGCCATCATCCCTCCTCCGATTCATGGGGGTGAAAATGTCCCTTATTGGAGGTTGTCAAATAGTAGGCTCTTCACGGTGAAATATGTCTATACTATGCTTGACTGGAATGGATGGAAGAATAAGAATAATAAATGGCAAATTGTGTGGATGTGGGAGGGTCCCGAACGGATTAGGTATTTCCTTTGGTTATGTTTTCATGATGCTCTATTAACTAATGTTGTGAGGAGGAGAAGAAATATGATTGCAACCCAACCCTTGTGCGATCACTATGGTTGGAAGAATCTCTAATCCATGTCCTTTGTAATTGTGATCTTGCTGAGGATATATGGCTGAAACTTGCGCCTGGTAAGATGATAGAGAAATTTTATGGTTTGACTATGGAGGAATGGCTTTTGACGAGTCTCCATAATGAACTCCATCTTCTCTGTGAGTTAGACTAGCCCTTTGTTTTTGGTGTACTATTTTGGAATCTTCGGAATTGAGAAATAAAAGGTTGTTCGACCATGAAGTTAGTATGCCTTCGAACTTGAGTGCAGGTGTTCTGGCTCAAGTTCGATAATTTATATTGGAAAAATTAGCTTTAGAACTAGTATTAATATGTTGACAAGATAGAAACCTCCCAGGAGTATATAAATGAAGCTCAACATGGACGGAGCTATGTCTCCTGTGACTAATGTTGCCATAGCTATGTAATGAAGACAATCATTGGTTCTCAGGATTCACTGCTAATTTTGCTTCTTGTGGTGTGACTTACGGCCTTCATCTAGCTTGGGAGCTAGGTTACACAAACATCATTATAAAGATTGATAAACAATGTTTGGCTGATTTTTTATTGAACAATTCAAGTTGCCCTTTTCAGAATTTTTCTTTGGTCCAAAAGATTAGGAGACTGATGTAAAGAAGTTGGTAAGCTGAAGTTGTCCATATTTACAAAGAAGCTAATAAGTGTGTTTTTCATCTAGCGGCATTGGCTTCGAATTATCCTATTGGTGTGCATTTCATGCAGATGGTAAAGCATATTGGATATTTTCTCAAAACATTTACGGTTAAGTACTATAAATTAAAATAATTTAATTTTAACTGTTAACTAAAAAAAATTTAGATGAAGAAATAAAATAGATAAATTTATTTTTAAAATATATGTCATTTAATTATAAATTGTTAAAGTCTATACAATAATTTTTTTTATAAAATTATAAGTTTTAAAATTTTATAATTAAGTGATTTACATTTCAAAAAATTTCATCAATTTTGTTCCTTAATCTAATTACTTCTTGTTAGTCATCCCGTTAAAATTAAATTGATAAACATCTTGCTATTCAACCATTAAAATTATATTCATAAATAAAATTGACAAACTTTTTTCATGTATAAAGTTTTTTACATGTGAAGATTCAATTTTTTTATACTAATAGGACTAAAATTAAATATATTTAATAATAAGTGTCAAAAACTTTACATATAAAAAATTTAAAAAACTTCATACGCATTAAAAAAAAAAATTTCAATTTTATAAAATAACAAAATTTTACTTATCAATTTAAATATAATGGTTGACAAACAAAAATTATTTAGTTTGACAAATAAAATTAATGAAATTTTTTGAACCAGTGTATGACTTGATTGTAAAATTGTTAAGTTTATAAAAAAAAAAAATTTAAAAATTTTAAAATTTTTTTATTAATGAACAATTAGGTGATGTATATTTAAAAATAAGTTTATTAATTTTATTTATTAATTTAAATAATTTTTGGTTAAATTTTTTTGAATTTATAAAGTGAACTTAATTGTAATTTTTTTAAAGAAAAGTTTTAATGTAATCTATTTCTTTTTTTTAATATAATTTCTACAAGAATAAAAAAGTCATAATACATACATAGCCTCACATACTTGTCAGTTTTTATCAGTTTAACACCTAAACCTATAGATTTGCCATTTTGATACTGAAACCTTTATCAACACATATGTCATGTAATAATAAATTAGCATGTGTCACATCATAAAGGTTTGACTGACCAAAAACTATAAATATAATATGTCAAACTGACAAAAAATAACAAGTATAAGACAATGATAGATGCATTATATCATCATATTAGTGCAAATTAATGCATTTTAACTAAATTCAGCTATTAAAATAACAAAACTATAAGTTTGTATGTCAAACTGACAAAAAGTTACAAGTATAGAGGTAGGGTTGGCAATTCGTGTTAGCGAGTCATAAACGGGTCATGTCGAGACACGATAAGAACACAATTATAGCTAACCCGAACACGACCCGTTTAACTAATTGTGTCAAACCTATAAACCCAAACACGGATACATTTTTTTCACGACTTACACGACACGACTCGTTTAACCCGTTTAACATATACAGGGCTAAATGTGTTAAGACACGTTAAACATGAACACGTTTAACACGGATACGTTTTGATATGTTTAACACTAATACGTTTTGACACATTTAAACACGTTTAACACATTTAATTCCAAATTACAAAAAAAAAAAAAACTAATTAAACATACAAATCCTAAATAATAATTTGAGTTTAAACATCCATTCAAATTCTAAATATCATTACAATATTTTAAATTTCATATAAAATGTTAAATTATTTTACAACATATAAATAACAATGATAATTTTTCTTCAAGTTCATAATTCCCATTTTCTTCAAGATTTCGATCCTTCCACCTACATATATACATAAATGTGTTAATTTGCACATTATTTTCAAGTAAAATAATAAAATACAACTACGATACACTCATATCATCAAGTAAAAGACATTCATGGATAAGATTGGACAAAATGATATTGTTCTTAAATCTGCATCTGTCACGACCTAAAACAGGGGGCCATGACCGACGCTAGGGAACAATAATTCTTTCGAATCCGGAACCCGTAGCAAGCCTTAAAAATAAAATAAAAGCATGCAATAATAATAAAATATCTTGCAGCGAAAATTAAAATCTCATAAGTATTAATATAATTCATCCACTGATTTAATAACACAAATCCATCTCATATATATATAAAATCTTTTAATACAAATTCTCAGTTCAAACCTTTAAAATATAAATCTCATACATATTTAATACATACAACCCATAAAAATAACTACTGCAGTGTCTAGAATACAAAATAAAATCAAGTGAGCAGTTTACACAATAAAGCCGGGGCGGAAGAAATCCGACGTAAAGGTCTGCTACTGAGGTCTGAAGACGAAGACTCTCCTGAAAAATAAATCAACGAAATGGAGTCATACCTCATTGAGTGAATTATTATAATATATATACATGCATAACTAAATGACAAATGCACACATGCAATAGTATATAATATATATATATATAGGCAAATACACACAGATGCGGTAAAATCATTTTATATAATATTAAACGTAATAACCGTTTATGAAGGATCAAATAGAACCCTAGATGATCGCAACCTCAAATAATGTTAGACAACACTCTAGTCGTATAGGCTCACTTATTCCAAATAAATTCACTTGTTCCATTTGGACAATAGACTGGCCCCGAGACACTAAGTCAATCGAGCTCCAGCAATCTGACTATCAGTGTGATTGGCCCTGAGACACTTGGTCAACCGAGCTCCAGCAATCACACTCTCAAATCACATCACACATCAATTAAATGAATCCAATCAATATCCATAAATAGGTTAGTAGTTTAACCTACAATCTATCATCGTATTGGTACATACTCGGTCCTCGTGCTGCCCACTAGGTAGCACGTTTTATTGATATCCTTCATTTAAAATAAATCCATACATTCATGAACTAAATGATGCATGACATTAATTAAAATAACAATATAAACCATATATATATTAGAAATATACCAAAAATAAATCAAGTATATTTCGAGTATATATACGTCAAATAAATTCAATTTAATTATAAAATAAACCAGAAATAAACTATACAAATACTTAAAAACATTTTAAGTATAATTCAATAATAAAACATGCATTTAATTTAAAATATACCTAAGCAATTATTAAACCATTTATGCATATTTCATAAAATTTAAACATACATTTCTAAACCATGCAATCCTAAAACATGTATATATAAAATAATAACTCACAGTTGTGTGCTCCTCGAAACGAATCTGATGGGTCTGGTCCACTAGGCTTCGGTCTCGGTGCAACTAAACAAATAAATGACAATACGAAATCAGAATAAATCTAACAAAATTCCTAAAGACTCAATCTAAAACACTGGACACAGATTAGAAATACAGATTTGACCGAATGTCACATTTTACTAGAATTCTACCGAAAATTCGGCAGAACCTCCCCTGTAAAACGGACATCTCTCTACTCAGAAAGTAGAACCGGTCTTACAAGAAAATACACTTCGAGTATATACAGTCACACAACCCCTCGGTTAAACTCCCAAACTATAATTCTACCGATCGAGGTTCATAATTCATGAGATATACATAGAATACATTAAAATTCTAAAAATACCAAAAATACCCTTTCTATACCAAAATATAGCAATTTAGGTATTTAAAACAATAAAAATAATTATTTTACCGATAATTACATAAAAACCCTAATTTTAATAAAATATTATTAAAAATTCATAATTCTCGATAAATTCACAAATATTAACCAAAATTCATTTTATAAATCCAAATTACATAATTAGCCCAAAAACATATTAAAAATCATTAAAAACTCATTTATTTACAAAAATAGTATATTATATATAATTTGAAAATAATTTTCGAAAAATACTTTTAATTATTAAAAAATACTAAATATTTAGTAAAAATCATTTTTATACCTCAAATAATTATTAAAACCAATTTAATTTAATTTTTAATCAATTTATTATCAAATTACCAAAATACCCCAATTATATATAAATTCACATAATATACTATAATTATTCAAAAATTCACTAAAAATTATACAATTACTCAAAAATTATTTTCTCAACATATAATTCAATAAAACCAATAATTATACTCAATTAACCAATTAATTTTAACAAAATATTCATTTAACCTAATTTTTCAAAAATCACCTAAACTAAATAAATTCATAATAATTATACAAAAATCACAAAAATTATAAATTCATTTCAACCTCTATAAAAAAAACCATAAATCACAATTTCACAAATTATTTAATTAATTTACGAAAATTAGAAAATATTAATAAAATAATCAAAAATCAAAATAAATTCCAAAAATTCCACAAAAATTATAGAATGTAGATTGAGCTACTAGGATCAATTTTTCGTGAAGGAATTTAGCTTGAATCATCAAAATTGAAGTTCAAAAAAAAAAATAAAGAAACCAAAAATGGCCGAATTGGAAAATTGATCACCAACAAAAATCTAGACCAAAACAAATGAAACCAAACTTAGAAATGCACTCACTGGTGTCCAATTTGGTGACCGAAATTGACTTGAACAGAGTTGAGCTTGGATTTCGGTTTCTTGGCCAAGAAACGGCCAAATCACTCCAAAAAAGCGATTAGCAGGCGACGGAGCAAGCTGGAAGTGGAAGTGGCACACCGGAAGGCACACCAACGATGAGGAAATGAAGTTGCAGCGACGAGAATGAGAGGAGGGGGTGTCGGGTTAGGGGAGAGGGACGAGTGGCACACTTTGTAAATTAGTTAAACTTTATATATATATATAAATATAATAACTTTTAATATTATAATATAACAACATTATATTCCAAATAAATACTCACCACATGTTAAAAATCAACTAATATATATATATATATATATGAATGGAATCATGCAATTTAATAAAACGGACTAATGTAAATAGATAAATAATTATTTAGGTTTAAATTTCACAAAAATATTATTCTCGGGAAAATAAGAAATTTAAAATAGTTAAAAATAACTTTAATAATTAACAAACTAATTAAATAATCAAATATATTCATCAAAATTATTAACACTGCATATCCTGATTCAATTTAAAATTATTTAAAATCTCAGGATATTACAGCATCAATGTCGTTTCTATCCCAAAAAAATTAAAAAAAATTCATTCTAAGATCCTAAGGAAAGATTATATAACTGATATTGCATATATATATATATATATATATATATATATATATATATATATATATATATAACCTCAAGAACATGAAAGCTTTTAAAAATCTAATAAGAATCAAAGATTTTACTCAAATTGAAGGAAGAAGCAGACTCAAATTAAAAAAAAAATTCAATAAGTGATAATCCAAATCAAACAGAATCCAAAGAAAGGTATCACTATGCAGAGATTGTGCCAACTCCTCTCTCACTTCACTCTCCACTTTGGATAAAGATGTTAGGTTTTGTGATACAAACGTAGTAGAAAAATTAAAAATTTATCACGTTCCCAAACCTGAATCCATGTAATTTGACTACTTGATTAAATCTAGGGTTCCAAGAATCTCACCAAGACACAGAAGAGGCCAGATTTTCTGGAAGGATAAGAGGAGGTTCACACTGGTGGTACCTTACCTCGAGCTTTTTGCTTTAATTGTTCGAATCTAGACGTCTCCAAAAGGATGCGTCCTCTATAGGTATCCACACGAACAACCCTTCACAAAACGAATTGGAGTGTGTGCTAGCAACCTTCTTGATTGTCTAACAAATCAAGAACAAAAGAAAAACTATGTCTTTGTTTTCTAAGAAGAAAGAAAACGAATTTAGAGGTAGGAAAAACAAGTGTATTAAACACTAGATAATATAATATATTTATAGACTCCAAATTAGGGTTTCACCTACCAATGATCTTTTGGTAATTTCCATTTATTATATTCTAATTTTGTATAAAAAAATCAGAAATAATTTCTTATTTATTTATTTAAAATAATATTTATCTTAAATAAATAAAACACTTTAATTATTTATTTCCATAGAGTTTGTTTTGGGCTTATTAAACCCAAATTCGTTTTGGGCTTGTTCTAAGTGTGTGACCCTATAGGTTCATATAACATTGGCAATGAGTCTAAATCTCTATTTAGGCCTACAAGTCATAAGTGGCCTCTAGCAAGACATTATGACTACCCAAGTCATGTGAAGTCAATAATCCGACATAACCTAATTACAGTGAATTTTATTGTCCCTTTATCACATGATACCCTAATTGAACATAAAGCATAGAATGTCATCCTTATATAGTTCAATATTATGACTTGATTCCAAGTAGACTGAGAATGATAACTCTTTATCAATTCATTTCAGCATGGCCATGCATTTTCCTTCAGTCTATCTTATTAAGGGGCCCATAGATATCTTTCTCATATTAATGAGGGATAAATTCCTTCTGAATCACTCACATTCATCACATAACTAATTTCATATCCAACAACATCCTATTTAATCGTCCGGTTAAAGACAATGTTAGAATGTGTCAAAACATAAAATAGCTATGTAAAAATCCATGATGATTTCAAGGTCAAAGGATCAAAATAAAATTACTGTGATGAGAAATACTTATGACAATAATCTATGTAGTATTTTCATAGTGAGTCAATCCAGTACATGATCTCTCATCATGTACCTATGAGTTGACTTAATATCTCATATTCATGATTAGTAAAACATAACCATCAGTCAACTTCATACTAGCCTTAATACTTTAATATTTATATGATGAATAAATTGCTAGGGATAATTAGAATAGAACTCTTATTTTAATCTAAGGATTTTACTATCAAGTCACATACTTGATGGCCTTAGTAAGAATTAACCATTCATATAATTATCATAAAATCAAATGATAATGAAATACCTCTTTATTAATAAAATAAGAAAGTCAATACATAATCATAAATGATTAACCTAGTGCATATCACTAACAATCTCCCACTTGCACTAGGCCCATCAATATCGTATCGAATACCCATGGACCTAGTATGACTCTCATGTTTAGGCTGTGGAAGAGGCTTAGTCAGTGGTTCAGCAACACTATCATTTGTAGGTACTCTGCATATCTTGACATTTCCTCTCTCAATGATTTCTCGAATGAGATGATAGCGCTTGAGTGATGTGATCTGGGCTCCTTAGCTTGGGCTATAGCTCCATTATTGTCACAATACAAGTTCACTAGATCTAATATACTAGGAACAACACCTAGTCCAGTTATGAACTTCTTGATCCAAACAGCCTCCTTAGCTGCTTCTGAAGCAGCTATGTACTTAGCTTATGTTGTAGAATTAGCAACGATGTCTTGCTTGGAACTCCTCTAGCTCACTACACCTCTATTCAAACAAAACACATATCCTAACTGTGATCGAAAATCATCTTTGTCAGTTTAGAAGCTGGCATCTGTGAAACCATTTACAACTAGCTCATCTTCCTAACCACCATACAGTAAAAATGCATCCTTAGTTCTTCTCAAGTACTTAAGGATATTTTTAACTATTTTCCAGTGACTTTCACCTGGGTATAACTGGTATATGCTCGTTATGCTTAAGACATATGAAACATCAGGTCGAGTACACAACATTGCATACATGATACATCCAATAACAGAAGCATATGGAATCTTACTCATGTGGTCTCACTCATCTTGTGTTATAGGACACTGAGTCTTACTGAGACTAATGCCATGTGACATTGGCAAGAATCCTCTATTGGAATCTTTCATATTAAACTTGTTCAATACCTTATCAATATAAGTGCTTTGACTTCGGCCATTAAGCCTTTTAGATCTATCTCTATAGATCTTGATGCCTAATATATAAGTAGCTTCACCTAAGTCTTTCATTGAGAAATAATTCCCTAACCATGATTTAACATTTTGTAAAATAGGGATATCATTTCTAATGAGTAGTATGTCATCCACATACAATGATAAAAACACAATAGCACTCCTACTAACTTTCTTGTACACAAGGTTCATCTTTATTTTTAATGAAGCCAAATTCTTTGACTGTTTCATTAAAATGAAGATTCCAACTCTGAGATGTTTGCTTCAATCCATAAATGGATCTTTGAAGCTTGCATACCTTACCTTTCCAGAATTCTTAGGATTGAAAAAACCCTCTGGTTGTGTCATGTACACATCCTCAAGTAAGTTTCCATTAAGAAATGTTGTTTTGACGTCCATTTGCCATATCTTATAATCATAGTATGCAGCTATGGCAAGGAGAATTTGAATAGATTTTAGCATAGCCACTGGTGAAAAAGTTTCATCATAGTCTATACTATGTGTTTGTTTGAAACCTTTTGCAACCACTCTTGCCTTAAAGGTATGCACATTACCATCCATGTCAGTTTTCTTTTTGAAAACCCATTTGCACCTAATAGTTTTTAAACCATCATTTGGGTCAATCAAGGTCCATACTTGATTATCATACATGGATTGTATTTCTGATCTCATGGCTTCAAGCCATTTCTCAGAGTCAAGACTATTTATGGCCTCCTGATAGGATGTGGGCTCATTTTAATCCACAATTAACACATCATTATCACTGGTTATGAGAAATCCATATCTCATGGGGATTTGACGTGTCCTACCAAACCTCCTTGGGCCTTTTGGTACTTGTGTAAGCTCAACAACTACTTGTTGATTCAGCTGTAGTTCCATATCAGATACAACGCTATTTTATGGGCCTTGAATTTCTTCAAGTTGCACTATGCTCCCATTAGTTCCTTTGGAAATAAACTCTTTTTCCAAAAATACATTATTCTGAGACACAAACACTTTGTTCTCAGATACATTATAGAAGTAATATCCTTTAGTTTCTTTAGGATATCCTACAAAAGGCATTTGTCAGATTTGGATGCTAGTTCATCTGAGATTTGATGCTTCATAAACACATCACATCCCTAAATCTTAAGAAAAGACAAACTGGGAGTTTTTCCAGTCCATGTCTCATATAGTGTCTTTTCGACTGCCTTTGATGGAACTCTATTCAAAATGAATGCAACAGTTTCTAAAGCATATCCCCAAAAAGAGATTGGAAGATCAAATTGACTCATCATAGATCGAACCATATCCAATAGAGTCTGATTTATGCGTTCAAACACACCATTCCATTGTGGTGTACCTGAAGGAGTCAATTATGAAACAATCCCACAATCTTTAAGATGATCTATAAATTCTTAGTTTAAATATTCATCACCTCGATCAGATTTTAGTGTTTTAATATTTTTACCTCGATCAGATCTTAGTGTTTTAATATTTTTATCAAGTTGATTTTGTACTTCATTCTTGAAAATTTTGAACTTTTCAAAAGATTCAGATTTATATTTCATTAGATAGAGATAACCATATCTACTGAAATCATCTATGAAAGTTATGAAGTACTAAAAACCTCCTCTAGCAGTTGAGCTTAATGGTCCACATACATTATAATGTATTAGGGTCAATAAGTCATTAGCCCTCTCACTCTGTCCAGTAAAAGATGTTTTAGTCATTTTTTCAAGTAAATAAGATTCACATGTATCAAATGATTCATAATTAAATGAATTTAGAAGCCCATTTTGATGTAGCTTTGAAATGCGTTTCTCATTTATATGGCCTAAACGATAATGCCAGAGATAGGTTGAGTTTAAATCATTAGATTTAGACTTGTTTGTATCTATATTATAGATTGGAATTCCATTAGTGTCTTCAGCATCTAAAACATAAAGTCCACTAGTGCATAGAACATATCCGTAGAAAATGTTATCCTGATAAATACTGCATTTATTATTCTTAATAATAAATTCAAATCCTTTCTTGTCCAAATAAGAAACAGAAATAATATTCCTACGCATAGTAGGTACATAATAATAATTTTCTAAAGATAAAACAAGTCCACTAGGCAAAGGTAACTCATAAGTTCCTACAGCTAAAGCAGCAACTCTTGCTCCATTGCCAACTTGTAGGTACACTCCGCCTCTTACCAATGATCTACTCCTTTTCAGACCCTGCAATTTGTACAAATGTGAGATCCTGATCCAATATCTAATACCCAAGAATCAGAAGCAGAAGCAGATAAATTAATTCTATAACATGAATACATGAAGAGGTAGTCTCACCACCCTTTTTCTTCTTCAGATCATCCAAATAGAGCTTGCAATTTCTTTTCTAATGGCCTGGCTCATTATAGAAAAAGCAAATTCCTTCTTTTGCTTTGGGTTCAGCTTTGGATTTGGGCTTGGGCTTTGGCTTGGGCTTCTGAAAGCCTTTAAAGACCTTGCCCTTACCCTTTCCAACCATGAGAACATCCTTGGCGTTACTCTTGATGTTCTTTTCAGCAGTTTTCAGCATCCCATGCAACTCTGAAATAATCTTCTCCATACTATGCATATTGAAATTCATAACGAAGCTATCATAAGCTTCAGGCAAAGATTGGAGAATAATATCCACAGCCAGTTCTTGTTCAATTTTGAGACCAAGCTTGTCCAAGTGATCAAGATGACCCTTTATCTTGAGAACATGAGGACTGACAGAGCCGCCAGTAGTCAGCTTGCAGGAAAGCAATGCCCTGATGGTATTGAACCTTTTAATTCTGGCTTTCTCTTGGAATATTTCCTTAAAATGGCCTATCATAGTATAAGCCTCCATTTCCATCAGCTGCTTTTGTAGCTCAGACTCCATACATCCAAGCATAACATAAGTGACATCAGTAGAATCATTGAGATGTTTGTTATAAGCATCCCTTTGTGCTCTAGGAGCATTGGCAGCTAGTTCCTCTGGGATGGATTGATCAAGGATGAATTCCTTTCTCTTATGCCTAAGAACAACTCTTAGGTTTCTGTACCAGTCAAGAAAGTTAGTCCCATCGAGTTTATCCTTCTCAAGGATCGATCACAGTAACATGGTAGGTGAAGTCATTATCTACAACAAATATATGCAAAGTCCATTCAATATTTTATTAAATATGTATAAGGCATAATTAAAAACTCCCACTAAATTTACTTAAATAAATAACTCTCTAAGTTAATTTTACAAATTTTAGTGGGCTAAGATCCATATTTCACCATACTCTAAGTGAGCTTTGGCTCATCACCTAAAATATGGTTATTTAGGTAGATAACTCTTATCAATTACATCTCATGTAGCTCTTGGATGGTATGGGATTTGACATCACATGTCATGGCTAAAAATCCCATCTAATGCCCTAGGTCCAAAACCATTTTGATAACCTAGTTAAGTTAAACCATATCAAACGTTTGGATAGCACCATTATCCAACTTGCCTTCCCCAGATAAATTTATACACCCTGTTTTGGCAGGCCCATATATAATAATCTAAGGCTTGACAAGTGTTGAACTTATAGGAGGCATTATAATGACTTAATAATAAATAAGGGTTCGTCTTTATTTAATCTTATTTAGTTATTGTTATGCTGTATTGCATGGCATCATATACATAACAACTAAAATAAATATGACATAGCATGGTCCAAATCTAAGTTGATCTTCATAAGCCAATATGAAGATCAAAGGTCAAACCTAGGTAATATTACAATTACAAATTAAGCCTCCAACTTGGATCTCCATCTTCTACCATGGATCTCCTTCTTTGGTTCCTACCTTAGATCTCCATCCTGGGCCTCCAACTCGAATTGCACCATAGGTCTTGATTTACAAAAATTATTGTAATTTATTCTACATTATTCTAATAAAATAAATACAACAAAATAAAAATGACTCACAGGCCGTATTTAAAATTACAACTCATAAAAATTAAATCCAATCACATTAGTCTAGGGCCATACTATGCACCATGCATTAAACAACAAACATATATAACATAATAATCTATTTAGTTAGCAAATCCAATTATTATGTTAAAAATAAAATAATGTGACAATTCTTTCGGGGTCAAGGGGCAGCACCCCTTGCGGGGTCCTAGGGGCAATGCCCCTAGTAGGGTTCTAAAGGGTAGCACCCTTTAGCAGGGTCTAAGGGGCAACGCCCCTAGTGGCGGTCCCGATGGCCAATCAGGGGGTTCAACGGTAAACACTTTACCTTAGCTCTTCAATGAATTGCCTTTCAAATTTTTAAACATTAATGAATTTTTGTAATCAAATTAGTATAAAATCAATTTATTCAAAAATAAACAAAAATGCTCAATTAAAACAACCACTTCAAAACCCTAATTTGCGTCAAGGAAGCAACTAACCAATTTTCGTAATCATATTACTGAATCAGTTGCTGCCTAAAAACATCACTTTCTGTAAACATCTTATAGTCTAAAAAATCTATTCAAAACATATCAAAAATATTTTTTTTATTTTAAACAGACACATCCATTAAGAAAACCCTAATTTATGTAATCAAAATTACAGCTTGAATGAATCTGTATAAAATAGATCCATTTTGTATAATCTGTTTAATATTTAAACAAATTGCCCTTAACACATAATTTGCATAATCACAAAATTTCTGTTTCAGATTTAATCAAAAATGATTTTCCTTATCAAAATAGAAAACGATTTTCCTAATTAAAACAGAAAACAAATATGCTATTTCAATTAATCATATTAATCAAAACAGAATACATAACAGATATAAATCCTTAAGTGATTAGGTTTTTGAAAACATAATTTCTGTTTCATTAAATCACATTAATAAAACATTATACTTAATTTTTTTTTCATAAAAGCATCATACAGAATTCATTTTCATGAAACAGCATTCTGAATTCATAAAATAAAAAACCACTTTTAGTTTAATCACATTAAACCACTACAAACATTAATCAAATTAATGTTTAATTTCGTTTTCAAATAGATTACTAAGAATTGTCACAAAACAAATGAAAACCCTTTTTGATAATTTTGAAAACGCTTTTCAAAACGAATCATAAACCCTAACATATATCACATATACACATAATCAATTAATTGAATTACAAGTGGCTTTGATACCACTGTTGGATTTTATGATACAAATGCAGTGGAAAAATTAAAAATTTATCACGTTCCCAAACCTGGATCCATGTAATTCGACTACTTGATTAAATCTAGGGTTCCAAGAATCTCACCAAGACGTAGAAAAGGCAAGATTTTCTGGAAGGATGAGAGGAGGTTCACACCGGTGACACCTTACCTCGAGCTTTTTACTTTGATTGTTCAGATCTAGACGTCTCCAAAAGGATGCATCCTCTATAGGTATCCACACGAACAGCCTTTCACAAAACGAATTAGAGTGTGTGCTAGCAACCTTTTTGATTGTCTCACAAATTAAGAACAAAAGAAAAACTTTGTCTTTGTTTTCTAAGAAGAAAGAAAATGAATTTGGAGGCAGGAAAAACAAGTGTATTAAACCCTAGATAATATAACATATTTATAGATTCCAAATTAGGGTTTCACCTACCAATGACCTTTTGGTAATTTCCATTTATTATATTCTAATTTTGTTTAAAAAAATCAGAAATAATATCTTATTTATTTATTTAAAATAACATTTATCTTAAATAAATAAACAAATAAATAAATAAAACACTTTAATTATTTATTTCCACAGAGTTTATTTTGGGCTTATCAAACCCAAATTCGTTTTGGGTTTATTCTAAGTGTGTGACCCTGTAGGTTCATATAACATTGGCAGTGGGTCTAAATCTCTATTTAGGCCTATAAGTCATAAGTGGCCTCTAGCTAGACATTATGACTACCCAAGTCATGTGAAGTCAATAATCCGACATAACCTAATTACAGTGAATTTTATTGTCCCTTTATCACATGATATCCTAATTGAACATAAAGCATGGAATGTCATCCTTATATAGTTTAATATTATGACTTGATTCTAAGTAGACTGAGAATGATAACTCTTTATCAATTCATTTCAGCATGGCCATGCATTTTCCTTCAATCTATCTTATCAAGGGGCCCATAGATATCTTTCTTATATTAATGAGGGATAAATTCCTTCTGAATCACTCACATTCATCACATAACTAATTTCATATCCAACGACATCCTATTTAATCGTCCGGTTAAAGATAATGTTAGAATGTGTCAAAACATAAAATAGCTATGTAAAAATCCATGATGATTTCAAGGTCAAAGGATCAAAATAAAATTACTGTGATGAGAAATACTTATGACAATAATCTATGTAGTATTTTCATAGTGAGTCAATCCAGTACATGATCTCTCATCATGTACCTATGAGTTGACTTAATATCTCATATTCATGATTAGTAAAACATAACCATCAGTCAACTTGATACTAGCCTTAATACTTTAATATTTATATAATGAATAAATCATTAGGGATAATTAGAATAGAACTCTTATTTTAAACTAAGGATTTTACTATTAAGTCACATACTTGATGGCCTTAGTAAGAATTAACCATTCATATAATTATCATAAAATCAAATGATAATGAAATACCTCTTTATTAATAAAATAAGAAAGTCAATATATAATCATAAATGATTGACCTAATGCATATCACTAACAAGAGACTCCTTTTTAAGGGCTTCTTGAGCCTCTGCAGCCTAAAAAAAGCATCAAATAACCTTCTACAATAAATTATTGCCATGTATGGAATCTTTAAAGTTAAGCAAAAAATTGTGATACCTTGCTCTCAAATTCCAGTAACTCAATAATTAGCTCTTCTATTTCTTGTTCGGTCAAAGGTTCCTACAATATAAAAGCAAATGCAACTCAAATGAAAAGCCAAAATATTTTAAGCACGTGACAGGACTCAATTATGCATACTAACTGGATTTGATATTTGAAATGGGCTTTAACATTGTATGGTTACTATATTAAGCTTATTTTGTACAACTATTGTTGTTGTTGTTCTTGCCATGCTCTAGGCCATGTTGGAGTAAAGTCATATTTTATATTAAATATGATTCATTATGCCAGAGCTTAAATATTATTTAGTAATTTTATATTGGTTCAATGAAATGTATTACTGACCAAATAATGTTATTAGCTCGTTCATCAAGGTGTCCACTAGTTTAAACTTTTCAAATAGATGTTTAATATAAATTTGAAGCTTTACTAGTACTAGTGAGAATTAAAAGAGAAATATAAACAAAAACTTTGATTGATACCCGAATGACAGAAGAAAGTATAACACAAATAAAAGACAAAGAAAAGGACTTCAATGACTTGCCTCAATTTGTATACCATTATCATGTCCAGAAGTAGATGGTTCATTGTTGTCGTTATCATCATCATCTAAATCAACAATAAAAGATTTGCTAGAAGTACTCTCTACATCATCAACTTGCTCGTGTTTTTCTTCCATCTTCTAATAGGTCACATCAGATGCACTACATTAAGAAAAAAGTTTTCGATGTGCATTTATCTCAAAAATTGGTTGAGTTCTATCACTGTCCATAAGTTCTGATAAGAAGAATACCGGGATGTCATTATCGATTGTCTTCAGAATGCCAGCCACAATAACTTTGAGGCCTTGTCTTCTGATTTCCTGCTTCTAAATGTGTTGCATATATAATTACATCCCATGCTAATATGTTCTAGGATAATAATAAAATTAACTTGCTGATGTGCACAAATACTTCCAAATGTGTTAAGAAACTAAATTGTGAATTGTGATATAACTAAAAAATGTAGTATTATTACCAGCAACTAGTTTAAGCATCGTAACAACTCCAAAAATAGTCCTGATCTTAGGCACTCGAAGAGAGTTGCATTCTAGTACTTCATTTGTTATTGAAAAAACCAAGAAAAAAATTAAATTCAATTGAAACAAATAATAAAAACCAAATCAAGAAGAATCGAGAAAGAAAAAACATAAACTAAGAAGAGTCAAAGACCCATCAACCTGACTAATAGATAAAGGAGAAGCAGAAGAAGACCCATCGGTAGCTTCAATCAAATACTGATATGGAAATTCCTATAATCTTATTCTTGTATACAGCTTCTGTCCTGACTCTACTCTCTCCATCATATTCTTAACTTGCTTAAAAATCAATTCTTTATGATCTAATCAGTTTTTCATTGTGCATACCAACAAAACAAAACAAATAAAAATGAACCCAAAAATCAAAATTCACAAAGCTTGCTCAAGCAGAAGCAGAAGGATCATGTCCTAGTTACCTTAAGTGTGTGAGAGCGACTAAGGGTATTATCCATTGAAACAAACACAATATTAGAGGTGAGGAAGCCATTTTGTTGTCTATCAAAGAGCTCTAAATGGAGCATTTCTTCTGTGACTGTAGAAGGAAGAAAATATGAGCTTTGTTAACATGCCGTAATTTCTACACCAGCTGATTCAATCTCACAACTTATCAAGGCATCCCCCAAGACATCTTTCAAGTAATGAGAAAGAAAAATAATGAGAACAAGTAAGAAGAATTTACCATACTCTACGATCTGCTGGAGGTGAAGCTACGATCTACTAGTGGTGAGACAAAGTGGACTGCTGTGATCTCCAATGGACTGGTTCGAGATGAGGAGTAAGAAGAAGAAGACTGAAAGAATAAGAAGAAGACGTAGTAGATGAGTAGAGGGCGACTGTGTGATATAAAAATGAAGAACAAGTAGTAGCTAGGGTTTTTTTTTTTTTGATAATTGATATGAAAACCAATTTTCAGGAGTTCAAAACTACATAGTTTTTTTATAAAACTACTTAGGGCATTTTGTATACTAAAGTTATATTATTAAAAAATTTAGGGCATTTTTTAATATAATATTAGGCCATTTTTTAATATCAAAATTCAAAATTACGTAATTTTGTTTAGATATATATTGGGTTAACATTAAAAATTAAAACTAAATTAGATTAATATTATGTTAAAAAAATTAAGTTAATAACTTATTATCATATTTTTATTAGTTTTGATAAAACTATGGTAATATTATATTAGTTGAATATTATATCAAAACTTAAAATTAAATTAGGTTAATATCACATTAGGTTAATATCAAAACTTAAAACTAAAATTTTTATCATAACATCAATACTATTTTTATGAAATCTATTTAATTTTAATATAAATATGTGATTCTTACTCTATTTTACAATTTAAAATCTAATTTAACAATAAATTAGTGCTATATGATTAGAATTATATAGAGTAAGTATTTAATTACTTTAATACTAAGCATTTTAGCTATAACTCATACCCAATAATTATTACTCTAATTTTATGGTTTGTAACTTTTTACTAATCTTACAGTTAGTAATTTTAACAGTTAGCTTATGAGATATATTTAGTAATCTTACAGTTAATAGGTTTGTAAGTTTAATTTATTTCTACTTAATAGTAATATTACATACTAAAACTATACACATAGTTGAAATCTAACTTAATAATGAAGTAGTATTATATAGTATTTATTTGAGCCTAATACTTGATATAAATCTAATTGATGAATACTTAATGTAAATCTAATTATTTAGATTAAAATTATCTACTTAAATTATCAAATAATACCTCACACTAAATTTATGAAATTTTTTATTATTAATATTAGTTGATACTGAATCATATAACTTTAATATTTTTATTATATATGTAATTTTCAATTTTATTTGCTTACCATTTAAACTAAATATTATATATCAAAATTGTAATAATATTAAGACTACATTTATATATATGTCAAAACTATATAATTTTATTATGAATATACAATGTAATTTGAAATGACAGTAATAACATAAACATTTATAGATAATAATAATCTATCACCAATGTCCAGTAGCATAAATGTTTATAAATAATAATGATTCACCAAAACAATATATAAATTTATATCAATACAATTATAATGCTATCTTATACTAAATATATAAATCTATTATATGTAACAATATCAAAATTATATATATGTCAAAACTATATATTATTAATACAATTAATAATACTAGTTAGCACTAAAAAATATATAATTTTATTATAAATACATAAATTTGTATTACATTTAATGAATTTAATATATATATATATATATATATATATATATAAACAGGTTTATACGTGTTTAAACGAATTACAAACTAATCGTGCGACCTGTTTAATAAACGTGTTTATACATATCTAAATTTAGACACTATTTTATTCGTATTTAAAACGAATTGACTCATTTATGATCCGAACACGTTTAACCTAAACCCAAACTTGTTTAACTCCGTATCGTATCATGTCATTTAAATGGGTCGTATCACAAATTGTAAGTCCTATATAGAGGTTATGCCAACAAAAAATCATAAAAGCCAAATTGAGGGTCCAATTTCACCATGCCAACTTAGCATGTAGAAGAAGCCACATTAAAATTTTATTAAATGGGCATTTCTAGTGAAGCAAAATTTGTATACCACATCTTGCAGTTTGTCTAGGAAAAAAAAAAGAAAAGACCCACACTAGGATTTATTACATACAAGTCATCCTATCTTTTTATTAAGAAAACTTTGAAGGTAAGAAAAAGGACCTCAGAATATATTCTCTACAACAGAAGTTTACAGTGACTCCCACCTGTGACCATCCAGTCACGAATCCCTTTCCATGACAGCGTGATCTTCTCAATTCACAAACTATGCTCAATAAACTCCCAAATTCTTCCTTCCATGTACACCCTGTCTCCATGCCGCCGTGGCATGTGACGCTCATCTGGGAAGATTAGTAGCTCATATGGTTTTCTAGCTGCTACTAGTGCATTAACAAGCCGTGCTGTGTGCCTAAAATGCACGTTTTCATCAATCATACCATGCACCAATAATAACCTTCCTTTTAACTTGTGCACATGTTGCATTACAGAGCTGTGTTCATAACCAGAAGGATTTTGAGAAGGCAATCCCATGTATTTCTCAGTATAGAATGTGTCATATCCGTCCCACGAGGTAACAGGAGCACCAGCGACAGCACAACAAAAAACATCAGGAAACCTGGCCAATATCATAGCTGACATATACCCCCCATAGCTCCATCCATACAATCCAATATGACCAGCTTTTGATAGTCCCTGATTAATGAGCCATTCAGCTCCAGTAAGCTGATCCTCAGCATCAATATGGCCAGCGTTAAATTTGAGAGAACCTTCAAACTTCAGCCCACGTCGTGCACTTCCTCTATTATCCAACTGTAAATAGTATAACAATTAAGACAAAATTCCAAAAACTAATATCTAGAAATCAAATGACTAAATCTTGTTTGTGTTATAGCCCATTAAGCAAATTATGAAGATGTGCCAAATATGCATCTCAACCAACAACTTTCCAAATACTTTTGACATTCAACTACTAAAACTATAACTTTATATAGCAGGGATATTCAAACACACGAATTTATGATTATTAAACCAAAGATGCCTAATCATGCACCCAAACAAAGAATTACATGCAGATATCAGGAATTGTAAAAATCCCACTGTTCCAACGGGAGACTACAGCAGGACTGCAGATGTGGAAAATCTATATTATTTGGGAGAACCGGAGAAGTAACCCACATATTCTACTTAATATGTCTAGAAAAGTAATTAAAGAGAAAAATTAAAACTTAGTCAGATTTCAGCATGTCGAAGAAAAAACTAACCTTCCATACTAGAATGCCTTTGCTCCGTAGATATTGAGCTCTCATGTCAACTGTATTTAACCAAGAATGAGAGACATACTGTACACAGGGTCCGCCATATACACTGATCAAGGTTTTGTATGGTGGCGGTCCAAATTTTGTAGGGTCAGGCTTATATAAAGCACCATACAATATGGTCCCATCATTTGCCTGTACCTGAACAATCTCTGGAGGCTCAAGTTGTAGCCTTGTAAGTCTTGGCATGATGAGTGGCTGTTCATACAGAGTCATAATTACACTTCCATCATGCAAGGAGCAAAGCAAAACCCTAGGAGGAAAGTCAAGGGAATCATGAATATCAACAAAATTACGCATGTGGTGATCAAGCACAACCACATGTTTCCCCTTACCATGTGTCAATCTCACTGGACCAAGAAAGTTTTGGCTGTCATCTGCATATAGTTTTGTACAGTAAAGGTGAGATTCCAATGGTCCATCTAGAGTTGCAGTAAAATATACAAACCCAGCAGCCTCATTTACACCAGCAATTTGCTCAACCATCCATTCACCTTCAGTGATCGGTCCCAAGCATGCACCATTTGCATCATGGAGATACAAATGTCTAAATCCTGTTTTTTCACTTGCCCAGATAAACCCTCCAGAGTATTTAGTGACACTTTTATCCAGAGGAGTGAAACAGTCGTGTAAATTGACCCATCTATCTTGTTCTTCAACCAATATAACTTTTCTTTCCCCCGTCTTAATATCAAACCTGAGGATCTTTAATTTGGAATGAGACCTGCTCAGAACCTGAGCTGTGAGAATATCACCATGCATCCAATTGACTCTGGCCAAATATTCATCCTCATTGTCCAGTTTTTCTGTTCCTCCACATAAAAGATCCAACCAAGTAATAGGCCCACCAGCAACAGAAACTATTCCAAGGCAAACTTTGACATTGGAAGCCCCTGCAAAAGGATAGGCATGGTCTTCCTGTGCCTCCACACCAACAGAGGTTTTACCTTGATGCATAATTCTAAAAAGAGGTATCCCTGATGAATCAACCTGTGTGAATGCAATGAATTTGCTGTCCGGCGACCACCAGTATCCGTTCTTCCTGTCCATTTCTTCCTGCAATCAACAAAAACTAAGGACCTAAAGACAAGCTTAACTCCGCCTATATAGGAAAGAAAGTTAGAAATAGCAATTAAGATATCATCCAGCTGCAGAATCAGCTTTACAACATACAAAAAGGTTACTGAAAAAATTAGCAAACTCAAAGTGATCAATAGACTCATCCCTCGTGGTCCTAAATACAGTATACACACTTACTCTAGCATACTTGGCCACAGAGTCAATTGATGCAAAGAGATTCTCGTAATAGTCCTTAGATTGCTTAACTATATTTATCCTATGAGCATTATCTCAGTTATGGCATTGCAAACAATATGATGTGCTCTGGGTATAAACGTCCTATTTATTGAGTGATATATTTTCCATCTCTTTCTCTGTACCTAGTCAATTCTAAGAGTTGCATTCACCAAATACCATAGAGTGTCCATCCACTAAATAATTGAGCAAATGATTAATCATTCCCTTTCCTTCCTACAAAGAATGCATCTATTTACCAAATAACTATCTCTTAATGAGATTGACCAAACAATTCTGAGGAGGCATCTTGCAACAGATATGACACTTATGAAGGCAGAAAAGAAAACTGTTTGCAAAGCATATAGGATATCAGCTAACATTTATGTGGAGAAGGATAAGAAAATAATTTAATATAGTCCTCACCTGAGCAATATATTCAGCAAGCCCATGGGTCTGCAGAGAGAGAAAAGAATTAGAATGTCAGATATGAAGTAAAAAAAAAACACTCTAATAGATTGCCAGGACTTTGTACACAAGTTAAGATGATAATTGAAGAAGCAATCTAGCTAGTGGTAGAGCCTCGATGCTGTGATGTCACATACCTTGCTTTAAAAATCAAGCTTAATTTCAAATTAATGAATACTACCTTTTTTTTTAAACTCCAATTCATGAACACGATTATTACCCCAAAAAACAAAAATTGCAAGAATAATGAAATGACATGCGTCTTGTAATGTTGCACTTTTGACCCTTTTTTTAAAATTTATTTTTATCATATACAACTTGCTTAAATAGTTAAATTTCTTATCCATATGTGATATTTTTTAAAAAAAATTAAATATAATAATTCAAAACATTATAAAAATCTAATCAAATTATTATTTTATAAAGATAAATATTTAATTAATAATGAATGCTTATTTTATTTTTGCAGGTTCATAATTGAGATTAAATTACATGTCATGCTCAATGTAATTAATACAAAAAGATTGAATCAAAGTTTTTCCCTCAAAATAAATTTATCAAGAATTTTTTTAGGAAAATAAAAGGTAATCTGGTCTTTTTACTTTCATAACTGAGATTTTTTTATAAAAAAAGAAAAGAAAAAAAAAAGAAGAATAATCACTTCCTTCAACACTATTATTATTCCTCTGTTACATTTTCACAATTGTTTCCACATTTTGTGGAATATCACAATAAACTTGTTAAATTTTGACAAAAAAAGTTGTCAAAACAACCTAGGTTTACAAATACTGGAAAATTTTAGGATATGACTAGGAAGATACAACCACAGCATAAAAAACTTTGTGGTCTAGTATTTCTAGAACACCAATCATCCTCCACATTTGTAGCTAATGAACATTAAAAAACCAACTGGCAGTGTGTAGCACGGAAATGAAAATAAGGAAACGAGGAAATGGATACGGCGAAACCACATTTTTTAAAACTATAGGAAATGGAAACGTGGGGGGAAACATAAAATTATTAAAAGTTTAAGGGTATATAATTAAATATTAAAAATATATGAATATATATAGATATAAATTTTATATGTAAATTTTGAAAAATTTTATCTATTTTATCCAGTAATAGTATAATTATAGAAATTATTTGTTAGTTAAGAAAAATATAAAATTATTTTTTAATTTGTCTCCTTTCTTATTTAGGCAAATACTAAAGGAATATATTTTTCAAGTAGTAAATGTGTTTTGTAATTTTTCATATTTACGAAAATGGTCCCGAAACGTTTTCGAGGAGTTTGTTGATGTTTCCAACATAGAAACGTTTCCGAAACGCAGAAACGTCTATTCGGAGAATTTTCCATGCATCAAAGACCGGAACAACAGTGCTTCCAACTAGTGTATTGGGCCAACATATTGGTAATAGGGAAATCCTTAACAACGATTTGATTAAGAAAATGTACCCCTATTATAGAGTTGGAGGGTAGAGAATGCATGGAGGCAAATTTTAATAACACTTCATAATTCGGTTGCAATTAATAAGTGCCCTTAAGCACTTGATACAAAGCATTTAAAGTGACCTCCACTAACCTCCTAGCGTTAATGAGTTTGACTCATCATTTTACTAATATAAAAATGAATTTTGATTTCTTAAAAAACCATATACACCAATCTCATTTTACTATAAACTGCACCACCACAAAAAAAAATAATGATAAAATAAAAATAAAAAGAAATAAAACAAATAGACAACTAAACAATTATGAAAGATAACAGTAATCATCAGCCATATCATAGACTTTTTCCAATAGATTTTGCATAATTAATATTTAATTAAAAAATGAAATTAAACAATATAACTTCTTTAAGTATTTAAAAGAATAAAAAATGAACAAGAGAAACAAAACAAAAATGGGAGAAAAAAATTTAAGCTGCAACTTTTTTACTATAAGCCACATCCTATTAGTGATTCTTGTTGGATGGATGGATGCCCATTTAAGATATTTGTTATAATTAATATGGTTGACATCACAATTTTAAAACTGTAAAGGAGTTGAAAAAAAGATGGTTCATTTGGACTGATGAATCAAATGGTCAACAAACAATAACAATTAAAAATGACATAGAAAAAATTATAAATTTGGTATCTAAACTTTTGTGGTTTTTCTATTTGAGTGTCTAAACTTTTTTTTTTCTTTCTATTTGAGTGTCTGAGTTTTGAAAAAACATATCAATTAGGTGTATTCAACTTATTTTAAGCTGACTGTGTGCTTAGTCAACTCAAATAGAGTCCACTTTTTTTCAACTATTTTTAGCCTTTTTTAAGTGGACAATAGTGAGGGATGAGTTAGGAAAAAATGGCATGTGAGCTGAAAAAAAGTGGATCTCGTTTGAGCTGATTAAACATACAGTCAGCTTAAAATAGGTCAGATACATATGATTGATATGTTTTTTCAAAGTTCAAACACTCAAATAGAAAAAAAAAAATAGTTCAGACACCAAATTTGTAATTTTTCCAAAAGACATGTTGTGAACATATCTCAGTCACTCAAAACATACCAAACAATGATTGAGATCAGAATAAATTTAACAGCAAACAACCTCAAATTTTGGTCTTAAATTTTTAACACTGTATAGATACCAGTAAATTAAAACTTACCACTGTACTTCCCTGGGCACCAAATGTTAATTGTTTTGTTTCATTGTGTAAGAGATCTAAAACATGCAACTCGCTATCCTTTACATAAGCAAGCAAGGAACCATCAGGCGATAGATGTGGATCAATAATTGGTGAAAATGATGAGCTAGGAAGCTTGAGCTCTGGTTTTGCTGATGAAAGTTCCTGGAAATATATCTGGAAAAATAAAGCAAAAAATAACCATGAGCAGGCCTCAATGATTTATACTCAAAGGAAGTAATTAACAAGTCACACAAACAAGATGCATTTCATAATAAAAACCAAAGTTTGCTAACATGAATAAGCCATAAGGAAACTTGCACAAACAATTTCAAAGCCTTGAGACAAAGAATGACCAAAGCATTACATTCCTGCAGTCCAAACAGAGTAAGAACTAAGGAGTAAGACTAAATCCTCAGGAATTTAGACTGAGATACTTAGGGCATTATTCTACTGTGGATTTTAGAAGACCCTCATCTGAAACACTGCCTAAAAAAAACTTAAATAAACATTGAATTCACAGCAAAATTTATCAAATACAGTGCCGCCAACTCCAACACATGAAACAAGATTCAATCCAGCCTTGTAATACCACCAGCAAGAAGTACCAACAATGAGAACGCATTATGTCCCTTGACCTTGTTAAGCTAAATAATATCCATGTATACATCAGGCAAACAAACAGAGAACACAAAGCTAAAACTACAAAAACCACAACACTAACAATCATACGTAAGCACAAGAAATGAGAGTAAACAAACCCCTGCAGGCAATGGCACCATAATTGCTTTCTTTTTAGAACAAGACTTCACCCATTCATACCGGGTTACTCCTAAGCCGCGTTCCCTGGACCTTTCCCTCCTCAACTTCTCTTCAGGAGAAATATTGCTCTCATCAAGCCCACCATCTGGGGGGATAAAGAACAATTCATGGGTACAAGCCTTGAGATCAAAAGCAAACACTTTTCTATTCAACGAATAATCAGGACTAAACAAGTAAGTTATCAGAGTATCATCCGGACTGAAACTTATTGAAGTGGGTGCACCATATCCTGGTAATGGGGATTGTACAATTTCCTCAACAGGGAAAAGAATAGAGTCATCAAGATTTTGTGAGGTTTTGCTGTCAGTCACTGGCATGTCGTTATTGAATGATCTCAATCGCTTCAATTTCTTATTCTCCTCGACAGATTGCATTACAAAAAGAATCAAACCCTTCAAAAGGCAAAAAACCCAGAAAGCAAAATCAAAACTTGTACATTATTTATGTTGATTAAATGAAATGCAAGATCATATTAAAGAAATGTTACATAAAAGCAAACCCATTTCTTGAAACATAAATACCTGCCAAGAAACTTAGAAGGATTAGTTCATCGGGAGAAGGAATCAAGTGGATCCGATCGCATACTATGAAGCTGCAACGAATTCAAAAACAAAAGTTGCTTTTTCTTTTTTCTTAGTAAAGAATCAACTCTTTTAGTACAAAGAGAGGAATTCGGTTCGAATAGTTTAATTTTGTTTTTTATTAACTGAAAAGGGAAAAAAAATTGATCGGCCAGAAGGGACAAGAAAGGGATGGATTGGCGAAGTTCACTAGAAACTAGAGAAAATCCAGTTGTTCAATTCGGAGGAAAACAAGTAATTATATTCTTTGTGTTGCAGCTGGTGATAAAAAGTTGATGAAAGAGATCTGTTCAAAGCCAAAAGCCTGAGTTTCTTTTCTTTCTTTGTTTTTGGTTGGCTGTTGGAATTCTTTCTAGGGAAATTATCTGTATTGGACCCTCATGTTTATTGGAGGGACGCGTTCACCTCTAATAAATCAAAATTCTTTAATTCTACGTTTTGGATGCAAATTTTTTTAAAAAAACTAAATGGATTTGTATTTATAAAAATTTAAAATAAATTTATAAGAGATTTAATAATTTATTTAGTAAGAATTTAAAATGATATGTAATTACTTATTATTTGAAATCTTTATATTTAAAATTTAAAATTTCTAATCAAATGTTTACATCCAAATATGCTCTAAAAAAATTGAAAGATTAAACTGTTTTATTGTATTAAAATTAAGGATTGTTATTAATTATTTAAATAGAAAGACTAAAATATTTTATTATATATATACAACAATAAGTACAAAATTTGAGAATTCTTAAACACTCAGCTAATATTTATAATAGTCATTAACTATATAAATACCAAATTGTAAATAGATTTACCAATCACTTAACATTAATTAACCAACATTTATTTAACAACAATTTTCAGCTAATAGCTTTCAATTATCAATAACAATTTAGCTAATTATGTTCTAAAATCTCCAATATATCTTATCCTTTTTTATTTTGTATTTACATATGTAATCGAACTAAATTGAGTTAACACAACCAATATTTAAGCATGAATTCCGATCGAGTTTTTTTTAAGATTAACTCAACTTGATTAAACAATTTTTTATATTCAGCTTGACTTGATTAATTAAACACACTTTTAACATTTATATATTTCAAAATAGTTAAATTCGATTCAAGTTCAAACTCGACTCGAAATAATAAAATATTTTTATAACTACATGAAAATGAAAAGATAAAAAAGTAAACATGTACAAATTCAAACAAACTCTATTAAACTCATGAGTTTATCTAGTCAAACAGTTAGAAAGTTAAGTTTGATTTGATGGTCTATTTGAACAGTTCAAATATGTGCTCAATTAATTAATTTCAAGTAGTTTGCAAGGTAGCTTGAATAATAAAGTTACTATTCTTATTAACATTCGCTTCTATAATACAGAGAAGCAAGGAAATTAACATTTATTTTCCGCTAACCAGACAAAGTGAGAGAAGAAAATTAAAGTTACTACGTTCTCATTGTATTTTATTTCACCCCATTATTTTACCTCACGTGATCATTAACATTAAAAAAATGTTTTTAATATATATATATATATATATATATATTACACCAGGACTGGTTTTCGGGATTATAGTTGATGGTATCTAGGATGCTCCTTCGCTAGGAGAGTCCGGATTTGATACTTGGCGGAACAAGACCCTCCGACCATCAAGACAAAGCATTAAACAGTAAATTTCTAATTACTAAAATAATCAGGCGAATACTCTTGACAAGGGGCAATTTTAACATTCTACACGTCAATTAGCCTATGCAAAATGCAGTTGTCAGCCTTAAGCGGGTACAAAAAAAAACATCTGCCTACTACATTCCACTTTCTTACAACCAACACAACATAGAGATCCTAATCACTGCAAATACATCTTTGAGTCATGCCCACTTATGCTCCTAAGAGTCGGCAAGTGCCTTGTCAATTTCATCTACATGATTCCGTAGCACATTCCACTGCATAATAAGAGAACCAAATCACCATGAGTAATTTGCACCCATAACCATTCAGAAAGCAGCTGAGTTTGATAAATGTACCTGATCTATATTTAATGATATGCCTGGAATAAAACAGAAACACCTCAACAATGTTAGAATCATCCAAGTCAGAAAATAATGGTAAGAGAAAATAAAAGAAAGAGATCCAAGTATGCATTTTCTTTGCTCCAATCAATCCAAATATGCAAGGCTCAACAGAAAGAATTCAAACAATTTCACACATTAAACTTCAATTAAAAAAAAAAAAAAAGCCAATCCAATGATGCTTTAATCGTAGGGACATTATTAAACCAAGCAGATATCAACTACTAACATGTACAGTACTAAAAAAAAAAAGAAGATTTCCTAAGCAAATTACACAACACTATCATAATATGCAAATAAAATATAAATGAGCAAGTTGGCAGTCTCAGAAGGCTTCAAGGTCTTGCTGCCAGGACAGAGATCTGGCTTCAACATGGAAAGGCTAGAAGGCAAGGCTAAAAAGAGTAAGGCAAGGATATAGGAAAATGCTATGCAAATGTTTTAGCATGTTTAGCTTGACCAGAAGAGGCAATTAATAATTATTCCTTTTAGCACCAAGCATGTATCATCATGTTTTCCACAACAATCATGCTCATTCTCACTCAGTGACATAATGGAACTCCCTACCATGCTTTACAATTCAGTCATGCTTATACTTGAACACATGATCATCTCCCCTCTCATCCGATTTCCCTTTGGCTCTCTAACACCACTCTCAAGACAATTTCTCTGAATATATTTTAAACTTTTCCCCACTAAACTGAAGATAGTAGATAGTGAAAAGGGATCTTTAACAAAGCAGTACACATACTCTTAGACAAGATTACACAAACGGACATGGCCTTTTTCCATCCAGCCATACTCTTCCAAAATTTCTAATATATGATCCTACATGAATTTTTCCTTAAATTTAGCTTGTAAAGGTAGGCTAAGATAGGATTATATCATGCATGACAAAATCTAGAGGGCTAAAAAATGTTCACAAATATGGTTCATCTTCATCAATCCCTTCACCAATGAAAAATCAACTCTATTCTCCAAAATGCATCTAACGACAGCCTCAGCAAAATGAATGTCATCAAGTACATTATTCTCACATCTCAGGCATCGCTTTGGATGAGCAATGAATTTCAATCATGTCGCTTTTGTTTAGCGACAATCCAATTACACAATATACAGGGATTAAAACATTAGTGCTTCAAAGACTTCAAGTCTTTAACGATATCACATTTATACTAATTCTCTCTTTTTTTGGAAGCGAGAAATGATAATATCATTTAGGTTGACACACTGATTAATTATTATTGCAAAAGATGGCAAAGTGCATTCCCAAAGAAATAACTCCTCCTGAAACCTAGTGAACACTCATATTATTTAAGGAGTTAAATTAAGGGCCGTTTTAACACTTTAAATATTCAATGGAACTATAGCTGACCCTCAAATTTATTGATCAATTCCTAAATATTGGTAAATAGTTAATCCACCAATTCAATTGAAAATGTCAGAAATGATTTTCATGGATTTTAAAGACATAAATTTTCACTCCAAGAGCTAGAGCACTAGTCCAAATATCCTAACCAAACATGAAAGTCATACCCTTTTTTCCAGGCAGCTGCTGGCCATCTTTCATATAGAACTCGCGAATATCGACCCACACCCTCCCTTGCCAGTTCCTCACTGTCACTCTCCTATTCTTTGATATCTGAAAATACAACCCAACAACAATGAACATACAAATAAACCCTAGAGTTGCCCCATGTCATGTTTACGTGTACTATACCTCGCAAACCACTATGTCGTCCGAGTCACCAGCAGACTGTGTCCTGGACGCCTTCTTCGGAGGCGCGTGGCCGTCAGAATTATCATCCGAAGCGCCTTCGTCCTCCTTTCTCTTTCCTCTGCCCGACATTTTTCTCCCGCGCTGCTCCGATGACTCTTCGTTCTTCCTTTTTCTTTTTCTTTTGAATTATTTGGTAGGACTTCTACAGGGTTTTTAGGGGCAATTGGCAAAGTCCCCCCAACCCAATAGCTTGACCCGATGCCCAAAAAAAATACCCAACTGCTACCTTCTAACAAAGTTTAAAAGGATATTTTACAATACAGACAAAACCGTAAAAAAATTATTAAAAGGGCAAATTACTTTTGCCATGAAATTTACCATAATTTACATTTTTCTCTCCCTATTTAAAAATTAAATATTTATCTCTTTTAATTTTTATTTTATTAATATTTTATCCAATCAAATTTTTTACAACTCTTTTATATTAAAAAATATTTAAATACTTTAAACATTGTATTTTAATAAAATTAAATATTTTAATTTTTTGTATTTTAAATTTATTTAAATTTTTAATTTTAATTATAATTCGGTATTTCTTTTATTTTCTCTTAAAATATACATTGATTCCAGAACAAGTGTTTTATTCTTGCAAATTAATTCTAATAATATTATTGTCACGACCCAAATTAAGAGTCATTACCGACGTTAGGGAACGGTAATTCTTTCGAATCCGGAACCTGTAGCAAGCCTTAGAAAATAAAATCATGTAATAATTAAATAAACGTACGACCAAATTAAAATTTTTCTGAATTAATATATAAAATAAATAATCCAAATCCTTTTATAAATGAATACATATTCGTACAATGTTCAAATACAAATTCTCAGAGTATTTAATATCCAAACAAAATAAAACATTTCCAATATAATAACACTACTACTGCAGTTTCTAAAATGCAATTCAAAGTTCAGAATATACAATTGCATAAAATAGTCGAGACTGAAGAACATCGACGAGGAACTCTACAACTAAGGTCTGACGATATGGGATCTCCTAAAAAAATAATTGAGGGGGGTCAGACCTCACTGACTGAATTATTATACTATATATACATGCAATCTAAACCATAACAATCAGGCATTATTATATATATATATATATATACACACACATTTCACACGAATACCAAACTCTGCTTTTATAAATATACAAAATGTAGGAAAACGTTTAATTAAATTCATGAAGGATCCATAGAACCCTAATAATAACAACCTCAACAACCCAATCATCACTCTAGCCATGCAGGCTCACTTGATTCCAAATAGAACACTTATTCCAATCTAGACAGCAGACTGGCCCCGAGACACTAAGTCGACCGAGCTCCAACAGTCTAACTGTCAGTGTGATTAGCCCCGAGACACTTGGTCAACCGAGCTCCAGTAATCACACTATCTATCACCTCACATCTCAATCAACCCAATAGATCATTCAATTCACTTATGGACAGTAGACTGACCCCAAGACACTAAGTCAATCGAGCTCCAGCAGTCTGACTGTCAGTGTGATTGGCCCCGCAATCACACTATCTAACATACAATTAATCTTAGTCAAATCAATTAAATCAATTATAATCACCCAATTTTAACTCTCACTCAATCCTTATCTATCGTACCGGTACGTACACGGTCCTAGTGCTGCCCACTAGGAAGCACGTTCTATTAATATCCTTCACTTAGAATAAATCATTCATTCGGACAAATAATTAATGTTTAATGTAGAACAATATTCATAATAGTAAAACCAACCATATATATATATACCAAAAATATACCCAGTATATTTCAGGTATATATATATATATATAAATGTGTCAAATAAAATATGAAATAAACTAAAGATAAATCATTAATATGGTTAAAAACAATTTAAATGAGTAACAATAATATAACATGCATTTTCTTAAAAATATACTTAAATATACAAAAGATATACCCTAAGTACACAAATCATTTAATAAAACATTTATGTATAAATGTTCATTTAAATATGTGTTTGTGTTTAACATATATTCACAAATATACTAAAAATGAACCTAATTATCTAGCATGCATATATCAAAAATAAACCCTAAATATACCACTAATGTGTTAGGTTTAATTTAATAATAAAACATGTATTTATTTGGAAATAAATCAAAAATATACCAAAAATAAACTTAAAAATAATTTAAGTGTAGATTTATAATTTAACATGCAATTATTTAAGAATAAACCTAAAATCTACTGAAACTATACCTAAAGTATACTGATTATTTAATAAAATAATTATGTCTAAGTGTACATTTTAAAACATGTATATATTACTCAAATATATTAAACCTAAACCTAATTGTTTATTGTGCATATATCAAACTAACATGCATAATTATTTAATATGCATATATATAAAAATGCAACCCTAGATATACCAAAAACATTATAATTTAAATCCCTTTTAAAACATACAATGAAAATAAAAAATTCTAAATAATGCACCCTATATGCAGTGCATTTATATACAGTATAATAACTCACATGTTAGCGTTCCACGAGACAAACTCGACGGGCCTGATCCGTTAGGCCTCGGTCTCGACGTAGCTAGACAAACAAATGACAACATGAAATCAGAATAAATTTAACAGAAATTCTAAGGACTTGATCTAGAATTTTAGACACAAAATTAGAATAGAAATTTGACCGGACATCACATTTTATGAGAATTCTATCGAAAATCCGGCAGAACCTCCCCTGTAAAACGGACATCTCTCTACTCAAAGAGTAGAGCCGGTCCTGCAAAGAAAACACACTTCGGAATAAACATAGAATTACAACTACAATCCCTCGATCGGACTCCAAACTACAATTCATCGACCGAGGTTCACAATTTACAGAATAATTATAAAATACTGAAAATGCCCTTATATAATAAAAATAAATTTTATAAATCCAAATTACATAATTAACCTTAAAACATACTAAAAATCAATAAAAACCCATTTATTTAGAAAAATAGTATATTATATATAATTTGAAAATAATTTACGAAAAATAGTTTTATTTAGTTAAAAATACTAAAAATTTGCAGAAATCATTTTTATAGCTCAAATAATTATTAAAACCAATTTAATTATATTTTTAGCCAATTTAGTGTAAAATTACCAAAATACCCCTATATATATATTACTAAAATTAATCAAAAATTCACCAAAAATAATATAATTACTCAAAATTAATTTTCTCAATATATATCTCAATAATATCAATAAATATACTCAATTAACCAATTAATTCCAATTTAACACACAATTAACCCTATTTTTCAAAATTACATAAACTTAATAAATTCCAAATAAATATATAAAAATTCACAAAAATTACAAATAAATTTCTATAATTCATTTCAACTCCTATAATCACCATAAAACACAATTTCATAATTTAATTAATTAATTTTCGAAAATTAGAAAATATTAATAAAATAATAAAAAATTCACAAAAATTAAAATAAATTCCAAAAATTCTAAAAAAAATTAAGCATATAGATTAAGCTTCCAGAAACAAAGTTTTTGAAGGAAGTTTTCATGAATCAATCAAATTAAAGCTAAAAAAAATTTAAAACCCAAAATGACTAATTTAAAGAAATTAAAACCGAAGCAATTCTAGAACAAATCAAGTGAAACAAAGCTTGGAATCACACTCACCAGAGCTCAAGGAGAAGATAGAGACTGACAGCATCAAATTTGGTGGCTGAAAAGTGCTTGATCGGAGCTAAGTCGATTTTTGGCTTCTTGATGAAAATTCGGTCAAAACTCGCTGGAAAAGAGTGTTTCAGGTGGTGGAAATGGCTGGAGGTGGAGGAGGAAGGCTGAGGGGCATAGTAACAGCAAGAAAACCTGCTTGAAAGTGACTGAAAATGGTGGAAATGACATTGGGAAGAAGAAGATGTAGGAGGGGCAAAATCGTAAATAAAGTAGCTTTTATTTTTTATTTGAAAAAATCGTGTATATATATATATATATATATATATATATATATATATATATATATATATATATATATATATATATATATATATATATATATATATATATATCCACCTTATATATATTATAATAATATAATCCCACACACAAATAATACTCATCACACAAATATTTTAATATATTTAATAATTTATACACTTAAAATTAATTAATACAAAAATTAAATAATAAAATTAAGAAAATTAATTAAGCTCTAATTAATTTAAATAAATACACATATATACATTTTATTTTTGCATTTTAAAATTATATATGAGTTAATGCAAATTCATAAAACTAGTCAAAATAAATAGTATTAAATTATTTATGTGTCAATTTTTCCGAAAATAAAATTTTCGAAAAATTTTACGTAAAGTACTTAAAATAATGTAAAATAATTAAAATTAGCTTTAAACAATAACAACTCTTAAAAATATCATAAATATATACAAAAATTATTAACACTGTATATCCCGATGAAGTATAAAAATATTTAAAAATTCGGGATATTACAATTATATAATAAACTCAACAGTTATAATTTTTTAAATTTTGAAAGGGTTGTAATTAACATCAGACTTACAAATTATTTGTAATAATATATTGTAATAAACGCAATAGTTTGTCATTTACAAGTCCAACAACTTGACAATATTAATAAATAATAAAACTAGTTTTATATTTAAGTAATGTGATATACTTTTGAAATAATCATAACAATATTTACTATTTAATGTGTTTTATTTAAATTACCAATTTTAATAAATAAAGTATTAATTATTTAATACTGATTAAACAGTATATTAAAATTATGTTTTTATTATATTAATAACACATTGAAAGATTTAAAGTTTTTATTTTTAAAATACAAGGTTTAGAGTGTTCATTTTTATAAATTATAAGAGTTAAATGTTTTTTTATATAAAAAGTTGCTAAAAATTTGGCCAAAATGAGTAAAATGTTGACGAAATGAAAACTGAAGAGGTAAGTATTCGATTTTCAAATAAAAATGGGGAAGTATGAATTATGTTATAGCTCAGGGGAGCCAAAGTAATTTGCTTTTATTAAAAATGGAGTGGACTATCACATTTTTAATATTGATTTTTCAATTTTTTAAAAAAAAAAATTGGACTATTTTCTTTTCTTTTAAGTAGTTTTTATCTTCTCAATCTTTTTTGACTGTTTTTTCTCAATATTTTTTACTGTTTTTAATTTTTTTTTCCAAGGTCTGTCTTCTTTCTCAACATATTTGTTTTCTCAACATTTTTTTCTTCAAACATTTTTTTACCGTCTTCATTTTTTCAACGTTTTATTTTTTTTAAATGTTTTTTTTTTCTTTCTCACTCTTTCTCAATTTAATTGTAGTGTTTTTTTTTTAATTTTTGAAATCAGTAACTTCAATTAACATGAATATCTTCTTTTACTCTTTCTTTTTTTAACTGAATAATTATGAACTAAACATTTTCACTGTTGTAACAACAAGTAATAAATAAAATTTCCCCCTTTCATATTCTTAAAGAATAAGAATTTTAGTTTTAAATTAATTTGATTTGTTTATTAACATATCTAACAAGTTTTTTTTTCTTATTTGTTGTTTTTTGTTAGATTTTGTTGTTGTTGTTGTTTATTTTTCTTTTATTAAGGCCATAAATAACATTTTTACTTTTATTAGTATTAATAATAAAACATAAGAATTTTTTTATATATTTCATAATTTTTTGTTTTTTTATATCTTTTTTGTTTTTAAAGAAAAACAACAAAAATCAACAAACAGAAAAAAAAAAAAAACTAAAAACAACAACTGAAACAACAAAATAACAAAAATCAACAAAATTTTGCAGTTGATTTTTATTATTTTTTCAATTTCTTTTTCATTATTAATAATAAAATTAAGGCCATAAATAAAATTTTTTCTTTTATTAGTATTAATGATAAAAATAATAACTTTTTTCATATATTTCATAATTTTTTGTTTTTTTATTTTTAACAAAAATAAACAAACAAAAACAACAAAAATCAATAAAAATCAACAAAAAATTGCAGTTGTTGATTTTTATTGTTATTTATTGTTTTTTCAGTTTTTCATTATTAATAATAGAATTAAGGCTATAAATAGAATTTTTTACTTTTAGCAGTATTAATAATAAAAATAATAATTTTTTTGATATATTTCATAATTTTTTTGTTGTTTTTATTAAAAAATAATTATTGAATACCATAGATAATTTTTAGTTTAATTAACTTAATTTTTATTTTATAAATAATGGTAACTTTCAAAATTTAAAAAATTATTTTTTACAATATAAAATTAAAATTATTTAAAATATGCAAATTAAATAAATATAGACAATCAACTTCAATTAAAGTTGGCTTTAAAAATAATAAATTGTTAAAAAATTGTAGAATTTTTTTAAAAAAAGATAAAAATGAAAAAAAAAAGCGAAAAATGTCGATTTTATGAAATGAAAACATTAAGAGATTGTAGATAGTGAGATTTAGCGCACGTCAAAAATTTTAGCAACCACAACACTGTTTGAATTCAAAACTCTAGAGAAACACTACTATATAACAAAAACATAGCTTGGAGATGAGGAGTCGCCAGGTAATAACTATGACAATTCAAAGGTGGTGGTAACTCAATTTTCTAAAAGAGAGTTAGCACTATAATTAAAAAATTTTGAATACAAAATACTAACTTTTTTTAGTCTAATGTTCATTTAGAATTACAATATTAATTACTAAATTATTCTCTATCTATATGTAATTTCATTTAAACTCTAATTTAGCATATATCTAATTTCAAAGACAACTAGTCATGAAAAAACATACAAACAATGTATTCATATAATGCAATGTCTCTAAATTAGTATAACATACATTGGTTTTAATTAAAGTTAGCTAACTCTACATATTTTATTTACAAGTGAGTTGGAAATTAAAGGTGGGCCTATATTTTATTTATTCAATGTGCCTAGGTCTATTTGTTTTAATTGTAAAAAGTGGACCTAAGTCTACTAATTTCATGGAAATGAGTTGGCTAAATTTAGCGAGCCTAATTGTAATTAATTTTAAAATAAATAAAGTGATTCTAAATCTATTTATTTTAAAGGAAATGCTTTAATGGGATGAGTTAAGTCTAAGTTAATTTTAATTAAATCTAAAGTGGCCCTATATCTATTAACCTAAATGAGCCTAAATTGCTTTTTAAAATTAATTAAACCTAAAACCAATTTTTTTAAAAAAAGGCTACTAATTAATGAATTAGAGTCTAACGTGAGCTTGAGGTAAAAAATGAATAAAAAATAAACAAACAAGTTCAAACAACAAATTAAAACAAATAATGAATAAAAATATATACTGAACCCTAATTTTATTTTCATGCAACCTAAATTATCTACTGCCACCATTGATTTTATTTGGATTTTACCAAATTGAACCTAATTTACTAATCAGTTTTAAAGTGTAGAAAATTAAATGATTTCACTATTTCCCACTATCGAGGTTATTACAACCCATGTACAATAAAAGTAAAACTAATTAATACAACCCATAAACCAAATACATAATGCAAATATCATAAACAACACTAAAAAAACACAGAAGAACATAAAAATACAGAATAATAATAAAACCTAAAATCTATGTAAAATGACTAGTTGACTTAAATCCATGGCATTCCATGGATTTTCATGGATTTATTTCCAGTTCAATCACCTCTCCACCAGATTTTCACCATAGCCAATGAAACAAATAAACACGAAAAATAAATAATTAATTAGAAAATTCTAAAAAAATTGAAAAAAAAAAATAAAAATGAAATCAAAATAAACTAAAAAGAAAGAAAGAAAAGAAAAAGGAGATGTGATGCGGATGTTGTATTGATTAGTTCCTCAGAGACTGTTGATTCATTGTGTTTTGAAATAGGATCTGCAAACTTTGATTTTATTTCTTAGGCTTGATTGAATAATATGTAAAAGAAAACCTTAAAAAATATATTCTTTTCATCTCAAAACTCTTTGTGTGCTCTTTTTTTTAGAAAATAGACTTCTCCCTCATTTTAAAAAAATGTATATGTTTTATAAACCAGGAGGCTAACCTCCTATCATTATTAAATCAAGATAAAGATTTTATTTTCAAAATTTTATTTTAAAAACAACCTAATAAATCAATTAAATTATTTTATCTTTTTTTTTTCAAATTATTTATTTTACCCAATTAAAAATCAAGAAAAATCTTTTCAAAATTAAAAACAAATTGAAAATTTTGGATGGAAAGCTAATCGGAAGTGTGCAATTCTGATCGAAATTGTGCATTTGCGATTAAAAATCTACATTTCTGGTCGAATTCCGATTTGAATTGTATATTTTCGATCAGAAATGTGTAATTCCGGTCGGAATTATATAATTCTGATTGGGAATATGTAATTCTGATAAAAAATATGTAATTCCTATTAGAATTACGTAACTCTAATTGGAAATATGTAATTTGATCAGAATTACATAACTCCGTTAAGTGATCTTTTTTAAATTTTAATTATGAAATAACCTTTGAAAGAATTAAAACTTTTCAATTAGGTCCCTAAAGAAAACATTACAATTAAATTCTTAAAAAAAATACAATTAAGCCTTGAGATTGAAAAATCAATTTCCATAGACCTATTTGTAATAAATTTTCATAATTAAAGTCCTCTGTCAAGTCCACACTCGACAATTCCGAAATTGGGTGCTTACAGGGATACAGTTGAAAGAATAGAACAAAGGAAACCAAGAATGGAAAGACAGTGCTTTGACCATCCATTGGGTGAAATTTCCTCAAGTTTAAACTCCATGCTTTATAAGCTCATAAGTAGAGAATTTTAAGGTGGGTCAAAATATGAAAAAAATTACAAAATCGGGCTTTTTTTTATTGGTTAATAAAAAAATCACCTTTTTGAAAAATTACGTAATTGCCCTTTCTATTTGTACATGTGTCCTTTTCTCCATTTTATTTTCGTTTTTGTCCCCTCTTTACTATTGCATGAGTTTTTGGGTGCTGAATTTAGATTTATTCATTATTTCATTATTTCAAGGTCAAACTAGAATCATCGCTATTGCCAATATAGCCACAATCACTGCTATTATTGCCATTTCCGCCTCTACCATTTGAAAGCCAATGAGTGCCTGATTTTAGGTGAGGAAGAAGTGAAGAGACAAGTTTTAAGAGTTGGAAAAAGGGAAAGCAATTAAAGGACAGCTAAAAAGATAATGATTTTGTGAAGAAGAATAATTAGAATAAGTTAAAATTTGCCTTACAAATACAAAGCAATGAAGTTATGGTGCAGTTTCCATTTGTTTTTTATAACTCCAAACTTAACTCAGCTATAAAACCTGTACAAAAGAGAAATCTAGGGTGAATGGGTAGGGTTTTTCTTATAAAAACTAGAATACTTTAGCCAATATTTTTGTATAAAGAATAAATAAAATGTAGAGAATAATGTATAATAGAATGGAGAATGAATAGAAGATGAATAAATAAGAGAGATATGAGGTGATACAAACCAACAAGGACTTGATGTGCAAGAAGGCCAACCTGGTGAGGGATTACAAAATTCAATTAAGGATGATTTACATTACCCTCAAGGTCCAATTACAAGATCAAGAGCTAGATGTTTTAAGGGTGTTTTACAAGGCTTTAAGAAGTCTATATTTTAAGATTTTAAGAAGTATTGAAGCCCAAGATAAAAAGGAGCTTAAGTTTGTTCACGTAATGCAAGTTAAAGAGTTATTTGTCACTTAGTAGCATGCTTTAGTATTTTAATTATTTATTTTGCTACAAAACTAAGATTATGGTGATTCAATATGTATTAGAAAGCTAAGCCAAATAGCTATAACTTTTTATAAAGAGAGATTGAGCTAATAAGATCATTTTTAAGGGATAAAAGCTTAGAGATGGCCATGCATGTGTTTAGACATGGCCATGCCTGATTGTTATGTATTTTACGCTTATAATTACACATGGCCATGCTTTTTAGCTATCATTGATGTCTATTTTACCTTTTATTCTAATAACATTATAAAGAACTTATTTAGGGCTATAAAACATATTTTGGTTATTTTTATATGAATTTGAGAGTTTTTCTTTGAAAGCTTTACTTTTTTTTTGTGTTCTTGGATGAAAGCAGTTTAGACTTATCTAGGGATTGATTAAACCTTATGGAATTTTTTATGGCTTAGGGTTTTAAGGACTTAGTTTCCTTAAGGTTCTAGTTCTATTCATTTTAACTTGTTATCTAGTGATCCTTAGGTTGATTCTCAAATTTATTAAGAGGTTCACATATTCATTGCTTGCGGGTCCATATAACCAAAGGGTTAAGAAGCGTAATTCCTATGGGTTCTTTTATCATGAGGAGTATATATAAAGACATGAAGATCAAACCTTTTTAGATATGAACTTGTATTATTGATAATTTCTATCATTATAGGACTAGCATTATAATATCTATATAGAATATACATTACTTGTCTCCTTAGGATTTGCTATTGATATTGTGGTGTCAATAGTGCCCCCCTCCCCTAAGTATCATTTAGATATATATATAAGAGTATTATAAAGAAATGGTCTACCATTCTATAGTGTTGTGTTGAGTATCTTGGATGTAAGTGTTTTGTTTTATCATGACCCAAAACAGAGGCCATGACCGGCGCTAGGGAACGGGAATTCTTTCGAATCCGGAACCCGTAGCAAGCCTAAAAAATAAAAATAAAACATGCAATAGTAATAACAACAACTTTTAATGCAGCGGAAATAAACTCATAAATATAAAAATAATAATCCACCACCAGGGAATTTAAATCAAATCCTCATCTTATATATATAAACCTTTTAATACAAATCCAGTTCAAATATAATACAACATCTCTTTAACAGTTTAATGACTACTACAGTGTCTAGATAAAATAAAACTCGAGACTCAGATAAGCAGTTTACATAAAGAAGCTGGGGTGGAAGAAATCCGGCGTACATGCCTGCTACTGAGGTCTGAAGATGATGACTCTCCTGAAAAATTAGTCAACAGAGGGGAGTCAGACCTCACTAAGTGAATTACTATAATATATATACATGCATACTAAATTTTAATGCACACAATCAAGTATATATAATATGTATATATATACAAACAAATACACATTATGCAATAAATTCATTTTATATATTTTTATTGAAAATCACGATTCATGAAGGATCAAATAGAACCCTACAATAGCGCAACCTCAAATAATGTTAGACAACACTCTAGCCATACAGGCTCACTTATTCCAATATATGATCACTTGATCCATTTAGACAGTAGACTGGCCCCGAGACACTAAGTCAACCGAGCTCCAGCAGTCTAACTGTCAGTGTGATTGGCCTCGAGACACTTGGTCAACCGAGCTCCAGTAATCACACTCCCAAATCATATCTCACACATCAAATAATCATATCCAATTAATATCCACAAATGGTTAGTAATATAGCCTAAATGTTATAAGCGTACCGGTACGTACTCGGTCCTAGTGCTGCCTACTAGGTAGCACGTTCTATTGATATCCTTCAATAATAAATATAAAACATTCATTCATAAATAAGTGATGCATGAATTTAAATAAAATAATAATATAAACCATATATATACTGGAAATATACCAAAAGTAAACCAGGTATATCTCGAGTATATATACGTCAAACAAATCCAATCAAATTACAAAATAAGCTAGAAATGTATTTAAAAACATTTTAAACATAAATGGTTAATAAAGCATGCATATAATTTAAGATATACCGAAAATATACTAAAGATAAACCAAAATAAACTAAAAATAAACTTATGTAATAATTGAATTATTTATGCATAATTAATCAAAACAAAACATATATTTCTAAATCATGCACCCTAAGCATATATATATAGAATAGTAACTCACACTTAGTGCGCTCCTCGAGACGGGTCCGACGGGCTTGGTCCACTAACCCTCGGTCTTGGCGCAACTAAACAAATAATAAATAACGGACATCAGAATAAGCCTAACAAAAAATCCTAAAAACTCGATCTAGAATATTAGACACAGAATCAAAATTAAGGTTTGACCGGACATCACGTTTTATGAGAATTCTACCGAAAATTCGACAGAATCTCCTCTGTAAAACGGACATCTCTCTACTCAAAGAGTAGAGCCGGCCCTGCAAAGAAACACACTTCAAAAAATAGGTTTAAAACACATCCACAACCCCTCGGTCGGACTTCAAACTACAGTCTACCGACCGGGGTCCATAATCACAGAATAATTATAAAAATACCAAAAATACCCTTATATCACAGAAATACATTTTATGTGTAGAAATTACATAATTAACCTTTAAACACAGTAAAAACTGATAAAAACTCATTTTATTAGAAAAATCGTACATTACATATATTATTGAAAATAATTCACGAAAAATAGTTTTAATCAATTAAAAATACTAAATAATTTGTAGAAATCATTTTTATACCTTAAATAATTATTATAACCAATTAAATTACATTTTTAGACAATTTTTTGTAAAATTACCAAAATACCCCTATATATATAAATATACTATAATTACTTCAAAAATTCACCAAAAATAGTATAATTATCCAAAATTAATTTTCTCAACATATTTATCAATAATATCAATAATTAAACTCAATTAACCAATTAATTTCAATTAAAAACACAATTAACCTAATTTTCCAAAAATTACATAAACTAATTAAATTCAAAATAAATACATAGAAATTCATAAAAATTCCAAATAAATTTCTATAATTCATTTCAACACCCATAATTATCATAAAACACAATTTCATAATTTAATTAATTAATTTCCGAAAATTAGAAAATAATATTAAAATATTCAAAAATACCCAAAAATCAAAATAATCTCCAAAAATTCAAAAAAAATTCACACATGTAGATTAAGCTAAGGGGAACAACATTTGTTAAGGGACTTTTCATGAATCAATCAAATTGAAGTTAAAAAAAATAAGAACCCTAATATGGCCGAATTCGAAAAATCAAAACCTAAGCAAATCAAGACCATTTTAAGTGAAACAAAGCTTGGAATCACACTCACCGGAGCTCAAGGAGAAGAAAGAGACTGGCGGTGTCGAAAACGATGGCCAAAAACATCGTGAACGACGTTGCTCCAACTTTCGGTTTCTCCGGCCAAAAATGACTCCCAGACGTCGGAATCAGTTGCAGCAGGTGGCGGAAGAGGCTGAGGAAGGAGGTGGCACGTTAGACGGCACACCAACGGCAAGAAATCGATGGTAGCAACGGCAGACGGTGATGGGGAACGGTCGGGGATGAAGAAGAAGCTCGGGTGGCAATTTGGTAAATAAGTTAAACTTTATAATTTGTTAATATTAAATGTATATATGTATATATATATACTTTATACTATATATTAAAATAATATTAAATTACACGCATTAAATATACACCACACACATATAATTTAATATTTTAATAATTTAATACTAAATAAAAATAATTAAATAACAATAAAACTAATAAATAAATAATAAAATAATAGGGTAATTAATTAAACCCTAATTAAATAAATAAGTACACATATATACGTTATTTAGTATTTTAAAAATATATATGAGTTCATGCAAGTCCGTAAATCTATTTAAAATAATTAATAGTAAATTATTTACGTGAAAATTTCCCCGAAAATGCAAGTCCCGGGAAAATTTTACGTAAAGCACTTAAAATAATACACAATAATTAAAATAGGTTTTAAATACATATCAACTCATAAAAATATCATAATATATATACAAAAATTATTAACACTGTATATCCCGATGCAGTATTAAAATATTTAAAAAAAATATGGGATATTACATGTTTAAATGTCAAAAATTTCTTGAGTACACGTGGAGTACTCAATTCAAGCATATGTGGTGCTAGCATGCTTAGTGTTGATCATGTTGAATATTCTGAGTACATATGGAGCACTCAATTCATGCACACTTAGTGTTGGCATGCTTAGCACTAATCATGTTAAATATTCTAAGTACACATAAAGCATTCGATTTTGGCACACTTAGTGCTAATCATGTTGAATATTTTGAGTACAATGTAGAGCACTTGATTCAGACACACTTTATACTAGTGCACTAGTAGAGAAGTCGCTCAGGTGTAACTGTGTGACTAGGGACACACAATTGTGCTTCATTTGAAGATTTTTAAGTCTATCAGAACCATACCAGACATGACTGTGTACAAGGGGCACACGATTGTGCTTAATTCAAAGATTTCAAAGCCTATCAAAACCATACTAGACATGGTTGTGTGACCAAAGATGCATGATAGTTCCTGAGTGCATTAAATTCAAATGAATAAAGTATGAACAATTATACACATTAAACACAGTTGTGTGCCTCGAAGGAACTTATTTAGGAAGTTTTATTTTTAGGGGTTTTTAAATAACATTATAAATAAGATTGTTTTGCCTTTAGACCAGAGTTTGGCTAGTTTTCATTTAGTATGGAATCATTTTATTTTATGAGAACAAAATTTAGTTTTGTGTGTTATTTTATCTACTCAAGGATTTTATTAAAAGTAGGAGATTGAAGTTTTAAGATTGCAAACATCATTCAAAGAGAAGGAGAATAAAAGGGGTTTTTTTTTTAATTATTTTCCTTATGTCTTATTTATTATACCATGATGAATATGTTTGAGATTCTTATGTCTTTCTTTCTTCCTTCATTAATTCCTATGAGTAGCTAAATTATTAATTATGATTTTTATACGTGACTCAATATAAACATAAATGTTAAACATCGATTCAATCGATTATTATTTCATGATTGTTATTGAACTTAATACTTTCTTTGGTTTGATCACCCTTTGAATTGATTTAGACAATAAGGTTAGATTGAGAGATTAACTCTATTTGGAACACAATAATAATCTATTAATTAAATTGAATTAATTGAGAGATAATTCAATTGTTAATATTCCCTTAAAAAGCTTGGCTTCAATATTGAAAATAACTAATTACTTGAGTTAGTGAAAACTAAATAATTGGGTAGTTGGTATGACCAATAAATTATGGAAGTGCTTGAGAGAGACTTTCCTGATTCAAAAGAAGCTTGGCAAATGGAATATGATTCATAATTGAAAAAGAAGTTAACATGATTGTTAGGTAGAATAAGCTAGGAATAAAAACCCTAACATTTGTTTAATTATTGAATTTAAGAGTAATTAGGTTTAGTAATTTAATTTTAGCTTTAATTTTCTAGCAACGAACCAACTCAAATAACTAAACAAACAAATACTAAGAGTAATATAATAATAAATTCTTAACTCCATATGGGATCAATATTTTTATTATTTAATGACTTTGTGCACTTGTGGATTGAGACAACCAAGTTTTTGGTACTATTGCTAGGGAGTTATAGATTGATATTGTGATAAAATTTATATTATTTGGTTTAGATCTTTATTTATTTTTTTTTTATTTCATTTTAAGGAAAAGTACATAAAAGTACTATATGGTTTCAACCCTAATCATTTTTTGACCTATGGAATGTTTGTTGTTTGAATGTGATGTTAAAGGAATAAGGGATTTGCTAAAGAGATGATGGAGAATGAGGGATTTGGAGAAGTTTTATTTTGAAAAAGGAGTTAGGCGATTAAAGAGTTATGTTATTGAATCCTAAAAGTTGCCACTTTAATATGCAATTTTACGACACATGGTTATGTGCGAGGATGAACACGACTATGCACATGGTGTTTCTCTCTCCAAATTTGAGTAAAAAACGGTTATGTGCTATTAAACACATGGCTATGCCTAATTACATTTTGAATAGGTTCCTTATCACACAATTATGCACATAGAGGCACACAATCATGCCTGCTTGGTTAAATTTTGGCTCCCTTAGTATATAGATGTATTCTTTTAAGCACAAGGTGGTACTTAAATTCAAATATTGAGTCTCACCTTGAAGTGTGTTTTGACATGGTTGTGCATATTGGCACACTCGACCATATTTACTCTCTCTAATATGATTTTGACATAAGATACTAGAATTCAATGAAACCAATTCTCACAAACAACACTTGCATAACTTTTAAGTAAAAATTAAATATAACTTTCTTTATCATTCTTATAAGAAACAAAATAATCACAAACGAAATAAAAATTTTAATTAACATGAAATATCATTGTCCTTATGCCTTATGTCATGTGAAATTTACTTCTGTCCCCTCACAATTGGTTCTTCTTATTATCTACTTACTTGAAAAATACACTGCTTAGTGGATGCACATATATAAAGAAAAAATGAAAATGCAAATTCAAGAAAAAAAATTAAAATATGAATATATGAAAAAGATACACTACACTTAGTTGAACCCCTAAAAAGTGCTTATGTAAAAGGTTATAAGCTTGACCATAGCATAACTTACTTGTTAGTGTTGGCTAAGTAAGCAAGATGATGAAAGACATCATTCTTACCTCTAACTTGAATTTGTCTCCTTGACTATTCATCAACTCTACTACTCTATAAGGGTGAACTTTTGTCATTGTAAAAGAACCTAACCAGCTTGTCTTTAGTTTTCCTAGGAATAGTTTTAGCCTTAAGTTAAAAAGCAAAACTTGATCTCCATGTCAAAATCCTTCTTTTGTATGCTTGCATTATGCCATCGCTTTGTATTTTATTTGTACAATTTTGAGTTTTCATATATCTCTTGCATAATCTCATCAACTTATTCAATTATAGCATTATTCTTTCCACTACTCTCTTAAAATCATAATTAAGTGCTTTCACTACCCAATAAGCTTTGTGTTCAATCTCTACTGGAAGATGACAAGCTTTACCATAAACCAATTGAAAAAGTGACATGCTAATTGGTGTTGTATAAGCTATCCTATAAGCCCATCTAGTTTTATTGCCATTCCTTCATAGACTTGTCCTCTATTCTTTCTAAAATTTTTTTAGTTCTTTATTGTTGACTTCTACTTGCCCACTGGTTTAAGGATGATAAAGAGTTGCCACCTTATGTTGCATCTTATACCTAGTTATCAATATTTCCATGTTCTTATTACAAAAATGAGTTCCTCCATCACTAATAATGACTATTATAATCCCAAATCAAATAAAAAGTTTCTTAAAAAACTTACATGCAGTTTTTGAATCATTAGTGGTACAAGCTTGAGCTTCCACCCATTTAGACATATAATCGACACATATAAGGATATATTAATTACCTTTTAAGCATGGAAATGGTCCTATAAAGTCAATACCCCAAACATAAAAAATTTCCACTTATAGAATTCCAGATTGAAGCATTTTATCCTTTTTTTTTATATATATTTCCACTTTTTTGACATAAGTCACATGCTTGCATGAAGTCTCTAGCATCATTAAAAATTGAGGACCAATTTCTTAAGAAATTGCCCTCTAATAATTTGGAAGTTGTTCTGTGGGGGCCATAGTGTCCTCTACACATTAAACCATGGTAATGGTGAAGGATAAACTTTATTTCATCATTAAGTACACACCTCTTAGCCATGCCTTCTCTACATAACTTCTAAAGAAAAGGATCATCCCATATATAACTCCTAGAGTCATGAATTAGTTTCTTCCTTTGTTGATAAGATAATTTTACGGGAAATTTACCATTAAAAATAAAAATAGCTATTTCAGCAAACCATGGTGCATCAATAAAATAAAGAGCAAAGAGTAACTCATCTAAGAATGTATTTTTTATTAACTCATTAACTTCACTTTTTCTTTTCCATGACTCTAATATTAACAAATGGTCTACTATCACATTTTCTAATTATTTTTATCTCTAATATCATTGTCAAACTCTTACAGCATAAGTATTTATCTTATTAGTCTGGGCATGGAATCTTTCTTTATGAGCAAATGCTTTAATGTTGAATGATTTGTATAAACCACAACCTTTAATCTAAGAAGATATAATATGAATTTTTCAAACAAAAAGATCACTATATGCATCTCCTTCTCAGTGGTTATATAATTGATCTGGGCATCAGATAAAGTTTGACTTGCATAATAAATCATATGGAGCTTTTTGTCTCTCTTTTGGTTTAGCACTGCTTTAGTTATATGATCTCTAGCATCACACATTAGTTCAAATGACAAGTTATATTGGGTTTTGAGATTCCATATGCAGCGGAAAAATAAAATTTGAATCACAAACTTGAACTTGGATCTAAGTAATTTGACTAATTGATTAAATTTAGGGTTTTTGTTTTCTTACCATAAATACAAAAGAGGTAAGAAATCTAGAAGGAAGAGAGGAAGTTACTATAGTGACACCTTACTTTAAGCTTTTAATTTAGCAGTTCAAATTTGAGATGTCTCCACAAGAATCTGTCCTCTATAAGTGTCCGTACGAACAACTCTTAATTTGAAAATGAATACTTGTGTGCTAGCACCTTCTATTGATTTCTCACAAATCAAGAATTAAAAAGAACTCTATGTTTTATTTTCTAAAAGAGAGAAAAAAAATTTGGTGGTAGAATAATGAGAGTGTCTAAAACCCTAGAGAATATAACATATTTATAAACATTTAAATTAGGGTTTCACTTACCAAACAACCTTTTAGTAATTTCTCACTTATTCTTATTCTGATTTTATTTAAAATTAAATCAGAAATAATATTCTATTTATTTAAAATAACCTTTACCTTAAATAAATAAATATTTTATTTATTTATTTCCATAGATTAAACCCATATTCATTTTGGGCTTGTTCAAAATATGTGACCCTGTAGGTTCATATAATGGTGGCAATGGGCGTTAAATCTTTATTTAGGCATACAAGTCATAAGTGGCCTCTAGTAAGACAATATGACTACCCAAGTCATGTGAAGTCAATAATCCGACATAACCTAATATATAGTGAATATTCTAGTCCCTTTGTCACATGATATCTTGATTGAATATAAGACATAAATTATGTCATCGTTATAGAATTCAATTATATAATTTGTTAATTCCAAGTAGACTGAGAATGATAACTCTTTATCAATTTAATTTAGTATGACCATGTATTTTCTTTAGTCAATCTTATCAAGGGGCCCATAGATATCTTACTCATATTAAATGAGGGACAAATTCCTTTTTAATCATTCACATTTCTCATATAACTCATTTTATACCCAATAACAACCTATTTTATCATCCGGTTAAAGATATTATAAGATTATGTTAAAATATAAAATAGTTATGTAGAAATCCATAGTGATTTCAAGGTCAAAGGACTAAACCAATAATACTTTGATGAGAATTACTTATGACAATTATTTATGTAGTGTTCTTATGATAGGTTAATCCAGCACTTTATTTCTCAAATAAGTTCCTATGAGTTGACTTAATATCTCATATTCATGATTAGTAAAACATAATCATCAATCAACACTATACTAGCCATAGTACATTGTTATGAATAAGGATAATTTGAATAGAACTTATATTTAATCTAAGGGTTTTACTATGAAGTCACATACTTGATGACCTTAGTAAGAATTGACTATTCAAGTAATTATCATAACACAAAATGATAATGAAAAATGTCTCTTTATTAAATAAAATGATAAAGTCAAAACATGGTCATACATGATTGACCTAATGTATATCACTAACAAGTTCTAATATGGAGCTACCACTATTGGTGCTGACACAAGTGCTGCCTTTAATTAGTTAAAAGCAGTTTTACAAGCATCAGTGAAAATAAAAGGTACATCTTTTTAAGTAATTAATAAAGGGGTTTAGAGATTCTAGAGAAATCCTTTATGAATTGCCTGTAGAATCCTACATGTCCTAAGAAACTTCTTACTCTCTTAACATTAATTGGATACTACAACTTCTTTATGATGTCTGCTTTGGCTTTGTCTACCTCTATGCCCTTTCTTGAAATTTTATACCTTAGCACAATGCCTTCTTTGACCATGAAGTGATATTTTTTCCAATTATCCTCGCACCTCCTAAGAACTTTGTATAAATCTGCTAAGCATTCCTCAAAATAATTCCTAAATGTCAAAAAATCATCCATTAATACTATCATTATTTCTTCTTTTAAATTTATAAATATCACCAGTATGCATGTCTGGAATGTGGCAAGTGCATTACATGAGCTAAATGGCATTCTCCTATATGCAAAATTACTATAAAGACAACTGAATATGGTTTTCTCCTAATCTTTCAGAGTAATGGCTATTTGATTGTACCCAAATAACTATTTAAAAAATAGTAAAATGCATGCATTAAAATGCGTTCTAGCATTTAGTCAATAAATGGAAGTGGAAAATGATAATTTTTAGTGGCTACATTTAGCTTTTTATAATTTATGCAAACTCGCCAACCACTCACAACTCTAGTAAGAATCAAATCTCCCCCATCATTTTCTACTATTATAATGCTACCTTTCTTTAGTACACACTGAGTATGGCTAACCTATAAATTATATGAAATGGGGTAGATGATACATGTATCTAACAATTTAAGCACATCTTTCTTCACTACTTCTTGTATGTTTGGATTGAGTCTCTTTTGTCTCTTAATGGTAGTTTTATATCTATCCCTTATAAGTATTTTGTACATACAATATGAGGGATTTATACCCCTTATATTTGAAATTTGCCACCTCAAAGCTTGCACTCTTTTTTTCAATAGTTGTACTAATACAACCTCATATTCCTTGTTGAGTTTGGATAAGATGGTAACATGTAGTGTTTGGTTCTATCCTAAATAAGTGTATCTCAAATGAGGGTTTAAGTATTTCAATTCTTACTAAGGTGGTTGCTTTATAAAAGGGGAAATGGTTTTATGTTAAGAGGCAATTCAATCTTTGGCATTTGGTCTTGGTGTTTAGGGGGTTTTTCTTCAAAAGATTGTACCTATAAACACTTCTCTAAATCTTCTAATTCATAATATTTTTCTAACCTCCCTCATTAGACTTTATCCATACAATCATCAACCACATTAATTTGTGTATAATTATCATTATTAGGGGGATGCTTTATACCTTGGTACACATTAAACTTACAGTTATCTTCATCTATTCTCAATATAAGAGTTTCTTTAAAAACATCTATAACTACTTTGGAAGTGCACATGAATGGCATTCTAAGGATTAATGGTAAATCCTCATCTTCTTTAAAAGCTAACATAATAAAACCATTTGAAAAGATGAACTTCCTCATTTTTACTAAAACATATTCTACTATCCCTTCAGGTTTCTCAATTGTTCTATTAATAAGTTAGAAACAAATATTTATAGCTTTTACTTAATCTAACCCAAGCTTCCTGTAAATAAATAAAGGCATTAAGTTAATGGAAGAACCTGAATCATAAAGAGCTTTTTAAAAATTTAAATTACTAATAGAGCAATGTATAGTGAGACTCCTTGGATGATTACACTTTAATAGAAGCTTGCTCAAAACTATAGCACTACATTCTTTCTTAGGTGTAATAGTCTCAAACTCTTGTAGCTTTTTCTTGCTATAAATGAGCTCCTTAAAAAATATAGCATATCTGGGCATTTGAGCTATAGTTTCAACCAAAGGTATATTGATATGTAGCTTTTTAAACATCTCTAAAAACTTTGCAAACTATTGATCATGCTTTTACATCCTTTGACTTTATGGAAACGACACTGGTGGCTCATAACATTTTTGTAAAGGTGCAGATTCCTTCTTATTACTCTTGTTTTGCTCCTTTACCTTTTTCTTTAGCCTATACTTTAACATATCTTTTCTCTTTCTCTACTTCTTTTTTCTTTTTCTTCCTCTTTTTTTATTTTTGTATTAGGTATGGGTAAACTCCTTTTTGGTAGCTGGTGTTCTGTGCCACTTATTAAAGTGATTGCATTTAATTGTTCTTTTTTGTATTATTAGGAAGTGTCCCTTAGTTTCTTGAATATAAAAAATTAGCAAATTGACCCACTTGCACCTTAAGATTATGAATTGAAGAAGAATGATGTCTAAACATTAACTAAGTATCTTGATGCATCTATTCAAACCTCCTTTCCAATATTTTAGCTGTATCATTTTGTTAATTCATCTTATCACCATCATATCCACGAATTTATCCATTTTGCTTTTAAGGAAGACAATGATGATGAAGACTAACCTTGATATTAAAATTAAGACTAACCTTGATATTAATGAGCATTGGTTCCTACAAAACTTAGTGGTCCTTAAGGTCTCTATTAATTATTGCCTTGGTTGCTCCATGAAAAATTTGGATGGTTCCTCCAACTTGAATTATAATAATTTCCTAGCACATGGTTTTATTACTGACCTTTGTTAAAATTACCCATATATTTCATGCTCTCTATACACAAATTTTGTATATGCTAACACTTAATGATGGGATGTTCACCATGAAAAAGCTCATAAGATGAAGAAGTTGATTGTGAGATTGCATTAAGACTTGTCTTATCCATTCTCTTTGTCAAAGCATCTAGTTTAGCATTCACCAAAGTCAATCTATCCACTTTCTAGTGTTCCACCCTTCTTTGGCATAACTCTCTCACTTGACCATAAACTCTAAGTATTTGCCATTTCTTTGAAAAGATTTAAAGCATCCTTTGGTGTCTTTGACATAATAGTCCATTTGATGACATCATCAAATTAACTTTAGCTGCTAGATTCATGCCTTGTAAAAAGATTGAGCTAAATCTCAAGTGGGTATCAAATGTTATGGACATTATCTCTGTAGGTCCTTGAATTTGTCCCAGCATTCATAAAAGCTTTCATTCTCCCTTTGATAAAATGAATTAATCTCATTACTGATTCTCAGTACTTTTGCAAGTGAAAAATATTTGTTAAAAATTGTTGTATACATCTCCTACCAAGTATTGATCGAATTGGATGGTAAACAAATAAAGCATCTTTTTGCTCTATCAGTGAGAAAAAAGGAAAGAGTATAAGTCTAATGATATCTACCTGCATCCCATTTATTCTAAAGGTAGAAGGGAAAAGGTTCAATTTGCATCGTGGGTTTGTGCCTTAAGACCACTTTGGCACTCTGGTTTTTTTTTCCCCAATCAGAACTCCACATTTGAAAAGTGGAGCATATTGGAACTTTACTGATTACAATAAAATCCTATAACTTTTTTTTGTACAATTAAGTCCTATAAAATAATAAAAATCTAATTTTAATGAATACAAACAAATTAAATTGATAATTTTTTAGAAATATATATATAACCTATTATTACATTTTAAAAGTTCTTCAACCTATAAAATTAATTTGTAATTTTTTCTTAAATTATTAAAAAAATTTCTTAAATTTTAAAATTTTTTAAAATCAAGTGATATAAATTTCAAAAAAATGACCAAATTTATTCATTAACATAAATAGTAAATTGATAATTGACCTAAAACTTAATTTTAATAGTTGAATAAAAAAATTTTGTTTATCAATTATTGTGTAGGTTTAAAAATTATTGTGTAAATTTAAACTAATGAATAAAATTTAAAAAATTTTATTCTACCATTAAAATTAAATTGCAGGTCAATTATCAATTTGATATTTACATTAACGAATAACTTTTGTCAATTTTTGAAATTTATATCACTTAATTTTATAATTTTTAAAAATTTAAGAAAAATGTAAAACAATTTTATAGATTGAAAAACTTTCAAAATTTAATAATTAGGTTCTATATATATTTCTAAAAAAATTATTAGCTTAATTTTTTAGTATAAGTTAAAATTAGTTTTTTATTAGTTTAGAGGACTTAATTGTACTAAAACAAGTTATAGTATTTGATTATAATCAGTAAAGTTCAAATATGCTCCACTTTTCAAACGTGGAGTTCTAATTAGGAAAAAAAACTGAGGTGCCAATGTGGGATTAGGGCACAAACATGCGGTGCAAATTGGACCTTTTCTCAAGGTAGAACAGTACTTCAAAAATCTTATTATATGTCCTATTTGATCTTTATGGGGCAAACTACTGAATTGAGAATTTTGAATTATAGTTGGTTTGATCTTAAAGTTATTAGTAGAGACTGCTAATCTCACAATAGGATTTTGATCTCTTTGCATATATGGACTAGCTAAGTCCCTTATCATTCTTTGCACTTTTGGTTTATTTTGATTTTCTAGCTGTCTAGCAGATGGTGGATCTTGCTTAGCAACTCCCCCTCCCAACTCCATTTTCATCTCCGTTCATTGTGTTCCTTTATCTCGTTATTCTCCTATGAAATGTTCTATCAATTTTAGTATTTAGAGATATCAATGACTCACCTTGTCTAGTTGTATATATATATATTGTCCAAATAAAATTTCGAATAGCCTTTTCCATGCATTTCAGCAAAGAAGAGGGCCATTTATAAATCATAAAGGAGTGGAGGAATGAACCATAAATCACCAAAGAATGAACCATAAATTACCAAAGAATATATATATACTCTTTGGTGATTTATGGTTCATTCCTCCACTCTTTTATGATTTATAAATAGCCCTCTTCTTTGCTGAAATGCATGGAAAAGGCTATTCGGAATTTTATTTGGACAATATATATATATATATATATATATATATATATATATATATATATATATATATATATATACATATATATATATATATATATATATATATATATATTCTTTGGTGATTTATGGTTCATTCCTCCAGTCCTTTATGATTTATAAATGGCCCTCTTCTTTGTTGAAATGCATGGAAAAGACTATTCAAAATTTTTTTTGGACAAGTTCTATCCATTCCAAAAAGTTAATTGTTATTAAATGGGATGTTTGTTGAGTGACTAAAGATGAAGGCAACCTTGGTCTTTACCATCTTCATGTAGTCAACTCAAATCTCCTTATTAAGTTGGCATGGTGGGTTTATTGTGATGATGTTTTTGTGTTTAGATTCTTGCACAACATATTTTATACTAGCTTCGACATGCCTCGTCCTTTTCATATTTTCTCTTAAGTTTGGACATTTATAAAATCTTATGAGTCTTCTATTAGGCTCAATTCTCTGTAGAGCATCGGTTCTTATTCTATCTTGAATTTTTGGAATACCAATTGGCTTGGATACACTATTGTAGATGTGTTAAGTGTTGTAGTCACTATTCGTAAGCACCTTTAAGCAAAAATCTCATATTTATTTTTCAATGGCCAATGGCATTTGCCTCTAGAATTTTAGAATTCTTTCCCCGTGGTTAGTGCGGATATCTTAAATATCTCTCCTTCTTATTTGTACTGGGATGATTTTGCCTTCAGGCCTTCTCCTAATGGGAAGTTTTCTTCTAAAGTTGCTTCTAATCTCTTCCGTGTGCATCAACCTAAAAGATACTTGGGGGAAGTCTCTATAGCGCCATTACCTCCCTCCATTGTATTCTTTTTTATTATGGCATGTCATCCATCATCGCCTTCCTACTTATGAATCTTTGATGTGAAAAGGACTGGTTATTGTCTCTCCTTGCAAGCTTTATCTTTTGGCTTCAGAAACCATTAACCATATTTTTACTAAATGTCCCTTTTATTATTGCAGTTTAGAATGCTCTTAGAAGTCTTTTCAAGGTGTGACTTGATGTTTCCTCCAGCTTTATTAATCTTTTTCATAATGCTTGGGGTTTGCATTTTCCCTCCTAAATTTTACCTCTATGGTGTGTTGGATTTTTGTCTGCTCTTCATTTTATCTAATTTGCAATCAATAAAATTACTTTTCAAGATACTTTTATTGGTATTTCTATGGTTATCTGTCGTATCTGCTGCTCAATTAGATTGGTAGAAGTCTTTAAGATTGGCAAAATGAATATCTCACAATCTGATATGTCAATCCTCTAGCATTTAAGAGTAAATTTAATTATCTAGAATGCTCCTTCAGTGATTCTTGTTATTTGGGTTAAGCCACCATTTGGATGGATTAAAATCAACACAGATGACATGGCTAGAGGAGCTTTTAAGCCTTTAGGGGCAAGTGGGGTCTTTCAGAACCATAAAGGGTCAATATTAGCTTCTTTCACTGCTCCTTTAAGTGTGTGTTATGCCATTGAAGTAGAATTATCATCAGTGATCATTGTAATCTCTAAAATTCATTTGTTTTAGTTTGCACCTATTTGGATTGAGTGTGATTTAAGTTATGTTGTTTGTCACCTTCATGATTAAAGTCTTGATGTCCCTTGGAAGCTTCAGATTAATTGGAAGTAGTGTCTCCGGATTCTTCATCATCGACAAGTCCATGTTAGCCATGTTTATAAGGAAGGCAAAGCCATTAATTTACCTTATATTCAATGGTGGTATACTTACCCTTATAGTTGTAATTCTTTCATGTATAATGATGCAATGGGCAAAGAATACTGTAGGTTTAGATAGCTCTTTATTGATTTTCTCTTTTTGTTCTCTTGCCCTTCAAAGGGTTAGATTGTATTTGGATTCATCTTTTTATTTTTTTAATAGAAGTAGAAGGTCTTAAGATGATGCATGTGCCAAAAAGGTACCAGCCTAGTTGGGATGCCTTGATACACTTTTGATTTAGGTCTTTTTGTATTCTTATATATATATATATATATATATATATATATATATATATATATATATATAAGTTTTAATTTATTACAATATTTTAAATTATTTAAATATAATTATGAAATTTAAAATAATAAAAAATTTTAAAACCGAAATCTGGTTTGGAACTGGAACTAAAATTAAAACTGAAATTGGTTGGTTTCGAACAGGCTATGAACTGTCCAAGGTATGGTTCAAGTTTAGTTGCATAAACCTTCAAACAAGAATTATTTGTTTCTGAACCGAAACTGTTCAGTTTCGAACCATGGCCATCCCTATATATATAGGGCTATATATATAGGGGTGGCTATGGTTCAAAATTGAATGGTTACAATATTTTAAATTATTTAAATATAATTATAAAATTAAAAAATACTAAAAATTTTAGAACTGAAATTCGGTTTGGAATTGGAACCAAAATCGATTGGTTCCGAATTAGCCCTAAATTGTCCAAGTTACAGTTCAAGTTTGGTTCAATAAACCTTCAAACTAGAACCGTTCGATTCCGAACCATGGCCGCCCCTGTAATAAGTAATTTATTATTCAACTAACTACAATAAACTCACAAAAAATTAAATTTAGATGTATTTTAATTTAATTATGAATAAAAAGAAATGATTTTTAAAATAAATTTACAAAAGTTTTAAAAATAATCAATTGGTTAGATTGATCGTAAATCATATATAGAATAAATTTATTATTGAAATTTAATATTATATTAATGTTATCTCATAAAATAATGATAATATTAGTTAGAAGAGTACTAAAATGTAAAAAAAAAAAATGTAAAACACATAGTATTTAAAAGCAAAAAAAAAAAAACATATGACTGGTTTTGCGAAAAGGCAAAACCATAGGGATTAAAATTGTACTTATCTCTAGTCATGCGCAAATATTTTGTTAAAATTTATGTTATTAATGCGTTATTAATAATTTTACAATAATTAATATTTAATTTTGTAAAAGTAAGATAATTTAGTAATAGGATATACATTTAATTTTTAAAAATTATCTTAATTTTACAAAAGCAAATATCAATTACTATAAAATTATTAGTAATGCACTATATATATATACAAATAAAAAATTGATTAAAGCCCTAATAATAATAATAATAATAATTATTATTATTATTATTATTATTATTATTACAAAAAATAAATTTGTTATTTTTTATATTGTAAAATAGGGTATTTATTTGTTATAAAGATAAACCATGAGTCAAAATATAAAACTACAAAGTGATATAACTAAAATACTCTTTCCCATATCATCATGTTTAACTATGTTAGACGATTTGCTTATATTTGCTAATAGTTTATTACACAAGGTACCAATTTGTTAGGGTTGATTCTTCAATTTAATCTCACATTCAACTAAAAAGAAATCATGGTTAGGACAAAGTCTCATGCTTCAAAGTCCACAGCTCCTCTTCCAAAAAGATTAAGACTTTGTGGTACTTCAAGAAATTCGTAAGGAGAAGAGAAAAATAGAGAGGTAAAATGTTTTCCTTTGCAAGTTGCTTTTACTAATGAACTACAACACAAAAAATTAGAGGATATGATTCATAGAAAAATCCAACCCAATAGGTACTCAAGTAGATCTTCTCTTGAAGCCGTAGGCTTGCTAGATGAAGTTTGTGTGTATTTGAGAAGAGTTGGATGGGAGAATTTTATAGTTAGAGCATATCCAACCTAATTAATTTTTATCCTCTTATCATTTTGATGACAATGCAAGGTTCATCTCTTTTAGACTTGGGAATGAAGAGTTTTAGGCTTGATCCAATTGAATGATGCGTTTGGGTTCCTAAAAGATCAAGAGGCAAACATCCCTTTTACTGGAGATGAATTTTGGAGAGAATAGACAAAGGAGAGAGGGGTAAGATACGAGGCTAGAGCAGTTAAAGAGTCTAGGATACGTTCCCATGCCTTTAGGTATGTGCATCGACTCATAGTGCACGCCATTTTCGGTAGGGAGGAGACTGATGTGGTTGTTTCTATTACTGAACTTGCCATACTCTATTACATGGTGAATGATATTAACAAGAAGAGTATAAAAGTAGTGAATAAAAGTAATGAAAGAATTATAAAACTGCTAACTAACCCTAGTAGAACAATGTTGATCTGGAACCAGTCATATATTACTATATATGTTTTTATGCTCTAAACATATAATGTTTATATTTATTAATGAAGTTATTAATTAGTTTCAAACATGTTATTATCTGTAATAATACATCAACATTCAATGACGTATTTTTTAAACAAGCATTTGTTGATTATGTTATAAAAGATAATTTTTCTTATAATCATAAATTAACAATCAAATAACATTTTATAGTAGAAAGAATAATTGGATTATCTTATTCTACTGCTGGGAAAAAAAACGATGGAAATCAACATATTTTATTACTATTCGAGACATAATGAGAAATAAAATGTAGGGCGTTGCCTATTTGATAATGCAATCATAAATTTAATAAAAACAATTACTATCCACCTAATATTGATAAGTCTATTTAATTTCACATCCTCTTAACCAGTTTTTAATTATTGTCTTCATTATTACTTTTTCCAATTAGCATGATTTTTTTTATATTTGCATCTGTTCTAATTTTGGATTTCTAGGATTATATTTTTATAACATGTTATTTTCCCTTATTAATACAATCCTTTTTTTTTTTTTTCAACAAAACTCATTTAAGAAATGTTATGTGCATATGTTTAATCTTTAGTACTTCCTGCATATATTCAGGACTCCTTGATTTTCATCTTCAATTCCTTATACTTGTCACTTAATTCCGCTGCCAGGTTTGGTCCATATCTTTCCTGGACATAATTTTTAAATGTTTCATTTTCCTTGTGTTAAATCTCAGAAAATATTAGCAATACAATTTATTATAATATTTTGCATGCTATTTATGCATCATGATAGTATCAGTAAATATTTCTTTGCTACTTTGTTCACCAATTAGTGATCGCACTATTATTGCACTTTCACTTTTACAATATTTGTTCCATTATTTCTTAGCAATTGTTGTAAAATCTAGTGTGCATGCACAAATAATTTGTTATTTAAAAAAAAATACTAATTGTTTCATCTTATAATTTTTTCCCATTCGTTTATGTGGATCAGAAATTATTTATCGTTCTGTCCGTTGATCATATATGGATTAAATATTAAAAAAAATAATGATCAATTTTTAAAATTGTATCGATGTGCTTACACTATTAGCGTTCATAAGTTATTAATTACTATATGTTACTTCCGCATCCACTTAGATAATATTTTATATATTTTTTTCTTTTTTCATAAAATACGTTTATCACTACTCCCATTAGTTATAATTATGAATTTCACTATATAAATTTCTTTAAATGTATTATATTCAATTGTTATTGTGAAACAAATACTGCTTTCTTTTAGTTCTTTATTTTTTTTTTATCATATGACTCATTTAGGACATGTTATATTTATATGTTTCTTTTTTCCTTTTATTTTGTTCATAATTTTAGCACTTGGTGATTTGTTTTGCCAAGTTTTTTTTCTCCCATCGCTAAATTTGTTTGTCAGGTTTGTTACTTATCTTTTTCGAAATTCAAACTATACAATTATAATATTACCCTTTAATTATCATGATGCAATGGTTATTTGCAAATTTTATGGTCATCCTGATTTTTTTATAACATTTACTTGCACACCTTTATGGTCAGAAAATCCAACGAAAGCTTGACTATATTAGTTATTAAAGACTAGAAGATAGACTTGACATTATTAACCATACTTTTAAAGTTAAATTAACTCTTTTAATTTATGATATAAGAAAGAACCATAATTTTGGAAAAACAATTGCATTGATATATATGGTAGAATTTCAAAAAAGAGGGTTACCTCATATGCACTATTTAGTTTGGTGAGAAGATGTCTATAAGCCAAGAACTACAATTGATATTGACTTAATAATATCTGTTGAACTACCATGCCCAGAAACAAAACTTGATGTTTACAATTCAGTTTCAAAATTTATGGTTCATGGATCCTATGGCTTTAGTAACTCGCTATCTTCTTGCATGAAAAACAACAAATGCACAAAATATTATCCAATAAAGTATCAATCTATAATAATTATTGATTCGAATGATTTTGCTATATATAGATAATGCAATAATGGAAGATATGTTATAACAAAATGAAAGATTAGATAATAGGTTTGTTGTACCTCATAACATAGATTTGATATGGAAATCTGATGTTTATATTTGTGTTGAATACTATTGTCGAATAACGATGATTAAATATTTATTCAAATATATCAATAAAGGAACTAGTGGAATACGTGCAGTCATTGAAAATTATGGAAAAGATCGGTGCAATTATATTAATGACAAAGTTAATGTGATTAATGAAGTAAAAACATACTTAGACTTCATTATATTTAACCATGTGAGACAGTTTAACGTTTATTTGAATTTCTAATACACCATAGATAACTCATTATTGAAAACCTTCGTATACACATAGAAAAAATGAATCAAATTCTCTTTCGTCTGGATGATGATTTAAATTACATTGCTATGAATTTAGCTTTTTCATGAACAATGTTTATTGAATGGCTTAAGACTAATTCTTTGCATGAAGGTGTTAGAGAATTGATTATGTTGAATTTCCTATGAAGTGGACTAGGGGAGAAAAGGATATTTTATTTGAAGAATAGCATATGTACACCCCAATTCTAGTGATTTATATTATCTAAGATTATTTTTTAATATTGTTAGAAGGCCATGTACATATGAAGAAATTCACATTGTTTTAGGAATAATACATCCAACTTTCCAGTTTGCATGTAATGCGTATGGATTGCTAGATGATGATAATGAATGGATTAGTGCATTGGAAGAAGTAAATTTGCACGCATCTTCTTTTTAGTTATGACATTTATTTGCTATTCTAATTCTTTGTTACAATGTTAAAGACATAAAAAAAACTTTTTAACTTGTTTTGGCGTATCTTCAATAATGATATTGTATTTGAACTAACAAACATCCTTGAGATGTCAACTTCATCTATTTCCGTTAGTTATTTGAAAAATTGAGTTTTGCTTGAACTTGAAAAGATTTTTAATAAAAATTGTTATACGCTTTCAAATTTTGATTTGCCATAATTTGATATTTGTGCTAGTGTCAATATAAATAATAGATTGCTAATTAAGAAATTGATTGTAATATTAAAGAATTAAAACAAAAACATGAAATTTATTAACTTCTCTTAACATTGAACAACGACATGTTTATAATGATGTTATAGATCTGTTGTAGAACAATTTATCAATGAGCTTTTCTTTGTTTATGGTTATGGCGGAACCGGTAAAACTTATCTATATGAAATAATTATATCACATTTAAGATCAAAGGGTAAAATCATTTTCGTTGTTACTTTATCTGGTATAGTATCTCTATTACTATCGAGTGGTAGAACTACACATTCTAGATTCAAAATACCTCTTAATCCAAATGAATGTTCAACATGTGAAATAAAAAAAGAAACACATTTAGCTAGGTTGATTGAGGAAACATGTTTAGTAATATGGTATGAAGCTTTGATGTGTCAACACTGTTTCAAGGCAGTTTGTAGATCATTTAGAGATATTCTTTTCCCAAGGTTTATTATTGCTCATAAACAATAATAAGGCTAATTTCTAGTCCCTCATCTTGATTCTTTAGTAGAAAGATTGATTAAGCCATGATTTAGAGGTTGATAAAATTAATAAAACTTTTGGAGGAAAAACTATTTTATTTTGTAGTGACTTCCAACAAATTTTACCCGTTATAGTTAATGGTAGTAAAGATGATATTGTTGATGCATTGTTTACATGATCTTATTTGTGGAGGTTATTTAAGGTATACACATTAACAATCAACATGCAATTAACATTTACATTCGGTGAAAAGGATGAGTCTAATGAGATGAGTATTTTTTCAAAATGGCTTTTATCCATTGGCAACAGAATAGTGCGAGCGAGAAATTTTGCAGATGCTAAAAGTGATGGATATTTTATTAAAATTCCAAATGCCTTCTAATTAAAAATTATAAATACCCCATTAACGCCATAATAAGTGAAACGTATCCTAATTTTTTGTTAAAATATAATGACTGTACATATATAAAGGAAAGAAGAATTGTGATATCTACAAATGAACCAATTGACATAGTTAATAAAAAAAAATGTTAGAATTGCTAACTAAAGAGGAGAAAATTTATTGCAATTCAAATTTGATATAAAGGATGTCTGGCAAGTTTGAAGAACTAGACATCCTATATCCTATCTATTTTTAAAATTCATTAAATTGCAATAGATTTCCACAACATGAATTGATTCTTAAAAAAAAATACTTATTATGCTATTACAAAATATTAATCCCAATATTTGGCTATGCAATGGTACACTTTTGATAGTTATAGGTTTGGCATCGAAAGTTATTGAAGCTGTTGTTTTCATAGGTTCTTTCTATGGTGAGAAATTTTTTATACCTAAGGTTGTTCTTACAAATACTGATGTACGTTGGCCATTTGTGTTAAAACAATGTTAGTTTCCTATAAGAGTTTGCTATTGTATAACCATAAATAAGAGTCAAGGTCAAACTTTAAATTACATTGGCTTATTTTTAAATGGTGAGGTTTTTTTGCATGGCAAATGGTATTTTGTTTTGTTTAGAGTCATAACTTATAAAGGCATAAAAATATTGGTGAATAATAAGGGTATTGATGATCATAGCTGCTACAATTATAGTATAAATAGTGTATTATAAATTTATTGAGGATGTTTCATCTCAATTTTGATTTTAATATAATCATGACTTTGGTTATTCATTTATATGTACATACTTTGCTAATTGTTATGTGTTGAGGATAACCATGTATTTTTATGCAGCTATTATGTTGTACCCCTTATTTTCCACTATTGATGGTTCGAGCAAGAATATTCAGATCAATATTAGAATTGTCCGAATATGGGAATTTGCAAACATCAACAATTCAAATGATGTTTATAGCTTAGAATTCTTGATGCTTGATGAAAATGTAAGTTTGTTTATAAAAAATAATATTTTACTTTTCAATCATTTTTTCCTACTGTTTAACAAATATGCTAACTTTGTTATTTGTTATGTAGGCTGATAAGATACAAGGAACTGTTACTAAACATTCAATAAATCATTTTAAGGATATGCTGATTGAAGGAAAAATGTATCACATATCTAGGTTCATTATTGTCCTTGTACAGCCAAGCTACAAAATAAACAGTCATTCAATTCAAATTAAGCTATTAAAGAACACTTTCTCAAGTTAATTGATGATGAAATTAGCACTATGCCATATGATAGATTTGAATTTCTTGATTTTGAATCTGTTAGATCTAGATATGGTGACAAAACTTTTTTTGACAAGTATCCATGTCATTTATTATTATTTTTTTCTCAATAGAATCTGCGTCTCACATTCTTTTCCCATATGTCTTTGGTTAAATAACATCAATTAGTGATATTGAAGAAATCATTATTATGGATAGAATTGCATGTAGTAGTTGTCTTGAAATAGGCAACGATGAGTACATATTCATTTGATTTAGTAATAAAAGCAAACATTTGAAAATTGTTTTTATTACTACACAACACACACATACACACTTTTAATGAATTATCTTCACACAAAGGCAATAGATTGGACATCATATGGGATAAATCATCGACTATGTTTCTATATGTTTAGGTTTTTACTGAGGAGAAAAACAAACTTGTTATAGTTGCTTTTCTTTCGATGACTGTGAAAACATTTAACAGTGCCTGCTTGATTTTCAAAATATTCTATTTTATTGTTCCATGTTTTCTTTATGCTATGTCTTCATGATATTTTTTAAATTTATATTCAAATGAATTGGTTGTCAATAGTATCTCAGCTACTCGGTTTCTTATGAATCTTGACGTTTCTAAAGTGTGTAAATTGTTTGCCTTTTTTTTTTATTCATTTCGTGCATTATATTAGTTTTTTAAACTAATTTATTTGTTTATTCCTTTTATAGGCTATGTAGCTGTTTTTAGAAAATTTCAAAAATTGAATATGGAAACCAAATCCCATATGCTATTGAGGCTAAGTGGAGATCAAATGCAAGACAATTGGAGAGCTTTTGTTGCTTGATATCCATGTTGATAAGGTTGTTAGATACTTTGACTTTTTTTTTTTTAAAAAGAAAAACTTACGAAACTTTGAAACATGATACAAAATTCACATGTAAAGTCATTATTAAAAGTGTTGATCCGATGAGTGGATGGTGGTATTGAGCATGTCATAATTGTCGTAACAGTGTCTAGAGATATAATGAACAAATGTGATGCAATAATTGTGAAATTCTTAATGATTCTTTGATTATTGGTATAAAAACTTTGTTGCTTTATTTTGATTTATTGGAATGTTTATAAGAGGATGTTAATATATTTTATTATATTCTTTTTTCATTCATTTTGTCAACGTACAAGCTTAACACAATTGTTAAATACAATACTAGTTCAACCTCTTTCATGTTGTTTGGTCATTTGACGGCATATTTAATTATGTTGCTTGCAAATACGCTAGCAAATAATTATAAAGATAGATTCTCTGTCCCGCCCCTAATGATTAAGATTAATGAAATTGAGTAAAATTTCCAAGTTATTATCAGCAACAAAATATAAAATTCTTATGACCTTACTTTTAAGGTCATACATATTTTTAATGATGAAGAAGATCAATTGGTTTTGGTGACAGTTCCAATGGACAGAATTTTAGAAAGATTATTATCTAGTTAGCCATCGAATTGCTCATCACATCTATGTTAATTGGATAAATGATAGGTTATGTGTTGCTTTTTTTTTTTTTCAGCTCTGATGATCCAAGTGAATGACCCTCATCCATAAACTGGTTCTTGGCGTGCACCATCAAAGAAAATAATGCTTTTATTTTTGACAATATTTTTAAGAAAAAAAAAACTTTATTAGCTATTGTACTTATATGCCTATAATAAATGTACTGTTGCTTATTTTTTTACTTTTATTTTTTCATTAATATAATATATTTTAATTGCCCGCAATGAAGTGTACATAACTTTACTAATAAAATTATATGAAAAGACTCCATTTCTAATAGAATTATATGAAATGGATTCTTTATAAATTTACCTATCTCATCAAACTAGTTACGCTAATTGTGCAAGTTGGGCATACTTTTTTTTATGAGCATTAATGATTATTTCAATTATCCATATATAACCAATATTTTAATTAAAAGAATATACTTCCTCAGCTTCCAAATTATAAGTCAATTTACTTTCACATATATTAAGTGCAATTACAATACTTTTTTTCTTATACAATCCTCAATTAATATTATATATCATTGTCTAAATTTAAATACTAAATAAAAATAATAAATTAGCAATTAATTATTATTTATTTAAAAAATACTAACTTGATGAAAACAAGAAATATAATGTAAAGTAAACTTAATTAATTCAACTAAAATTAATAAATAATTTAACTATCTTCTTAATTTTGAGATATTAAAAGAGGTCTATCTTATCTACTGACAAGTTGCTTGTTCTCTATTTCACTTCTTGTTTTTTTTTTTGCTTTTGGCTTATTCTCTTGTTCGCCTTTCATTTTTTTTGGGTTACAATTCAATTTTCTCATGGTTACTATTCAGTCGATTGCAAATCAGTGTGCTCTTATGACTTTAGAGGATGAGGCAAATGGAGGTCTGAATTTCGATGATGTGGAAAGTGCTGATGTTGCAGATGAGTCGTTTAAACTGTCAATGGTGGGTCATTTTTTAACTGACAAGCCTGTGGATTTTGAGTCGATGTGCAATATAATGGTTGCATTATGGCAACCAGTTAAAGGTGTGTTTGTTAAAGAATTAAAGCCTAATATGTTCTTGTTTCAATTCTTCCATTTATTGGATCTGGAGAAGGTTATGAAACGCGGACCTTAGAGCTTTAATGACAATCTTCTTGTTGCTAAACAGTTGGAGAAGGGTGAATAACCTGCTAAAGTGGACTCTTTCACTGTCACGACTCGAACCTGAGGGTACGTGACCGGTACTAGGAAATGGAAAGACATAAGGTTCCTAAAACCCGTAGTAGGTCTAAAAGAAAAGATAAACAACACCTTATAATTTAAAACTTTATTTTAAAATAGAACACATTATCAAACTGATTTTTCTAAAAAAATAAACAAATTCAAGTGTTAAATAAAACGTGTTTTAATGTCACATATTATAAATTAAACTTAAATCTTTATATATAAGCGTGGTTTGTACAAATAATTACACAATACTTAAAACATACAATTCTTAGTACATATACTATAGCAGCAAACTAGATTAACACACAGTACATCTTATAATGACTTACATAAAACAGCCGGTGAAGAAGAAACCTGGTGTGGAGGTAGTATGAGGTCGAACTCTTAAGCTCCCGAAAAAAATAAATTGAGAGGAATCAGACCTCACTGAGTAAGTCAATAAAAAGAGTTGTACGGTTTGAAAACCTTTTTGAAAACTATATGTTTATAGTAAAAATAATTTATAGTATATATTTATAATTTTTGGAAAATCTCGGTAGAACCTTAAACCCAAAAATTTACATGGCCAACTGGGCTCACTTATTCCAACTAGATTACCGGTCCCCGAGAGCAAGACATTAACCGAGGCACCAAGTCTGTAATATCCCGTGTTTTTAAATATTTTTACACTGTACCGGGATATGCAGTGTTAATAATTTTTGTATATATATCTTACGATATTTTTACGAGTTGATATTTATTGAAAACCTATTTTAATTATTGTGTATTATTTACGGTACTTTACGTAAAATTTTCCCGGGACTTGCATTTTCGGGGAAATTTTCACGTAAATATTTTATTATTAATTATTTTAAATATAATTTCGGACTTGCATGAACTCATACGTATTTTTAAATTACTAAATTAAGCCTATGCATGTAATTATTTAATTAGGGTTTAATATTATCCTAATATTTTATTATTTATTTATTAATTTATTATTATTTAATTATTTTATTTATTATTAAATTATTAAAATATTAAATTATATGTGTGGGTGTGATTTTTTTAAATATTTTATTAAAATTATTTTTTTATTTTTTTTCTTTTTTTCTTTTTCTTTTTCTTTTTCTTTTTTCTTTTTTCTTTTTCTTTTCTTTTTCTTGTCTTTTTCTTTTCTTTCTTTTTCTTTTTCTTTTTCTTCTTCTCCCGAGCGCCCGACCACCCCTCACCACCGTCTGTCACGCCGATCACCTACCGTCGGTGTGCCTCCCGGCTTGCCACCGTCGTTTCCAGCCATCCCCCGCCGCCAGCAGCCTCTTTCCCCGGCGCCGGCAGCCCTTTTCTTCCATTTTGGCCGAAATTCTTCTCCTCACCGTCGATGAAGATTCCGGTCACCATTTTCAACACCGCCGGTCTCTTTCTTCTCCTTGAGCTCTGGTGAGTGTGATTCTAGCTTTGGTTTGAGCTTAAATGGTCTAGAATTGCTTAGGTTTTGATTTTTCCAATTCGGTCATATTAGGATTTTTGATTTTTTTGAGCTTCGAATTGATTGATTCATGAAAACTACCTTCACAAATGTTGATCCTAGTAGCTTAATCTACATGTATGAATTTTTTTGGAATTTTTGGAGATTGTTTGGATTTTTGGGTATTTTTGAATATTTTAATATTATTTTCTAATTTTCGGAAATTAATTATTTAAATTATGAAATTGTATTTTATGGTTAAATTAGGTGTTGAAATGAATTATAGGAATTTATTTGGAATTTTTATGAATTTCTATGTATTTATTTTGAATTATTGAAGTTTATGTAATTTGGGAAATTAGGGTTAATTGTGTTTTAAATTGAAATTTAATTGGTTAATTGAGTTTAATTATTGATATTATTGATAAATATGTTGAGAAAATTAATTTTTGATAATTTTATAATTTTTGGTGAATTTTTGAAGTAATTATAGTATATTTATATATAAGGGCATTTTGGTAATTTTACACAAAATTGGATAAAAATGTAATTTAATTGGTTTTAATAGTTATTTAAGGTATAAAAATTATTTCTATAAATTATTTAGTATTTTTAACTAATTAAAACTATTTTTCGTGAATTATTTTCAATTATATATATAATATATGGTTTTTCAAATAAAATGAGTTTTTATCGGTTCTTACAGTGTTTTAAGGTTAATTATGTAATTTTTACTTATAAAATGTATTTCTATGTTATAAAGGTATTTTTGGTATTTCTGGAATTATTCTGTGTTTGTGGACCCCGGTCGGTAGACTGTAGTTTGGAGTCCGACCGAGAGGTTGTGGATGAGTGGTTGAGTCTATTTTTAGAAGTGTGTTTCTTTGCAGGGTCGGCTCTACTCTTTTGAGTAGAGAGATGTCCGTTTTACAGGGGAGGTTCTGCCGAATTTTCGGTAGAATTCTCATAAAACGTGATATCCGGTCGAACCCTGATATCGATTCTGTGTTTTATACTCTAGATCGAATTCTAGGATTTCTGTTAGGTTTATTTTAATGTCTGTCATTATTTGTTTGTTTAGTTGCGCCGAGACTGAGGGCTAGTGGACCAGGCCCGTCGGATCCATCTCATGGAGCGCACTAGGTGAGTTACTATACTATATATATATGCTTTAGGATGCATGATTTAGAAATATATGTTTTATTTTGATTAAAATGCATAAATAATAAAATTTGTATTTAAGTATATTTTTGGTTTATTTTTGATATATATTAAATTATATGCATGTTTTGTAAATAAAATATATTTAAAATGTTTTTAAATATATTTCTAGCTTAAGTTATAATTTGATTGAAATCATTTGACATATATATACTCGAAATATACCTGGTTTACTTTTGGTATATTTCCGGTATATATATGGTTTATATTGTTATTTCATTTAAATTCATGCATCATTTATTTTTGTGAATGAATGATTTATATTATTGATGAAGGATATCGATAGAACGTGCTACCTAGTGGGCAGCACTATGACCGAGTACGTACCGGTACACCTATAGTATTTAGGCTATATTACTAACCATTTGTGGATATTGATTGATTGTGATTATTGATATGTGTGATGTGGTTTGGGTGTGATTGCTGGAGCTCGGTTGACCAAGTGTCTCGGGGCCAATCACACTGGCAGTCAGACTGCTGGAGCTCGGTTGACTTAGTGTCTCGGGGCCAGTCTACTGTCTAAATGGATTAAGTGAATATATTTGGAATAAGTGAGCCTGCGTGGCTAGAGTGTTGTCTAACACTATTTCCGAGGTTGCGATATCTTAGGGTTCTATTTGATCCTTCATAAAAATGATTTTCAGATAAAATATATAAAATGATTTTATTGCATTTGTGTGTAATTGCCTGTATATGTATATTAGATATATACTGTTGACTGTATGCATTATCATTTAGTGTGTATGTATATATATTATAGTAATTCACTCAGTGAGGTCTGACTCCCCTCCGTTGACTATTTTTCAGGAGAGTCAACATCTTCAGACCTCAGTAGCAGGTCGATACGCCGGATTTCTTCCGCCCCGGCTTCTTTGTGTAAACTATTTACTTGAGTCTTATTTTTATAATCTAGACACTGCAGTAGTTGTGAATAAATGTGGGATTTCATGTATTTTATTTAAAGAGATGTATTATATTGAAACTGGATTTGTACTGAAAGATTTTATATATATGTGATGAGATGAGATTTGATTTAAATCCAGTGATGAAATGTTATTATATATTTATGATTTTTATTTTTGCTGCAAATTTGATATTGTTATTATTATTGTTGCATGTTTATTTTATTTTTAGGCTTGATACGGGTTCCGGATTCGAAAGAATTCCCGTTCCCTAGCGCCGGTCATGGCCCCTGTTTTGGGTCGTGATAAAGTCGTAGTCATTCACTTAATCCCAATATATGGCACTAGCAGTCCCTGAGAGCAAAGGCATCAACCGAGGCACCCATCCCAGTCCATTATCAACCTTACAATTACTGGCGGTCCCCGAGAGCAAAGGCTTCTACTGAGGCACCTGTCCCAGTTTAGCATTCACCAATCATATATATTACGGATCCATCTCTCAATCTCTACCATGTGCACATAGTCCTGGTGAAGCCCACCAGGTAGCCCGTTCTACCAAAATTTCTCAAAATCAATTTTTAAATAAATAAAATGCGTTTAAATCTTAAATAACAGCATTAAGGTAAATAAATCATATAATCAATATAATAAAAATATGAGCGCATGCATTCTTTAAATAAACACACGCACAGATCATTCTATTGACTTACAAGATGAATGTGAAGGCTGACGACCATGCGTCTGCCTCGGTCTCACAGCTTATGTTCCGATATGCTCTAGAAGAAAAAATAACAAATCGACTTTTAAAACATGACTATGGAATCGAAATCAATAATCAACAAAATAATGAAATTCCAGGCTAACTCGAGGAAAACCGGACAAGACTCGATAGACAGGATATAACCTAACTAACAGTAGAAATTTTATGAATATCACGTTTTACGAGAAAATCTACCGAAATTTTGACAAAGTCTCTTATGTAAAATGGACATCTCTCTACCAAAGGTAAAGCCAGACCTACATAAAAATGGACTTCTAATATCCACAAAAATCCACACTTGAGTCGGGCTCCCAAAACTACATTTAGCCCCGACTGAGAACACAACTCAACGAAATATCAAGAATTAATAGCATTTATTTCTCAAAATACATATTTCACATACACATATACTAAAAATAGACAAAAATATATATAATCTCAATTATTCAAAATTAAACAACTAAATTTGTATTTCTTCACCAAAATATAATTATAACCCAATTTAAAACCATTATAATGTATTAAATATATATATATATATATATATATATATAATATTTGGAATTAATATTTAAAATTTACACTACTTAAGTAAAAATACCAATTAATTTATAAAAATTGTCTAAACCCCTTAAATATTAATAAAACTAATTAAAATATATATTTAACTATGTTTAGCATAAAATTACATTTTTACCCCTAAAATACATAAATTACATAATGTGCTATTAATACTAAAATAAATCCTTAAAATTATTTAATCATGCCAAAAATTTATTTTCTAAAAATAAATCTTCCTAATATAACTCAAACGTGAAATCAACCAAAAATTTTCTTTTAAAAATGAAGTTTAACCTAAAAAAATCACATTTGACATAAACTCAAAAATATTTATAAAAATAGTATAAAAATCACAAAAATTATAATTTGAGTTCTAAAATTAATAACATTCACTAATAACTTCAATTATTAAAATTTCATAATTTTTCACAATAATTCCAAAAAATTAACATAAATACTAATTAAATACCTAAAATTTATATTATCCTCTAATTAACACAAAAAAAATTTTAAAACCTTAAATAAAATTAATATACCCAAAAACAATTAACTACACCTACTCTAATCACTAATTACACCTAAAAATAGAATAGAATCAAATAATTAAAATGACAAAAAATCAAATAAAATTCTGAAAAAAAATCAATTAATTCCCTAAAAATTCTAAATGAAGAACATCAACCTCATTATACACTAACAACATCAATTTACTAGATAATCTACCAAAATGCTCAAGATCAAAGAAGGAAAGGAGGAAATCGGGTGAGTATCACTCACCACCAAGCTGCTGCGAAAACAGAGGGAAAGGAGGGAGCTCACTGTCACCGAAGATGGAGGCTGAGGAGCCAGCAAGTCGCATCAGGAAGGCAGCACCGGAAGTGGGGGGGACTGGAACTAGGCGGAGCTGGAAGAGCAGTTGCTGTGCGAGGAAGGAGAGTTGGCTGCCAGGCGAGAAGAGGAGAAGAAGAAGAAGAACAGCAGCTCCGACAACCCTTGAGCGCTTGACCACGGCGGAGATGAAGTCCCTAGCGTTGGAGGCAGCAGCACAGAGAGGGGTGAGTTGGTGAGGATGGCGAGCGGGGAGGAGGAAGACAATGAGGGTGAGAGATTTTTTTTTTTCGGGGCTTTCCTTTTCAATCCAACCTATATACATATATATATATATATAATATACTTTATATTATAATCTTTTTTTTATATATATAAACATATAAACATATGTGTGTATTCATCCTTATAGTATATAATATATATATATATATATATATATATACACACACTTGCCTACATATATGTATATATATATATATATATATATATATATATATATATATATATATATATATATATATATATATATATACACTTGCCTACATATATGTATATGTATATATATATATATATAAAATACATGTATTAGGACTAAAACAACAAGATTAATATAAAATAATTTTTACTTACAAAATAGTCAAATAATAGTTAGTGCTATAGGAAATATAATTCACTAAAATAATGATTATATAACCCTAACATAATAATATAGCTAGCTAATAAAAATTATTTAATATAATTTAAAAATTATTACTAATAATGCAAATTCAATTATTACTTTATTTAAATAAAACGTAGGATATTACATTCACATTGAAATGTGGACTCAGATTTACAATCTTCCATGTGGCATTATGTCTGAAAGAGTGAGTAAAGAAATTGGAAATTACATAGGGTCTTTCATTAAATCTGATCCTAATAATTTTAGTGGTTCCTGGAGAAGTTACATGTGTATTAGAATCTTATTTGATATTCAAAAGCCAATTACAAGGAAGATGTGAATCAAGAAAGCTGGTATTTCTTAGGGATGGATCACTTTTTAATATGAACAATTACCTAAATTCTATTTTTTCTGTGGGGTGATTGGCCACACTGATAAAGTGTGTGAGAAATACTATAATTGTGCTGATAAAGGAACCTCGTTTCCTTATTGGACATGGTTGAGAGCTGGAAAGAAGAAGGGCCATGGTACTATCAATGAGAAATGGCTTTGGTATAGTCCAATTAATTATGGTGGCATAAATAATGGAAGTGACAGGGCGAAAATAGACGATTATCAGCCTGGTATAGGAACTAACCATGGCAAAGGCGTTGATGAAGGTGATGGAGAGATGAATGGTGAGAAATTAGGGTTGCCTAGTGGACTGATGGGTAAGGAAATAAATAATGGAGGGAGTGGACTTTTAAAAGATTGATCCCAAATGATGATGCACGACTGATGATTACGGGCTTGGTGTTCAAGATTTTAAGGCAGCACATGGTGTGTTAAAAAAATTATTCAAAGGTGGATCTTGCTTAGCAAGCCCCCTTAGCCCAATGACTATATTAAGCTAGAATTGCCAGGGTTTGGGGAGCCCATAGACAGTTCAAATTTTTATTGGCCTGGTTTCAACACTTAAGCCTCATTTTATTTTTTTAATGGAGGTAAAAGTTAGTAGAAGTAAAGTGGATTGGGTCAAGTCTAAGGTTGGTTATGAAGGGTCTTTTATTTTAAAAAATTCTTAAGGTGTGGTGTGTTTGGTTTTGCTGTGGCGTAAAACTCCCATGGCCAAGCTTTAGTTTTTCTTCCAGTCATATTGATGTAGCTATGAACATTCATGGAATGATTCCTTAGAGATTGACTTGTTTTTATGGCTAACCTAAGAGAAATCGAAGACAGGAGTCATGGGATCAACTTTGAGGATTGAAGGATAAGTCTTCTCTTCATTGGTGTTGTATCGGTGATTTTAATGATTTGCTCTCCCAAAATGATAAGAGAGATCATTGTAATTACCTGTATAACCTTATTGATGGCTTCAGATAAGTAGTTAAGGATTTTGGGTTAGAAGATATTGATATAATTGGCAATCCTTTCATGTGGGATAAGAGTAGGGGGACTATTGATTGGGTAGAAGAACGTTTAGACCATTGTCTTGTGTCGGTTTCTTGGCATGGTTATTTTCCTTAAGCTTTTATAAAAAATGTTGAAGCTCCTACTTCGGATCATTTGGCTTTATTTTTGGGTTTTCATTCTACCGTTCACCATACTCCCAAAAAGAAATTTTCGTTTGAGAATGCTTGGGTGAAGGAAGCTTAATGTCATGATATTGTTATGGACAGTTGGGTTTCTTTTGTGGGTTATGAGTTTGCGGGTTGCCTGAATCAGTGTGGTTCAGCTCTTCAGGATTGGGGTTCTAGGTTCTTTTATGGTTTATAGAATAATATTGAAAGCCACTGTAAACTTCTTCGTAGGTTAAGGTAGAGGTGTGATTATGGTTGCATTTAAAAATTTAATGAGGTTTAGAGGCAACTGGGGGCTTTGTTGGATTAACATGACTCTTTTTGGCGCCAGAGAGCTCAGCAGTATTGGCTTGCTCTTGGGGACCAAAATTCTCATTATTTTCATCATTTTGCTTCTACTAGAAGAAGAAAGAATTATATCCATAGTCTGAAAGATAATGATGGTTTGTGGTTCTCAGAGAAGAAGGGATTGCGTAATCATATGACAAATTATTTCTCGTCTCTGTTTAAATCAAATGGTGGTCTTGGCGATGACATTTTCAATATTGTGCATATTAGAGTTTTAGAAGTGCAGAATGAGTTTCTTATTCAACCATTTTCTGATACTAAGATTAAAGAAGCTATTATTGGTATGCATCTTGATAAAGCATTGGGGCTTGACGACATGAACTTGGGTTTCTAGCAAAATTTTTGGGATGTGACTAGTAGTGATGTGGTTAAGGTGTGCCTAAAGTGTTTAAATGATGGGGTGTTTCCTGAAGATTTTAACAATACTACAATTATGCTTATCCCTAATAAGTCTAATCCAGATTGAGTTACAGACTTGAGGCTAATTGCTTTGTGTAATGTCATCTATAAGATTATGTCAAAAAATCTTGTTAATAGATTAAAAGTAATCTTGCCATCTTTTATATCTGAAAGTCAGAGTGCATTTGTACCTGGGAGGTTAATTTCAGATAATGTTCTAGTTGCTTTTGAGAGAGGACATTACTTTAAGAGAAAATCAAAGGGAAAGATGGGATGGGCTGCCTTGAAGATTGACACGTCTAAGGCTTATGATTGCCTCGAGTGGAGTTTTGTGAAAGGTATGATGGTTATAATGGGTTTTCATGATAAGTAGATTCAGCTCATCATGTTATGTATTTCTTTTGTGAAGTACTAGATTAACTTGAATGGAGGAAATATGCGATCCATCATTTTGGAGTGGGGTTTGAGATAAGGGGATCCTCTGTCTCTTTATATTTTTATCTTGTGTGTGGAAGGCCTAGCTTCTCTTATCCGGGACTATGAATGAAGAGGTGAACTGCATGGTTGCAAGGTGGCTAATGGCGCTTCTGTTGTCTCGCACTTATTCTTTGCGGATGATAGTTATTTATTCTTCAAAGCTTCTGTTAGGGAGAGGTTTTGCATTAAACGAATCTTGAATACTTATGAGAAGTCTTCAGGTCAAGTGGTGAATTTTTAGAAGTCTTCAATCATTTTTAGCAAGAATACTACGAATGATGTAAAAGTAAAGGTGTGTCAGCTTCTAAATGTTCCAATTTCGACTTATCAAGATAAGTATCCGGGCCTTCCCTCGTTGGTGGGTAAGAGTAAGAAAGCAGTGTTTGCTTATATTTGAGATAAAGTGTGCCAGAGATTGAGTAGCTGGAATAAAAAAATGCTTATCTCAGTCAGGTAAGGAAATACTACTCAAAATGATGGCACAAGCTGTGCCGTCTTATGCTACGGGGATTTTTTTACTTCCCAAATCTCTTTGTGATGATATTGAAAGAGATATGAATGGGTTCTGGTGGGGTGGTAAGGCTAAAGGTATGCGATGGATGTCTTGGAATAAATTGTGTAATCATAAATTTGGTAGTGGTTTAGGTTTTCGCAAATTATAAGACTTCAATATTGCTATGTTAGGCAAACAGGGATGGAGGTTGCTTACTTCTCCTTAGTCTTTGGTTGCTCGTGTTCTTAAGGTAAGACATTATCCCTGAACTTCTTTTCTTGAAGCTTGAATTAGTCATAACCCCAGTTATTCTTAGAGGAGTATCATGGCTTCTCAATTCCTAATTAAAAGGGGTGTTAAGTGGCGGATTGGCAATGGTATAAAAGTAATAGTTTTCTCAGACCCATGGCTTCCGAATAATGATAATCCATTGTAATCTCTAGTGTATTGGAAGGGCTGGAGTCTATCACTATGAATTCTTTGATGTGTCAGGATACTGTTGCTTGGGATATGGATGACTTAAGGGGTCTATTCTTGCCGAGAGATGTATCTTTGATTCAGGGAATCCTTTTGAGCATTAGACGTTCCGATGATAATCTATCTTGGCGGTGGGATCCTGAAGGTATTTACATAGTCAAAATTGCTTATCATTTGCTGGTTACTGATAATTCTGAGGTTCCTCAGTCTTCTTCCCTAATTAATTAGAAATAGTTCTGGAATTTTCATATCCCTCCTAAAGTTAAGAATTTTATATGGAGAGCATGTAAGGGTTGCTTGCCTACACTTGCTTTATTGTGCAATCGTGCTGTGGAGTTGAGCCCTATTTGTCCTTCTTATCATGATGCTATTAAGTCAATTTTTCTTATTTTAATGGATGATCATGAAGCTAGGGAGGTGTGGTGGGCAACTGAGGTGGGATGTTTAGTGGGAAGGTTGTGGATTTTTTGAGTTAGTGGAATCATGTCCTCGGGAATTTTTCTCTGGAGGTTTGTTGCAATGTTGCAATATTGGTGTGGCAGATTTGGTTTTGCCGAAACAATTTAGTTTGGAATAAAGTTCAGCATTCAATTGTTCAGATTGCTGCAGCTGCGAGTTCATGTTTAATTCAATGGCATTTTCTGGGATGAATTATCAAGAACAATTTCATTTAGCTGGCAGTTACAATAGGAGATGGGAGAGACCTCAAGTTAGTGTTTTTAAGTGTAATGTGGATGATGCTCTATTTTCTTCTCAAAATCAAATTGGGGAAGGTTATATGATCAGAGATAGCAATGGTGGGTTCATGGTAGCTTTACAGTTTTCATTAGTTAGTAGCTACTCCCCATCAATTATAGAAGCCATTTACTGTGGGGAGGCTTTAAGTTGGCTTAAGAATAGGGGTTTTCATCGTGTGGAAGTTAAGATGGACCATCTCCAGGAGGTAAAATCTGTTAATAGTACTGATGAAGATTGTTCGGTATTTGGTTTGATGATTAGTGGTTGTAAGTCTACTCTTCAAGATTTTGCTAATTACAATCTTAGTTTTGCGCTACGATTAGCGAACCAGATAGCTCATGTCCTTGCTAGGATGTTTGGTTCCATGTCTATTTGCCGTTTAGTTTATGAGGTATTATCCTATCTTTTTAGCTAATGTAATCACTTCTAATTTGAATTAATGCATTGTTCATTTCCTTTCAAAAAAAATTTAACTATCTGCTTTTTTTAGAAGAATAAGTGAAAAATCATTACACGTGCTTCCTACAAGAGTTCATAATAAGAAATCCCAATCTTAAATCTTTAATATAAAAAAGATATGACACTTAAAATGACCTAAGCTTCCGCATAGAAAATAATTGACTTGAAACTGTTAAATAATGACAACATTACTTCACCAGCAAAATGAGCCAGAATCTCTATCCTACGTTGCAAATACTTTTAGCCCAAGAGAATTCTACAAATTCTAAGTAACATATACTTTTGTATGAAAAGTATATATGCTTCTAAAATTTGAACATATTACAGCTAGCTGCGTTAACAATCCCACCCTAAAATTACTAATGCCTTCTAAAAACTCTAACTTGAAGTTGTTTAGAGAAAAATATGCCTGCATAAAAGTAGATTTAAAAGGAGAACCTGGCCACTTGTTAATCTTCATCCTCATCTATAACATCTTCATCTTCATCTTCAGTAAATCTCTCTAAATTTTCCTCTTCTTCCTCTTCCTCATCCATCATTACATCTCTGCTAGATTCTTTGTCCTTCAAACCAATGCTCAAGACCACAGTTTCTCCCCTAGATTTCTCCATATCTTCCCTTAACTTTTCCATGCTCTCTCTCTGATGTTCTTCCTCTAAATGTTATTTCTCTTCCCATCTCTTATTAAGTTCAGCCCTATGTCATTAAGATTCACACATTAGAAATGCTTAAAGCAATAGTAAGGCTATGGCTATGGTGATTGCAATGATGAAAATAAAAGCATTTACAAATTGAGACACTACTTGTAAGTTTCTATATATTCCTCAGCACTCACCTTAATAGCCTTAAAGTTTTTAAAGTTTTATAGAATTCATCAAGTACAAGGGAAAGACTTTAAGTTAATGTAGATGGATATGAATGATCAGAACTGACAGCAGCTTGAAAAGCCTCAAAATCTTCCATCCATTGTATAGATCACAGTTCTTAGAATAAGAATACATTTAAACAAAGAACAGAAAACATGACTTAAAACAATGTAGACAAGTGTAAAAGAAAAACTGGAAAATAATGAGAAAGAAACTTTTTGAATGACGTGAGTAATAAAGATGAAAATAATAAAATTTTCTTGCCTGTAATCACAAATGAAGATTACTCTTGAATAATGCATACTTGAAGGAAGGTTAAACCAGTTGAAGGTGATACACAATCAATACACCACATGCATTTAAACGAACATTTGAATTGAAGTGATGTTAACTAAAGTTAACATAGTAGGTCACATATATAAAGTATAACAATATTGTAGGTGGCGGGGTTAGGCGTGCACGTAAGTATTTGGCGACCATGATACTGTGTGAGTTTAAGGCCCACTAAGAAATACAAAATTGGCTTAGGGCCCAAAATGGAGATAGAGTCATCACCTAGATAAGAGACAAGACACACTATATAATAACTGGATTCCACGGAGGTTCCTAAAAGCTGTTATCATATATCGGGTTTGGAAACTGGGTATGAGCCTTAAAATGCCCACCCAACCTTACAATTGGCCTTTATGTGTGTTTCGTATTTTATTTTCTTTGATTATTAAATTATTTCCTTATTTTAATGTGGATTGCAATCGTTTCCAATTTTATGTTTTATTCCAAGTTTGCACATTAATCCCATTTCATGCTTATGGCCCGATATTCAATATAAATAAAACAAATAAGAATAATTTACAACCATACATTTCAATTAAATAGGGAAAATGATTAAGGATTACAATGCTTTGTTCAAAGGAAATGTAAAATAAACAGATAATAAACCATATATAAACCATAAATAAACTAATTATTTATACAAACCTCTCAAGAACTAATTTATAGAATAACTATTTAATAATTAAAAATCACTTAATAATTCCTGCAATCAACACAAATTAGCCCCATCTCATAAAATAATAATATTATCCACAAAATAATTAACAAATAATATTCATAGGAAATGGAAATAAAATAATAAAATAGTCCACAAGAATCACAATAATATTTATACAATAATAATATTAAACGACATATTAATCATGTATAAAATCAAGATATATAACAAGATGAACATAGGAATCATATAAAATATACAAGATAAGCATTAAAATCAAAACAGAATGGTGCAAGATTCTGACAAAGTGGCGATGCCTTTTAAAAAATGCGTCTCTTCCTTACCAGGAGGCGATTTTACATTGCCGTAGCACGAAGGGTCGATGCCTCTTCCACAGAGACAGAAACAAGTTACATATCTTAGATTCTGAGAAACTTAATATTCATGTAAATAAATAAATACTAACACAAATATACAAAGATCAACTATTAATACTTAGTTTTTCATGCAATCATGCTTCACATATTACTTTAAATAAGTAATTAAACTCAATAAAACAAGCAAGAAAGAAATAAATTTAAAGCTTTGAAGGAAATGAAGAACTTAAAGCTTGAAAGTATGAAGTCTCATTGATTTGAATGAAGTTGACACTCTTAACTAAGCCCTCAAAGCTTGGTTAATTGATTTGAGTCTTTAAGTGCAAGGAAATCTACTCATTCTCAAGGAAATGAAGTCTTTAAGCTTTCAAAGTCTACTCTTTCTTCCTTTTCTTCTCTTTTATCTTTCTTTTTTTTTTCTCTTTATTTTTTAGACTAAAAGTTTAGTCCCTGACGCCCCTAAAAAAGTTCTCTCTTCTTATGCGCACTCTCTCTTTTTTAAAGCCTCTCCAATTCCCAACCAAACCACTCTCACCCTCTCCCTCATGCTTTTCATCATTCCTCATGCTTTTCTCTCTCTTTTTTCTGCCTTTTCCTTTTCTTTTATGTGTAAGAACATCTTAAACCCACAGTAAGTGAGTCCCAATTACTGTCATTAATGACATTTTATTTTGTAGAGGGTGGCTGTGAAGAGGCGATGCCTCATCAATGCCCAGGGTGAAGAGGTGACGCCTATCGCCTCTTCACCTAGGCCAGGTCACTCAATAGAAAGAGATAAAAATGTGATCGTGTTCCTTGAGTTTTTTTGGCCTGATCAGTTACTCATTATAGTTTGGTGTGATTCCTAAGTTTTCTTGGCTCAAGAAGTCACTCAGTAAAAAGAGATAAAAATGTGACTGTGTTCCTTAGGTTTTCCTGGCCCTATCAGCCCTCATTATAGTTTGTCATGGAACTCAAGTCTTTTTGGCCCAAAAAGCCACTTAGTAAAGGAGATGAATTGTGACCATGATCCTCGAGTTTTTCTGGCTTGTTCAGCCACTCATTATAGTTTCTCATGATTCCGAAGTTTTCCTAGCTTGAGAAGTCATTTAGTAGAAAGAGATGAAAATGTAATTGTGTTCTCTAGGTTTTCCTGCCCTGATCAGTTACTCATTATAGTTTGTCATAAAACTTGGGGTTTTCCTAGCCTAAGAGTCACTTAGTAAAGGAAGATGCACTTTGGGGATTCAGACCCTATTAGACACCTCCTGCGATGCATACTTTAGGGATTCAAACTTAACCAAACACTATTTTAGAAAGGAAAATGCACTTCGGGGGTTCAAACCCGACTAGCGCTATTTCTGCCACACACTTTGGGGTTTAAAACCCAATCAAATGATTTTTCTACTGTGCACTTTGGGGATTCAAACCTGATGAGACACTTCTTCTGTCACACACTTTGGGCTTCACCTTCCTCTTTTCTCTTTTTTTTTTCAACAAATCTTCCTTCTACTTTGGCATATAAATTCCCTTTTTTCCTCTTTCCAAATCACTTTCACTTTTGTTTTTTAAATTCTCTTTTCTCTTTTGTCACCCTTCAAACCCTTTATTGTTATGGACGTTGCACGAACTTCGGATTTGCCTACATAGGACATAGTGACTCCCATAATACATCCTCTGTGTAGTTTTAGGCTCAGTATCAGAGATGAGGTCCCTTTTTTGTAGACATGTGATCCTATATGTATAGATTGGCTATAGGAGAGGTAAGTACACAATTTCCTCAAATTTTCCTATAAATAATATTAAATAACATAGGGTTACTGTTTATATATTCATGTTTATCATTTTAACTGAAAGTAATTGAATTTTATTAAATAAAATTATGAAAATCAAATTATTTTGTCAGATCATTAACATGAAGAGGCATCGTCTCTTTGATCAGGCAGTTGCTTCATCACAAAGAGGTAGTTGCCTCTTCGAGTCAAGGCATTCGTAGAGAGATAATTGTCTCTTGGCTAAGAGGCAACACCTTTATAATGGGGTGATCACCTCTAGTCTAGAGGCATTCACCGCTTTGATAGAGTTCTGAGTAAAAATTGAATTCATTCCTGAAAAATAATAAATTCCACTCCCTATTCTACTCTTGCAGCTCAATGCCCACACCCTCAAGGGTGTTGGGAACTTCAACGATGCTTGTATATGGTGTGATGAGGTCACAGACGTGTAAAGGCTCGTATCCATGAAAAGGGATTTTCTGATTTCGTCCTAGCACTTCCGGGGCTACAAGGGCATATAGACTACTAGCTTTTTTGTGCTTTGATGGAGAGATGGTCTGACACCACTCATACATTCCATCTTCCTTTTAGGGAGTTTATGCTTGATCTAGTGGCTTTTACTACAATCACCAGTATTACTTGCATAGGGGATTCTATTCCTTTTGATACCAGTCTTCATCAGCTATCTCCAAACTATCTCACCTTTATCGAGTGTTTGCTTGGCATGGTCCCAGATACAAAAGGGACACACTCAGTGAAGCTCAATTCCATTAGGAGTTTGTATTCTCACTCTAGAGTTGAGGTAGCTACCATACCTTGCTAGATTGATCAAGTGGTACGCGCATTCTTGTTTACTTGCTGGGCACCTCTCTTTTTGTAAAAACTGCTAGTTTTGTAGACTTGAGCTTCCTGATGCCCTTGAGAGATTTAGACCTGGTGGCAATTTATGATTGGGGTAGCTGTGCTCTAGCCTATCTATATAGGAGTATGGTTGAGTTAGTGGCCAAGAGGCATTATGGTTTTTGGCATGCCTATCTAGTACTCCCCTCTTCTTTCACTATTAAGTTCCACCTCAACTGCTATTATAATAATTTGCTAATCGTTCGTTCGTTCTTTCTTTTGCAGTATTAGGCTTTAGAGTTGGAGCTAATCATAGGGATTGCTCATGTTATCAACACTCCTTTCCATGCTATAGTGGGATGGTGCCCTAGTTACACTTGGAGGAGGCTAGTTGCTCGTATGCACATTCATTATGAGCGACTGAACACTCTCACACATGATGAGGTAGGTACTTGCAAACATAATTGTAATCAGTAACATATTTATTAATCAAATTCATTCACTTAAGGGCTTGTCTTCATATATGTGTCTGGATTTGTAGGGTCCCTAGGTTGGATGGTCTTAGGCCATAGTTCACTCGATTCCATTATCCTAAAAGAGGGTACTACTCTGAGGGCCTGACTGTAGAGTTTGGTACCTTAACAAGAGAGTACATTAGTGGCAGATGGGTGCTCGAGTGAGATAACTACCCCTCGCTCCTCCCTGGAATATTTTCTAAGTGCATGAGTTAGAGGGAGATGATGCTGCCAATTATTACAAGAGGAGGAAGTCTTGATGTGTAGATTTTGCACGAGCATATCTTATACAGAGAGTGCCTTTAACTACATCTGCATCTTAAGTAAGCATGCAATTATATTAAACATAATTTACATTCATGCTTGTGGATACTGTTTCTTGACTTAATATATTCTTAGGTGTTGGCTAGGGTGCTAGCTCCTCGTTCTAGGCCTACAGTATAGGAGAGGCCTCATAAGTGCCTTTGCATTGTGCCTAGTAGTGAGGGTACCTCCTTAAGCACACCACATATTAGGGTGTCTTCTGGTTCTAGATCTCAAGTGATAGCTGGTAGGCTTGTTGCCACTCCTAACTTGCTAACCCATTGTTGGGTGCCTTCGGGTGAGCTCTCTCATCAATTATTGATGCTGGACCAGAACTTAGAGCTCAAGTTCTTACTGAAGGCCACTACACATATGAGTTCCCTTCTTCTAAAGTCTTATTCTCAAATTTGACTTAACACATGATTAATTCTAACAATGTTAATTGCACAAATACCTTAAGATTAGGGAAAGTACATGTATGGGGTGATTAAGGCCTACCAGGACTTCTTAATGCAGATGACACAACAATGGAAGGTAACAATTACACCTTATTTCTCTATGTATGCATGTTCTTATGATTTCTTACCTTTTATTTCATTTTGATAGGATTGAGATAAGGCTAGCCAAGCCAAGATTACTACTCTCGAGTGTCAACTTGCTACTCTCTAGGTCGAGGATGATGAGAGTGATGTTGAGGAGGAAGAGCCAGCTGATGAGCATGCTGAGGATGATAACAATGATGATGGAGTTGATCCTAGAGATGATGAGTAGAGGGATACCTCAGAGGTCTTCTAGCATAGGATCATTTTGATTAGAGGCGTTTTTACTGTCTTACATTATTGATATGTCACTTTTTAAATTAACTTTTACTTTATCATTTTCATGTTTTGCATTGAATGAATGATGCACATTTAAATTTGAATTTTAGTAAGATTTTGAATCAATCAAGGGATTTTGTCATACCTCAAATTTGACTATCCCTAGAAAGGTCCAATGATGAAATAAATCCCTGAGATGACTAGAGTCTGCTTATTCGTAACACCTCTGAAGTGTACAACCTTAAAAAAACCTAACTGACCCCTATCGGTATGCAAAATCGATCATCGAGCCATTAAGTTATGCTCTAACCTTGCGAAATATGAATTATCGAAATAATTAGAGGTTTATTTCAAGAAAACTCTTCTCAGAATACTCAGCTCATTGGGTCGGTGTGAATTTCATTAGACTGGGACCCAACTTTAGGAAAAATGGAAAGTAATTTTGATAAAACAAACTTCAAAAACACATTCGAAAGGCTCTAAAACCTCTGGAAGTGATCTTAGAATGGTCTAACATAACTTGAGGATTAGCGCATATTGCTTAAAAGTGTGCATAAATGGCCTAAGTGTCATATGCTAAAATCAAGGACGAATTTGGCAAAATGAACTCTGGAAATGTGTCCAGAAGGCCCAAAAACCTTAGTAACCAACCTTGAAATAACATGCATAAAACTTGGGAAGTGTGCGTGAAGCATCGAGTGTGCGTATGGCCATGAGCCAAACATGTGACCACAAGTAAAATTCTCGATATGTGCATGTGACCATGACCCCACCACCCTATTCTACCTAATTTCCCCCATAAATGGATCCCTTCACACCCTATTTTGGAGGGGGGAGCAAGTGGAGACACTGACACAATAAAAAATTAGTTGGATTAAAGGTGTTGGAAACCCCTTTTGTAGATAGTTTTTTCTCTCCCATAGCCTTTCTTTTAGGTTGATAGATCCTTTTTCCACTAAACCAAGCCTCATCTTTTTCAAAGCATACTTCAAAGGTATACAATCTAGCATCATTCTGCTATCATTTTGAACCTCTCAATAAGGAAAGCTTAATAGTCTCTTGAAGCTAAAGCTTTAAAACCCACACAAGCTCAGTCGACTCTGAGGACCACATAATTATTTTATCACATTGCATTTTATTTTACTATTGCCAACATTTGGGAATATTGTTGTGCTTGTGTGATGAGACTGGCAATCTTGCATGCTATATGAATAGTATATGCTTTATTATACTTATTTCATATCATCATTTTGTATCCTCTATTTCTGAAATCATGAAATCACATAATAAATTTCAATAATGTCAAAAGTTCATATCCTGGAATAGAGTCATCATGCTCTTGGTCCAATGATGACCTCATGCGTCCTTTGTATTATCGACATACATCAACATAGCATAAATAATCACTACAAGCATGCATGATCATCCTATTATTCATGAAATCGAGCAAGCTGTATGAATCGTCATGTTAATCTTGCAGATCAATCATATCCAAATTATATTTACTTTTTTATAATTTTTTCCTTTTCATATGTATTTTATCAGGAAAGCGATGTAATAATTAAATTTTCAGCTTTGTTATCTTCCACTATTTAATGTACTATGTGTGAATTCTATACAAACTATCATTACCGAAACTAAGGTGTTGTGGTAGCTATACATCGAATATCGTATAATGAGAAATAGTAAAAAAGTAGATGTGATCCCCTGAACTCGAAAATCTCTGCTGGGGACAATACTCGCTGAGTGACCCAATATTATCCCTTTCTTTTCTTAATTTTCTAAAACTCGGGTGGTGACTCTATAAAATCAAAAGCATCTTATCCCCCAGAGACTAATCACTTGTCCTTATTTAGTAAAGTTTCCATCTCCCTCAGAAATGGAAAGACCCACATAATGTCCCATAAAAACATATTGCTATCCAAAAGTGGGAAGAAGAGAGGTTGCTCACAGTGGCAACTCCATTGGGGACTTCTAAGTAAGAGAGATTAACTAAAAAATGATTATTTCTCTTTATGCAATACTCAATTGTATAGAGCCCCTCACCACTACATTTTCACTACACTTCACACGTGCACTACTTGTCTCTAAAAGCCTCGATAATACTAAATGACATTGCCACCATGATTCCACTCGGGTCACAGGGCGATGAAGATATAATATTATCACCTTTAGTCTTTACTCATGCATTTGCTAGACTCATCTGACCAAAGTTTGTAACCTAAGTCCTTAAGGGGGGCGATCAAGTTATCAAAAGAATACTAGACTCATTGACCAGAGTCTGCAACCCTAATCATATAGGGGCATTCTCATTAAAGAAACCCTTAGCCTTTCACCCTAACTCAGCTCATGTAGATAAACCAGTAGCAACATCCATTAGGATTCCACCAAGCTATACATACTATCCTTGTCCTAACGCTATCTATTGGACTCGATATTCATAAATGATATGACCCTCCTAGTGTCTATCATCGAATGATGTCATAATGTTAGTTTTCATAGAAAATTTATACTCAGGACCATGTGATTCTCATATACTTCGTGTGAGCTGGAAGCATGAGTACCTTAGCTTGAATAGTCTATGCAAATTAATAAATAATGACATCCCTCGATTACGGAACCTATGAGATGTCATCCGTTTATCCTTATCAAATCAAATGAATGGGTTAGGAACCTAACTAGATTATGGACCTTTATGTCAAAAAGATCAAACTGTAGATTATCAAATGATACTTTCATGATTCCCGGTAAATGTATTAAATATCGATATAGGTGCAAGAACTCAAACTCCCTTTGATTAACCTGGTCCTATGCATACATGCACATACATGATTTGGACATCATTTGAAGCCTGATAATTGACCCTCACATTAACATCGTGTGATAATCTCAAGCATATTTGAGTATTGTTCCTCAGTTTACCCTTTAGTTCTGACCAACATAAATCAAAATAGCCTAGATCCGAGAGTGAAACCATAGTCCCTTGATGACTTTAGGTTCAAAACCCACCTAGGAAAGAGACTGAATGACCTCATGGAGAAATAAGGTTGGAAGCGAGAGCTTGCTTATAATTGGTTTGTTCACTATATAGGAAAGCTAACTACCTTTAATCATGCATATATAACATACATGTAGATAGCACATGCTAACCACTATTTTTTTTTGCAGGAATAATCATTTTTCATAATAGGATTTTGCTTCTACTCCATGCATATATGCTCACCCTTTTCTTTTGTAGGCACATGTCATGCATCATTCATTTAGCTAGCCCTAATAAATGTACAGGAATATGACATGAGTGACCAAGAAGATACCTCCTGTCAACAATTCGAAGACAAGTTAAAAGAAGGGATCCAAAAGTTGCTCGTTGATGGCACCATAGCTGAAATCTTCCAAGCCTAAATCAAAGCCAAAAGTGCCCGAGATGGGAATAACACAACATTGAATGAAGCCTCTACATCTATTCACGTGAGGGTAGATAAGGCAAAGGGAATTCCCCATACTCAAGTTCAAGCTGATGATGATAATGGCTACTACTAAAATCTCAGGAATGCACTAAAAGCTGCAAAAATTTAAAAATTGAATTGACAGGGGAGGTCAAACTATTGGCCAATAGGATGCTTCAATTGGAATTCGCCTTCAAAGACAAGGGAACTCATGGATCCAAAAGCTTCACCAACCTAGCACTGTTCAATGATGAGCCACTTCCAGATGATTTTAAGCTACAAACTTTGCTAAGTTTGATAGAACATGGGATCTAAGGATATGCTACCTTCATAGCTACCACAAAGCTTATAGAATCATAGATTGTTTGATTCTTCTTCACATCACTAGAGGAAGGATTGAGGGCATGGTTCTTTGACCTTGAAGATGAAATCAAAAGTGATTGGCTACTACTAACTCAGAAGTTCATTAAGTAGTATAAATATAACACTCAGTTAGACATCACTCGAAGGGACCTTGAGACCACAAAGTAGAAATCCGATGGAGCTTTCTTTAATTATGTCACAAGATGATAGGGAAAAGCAGTCAAGATGAGAAACTATCCTCTTAAGGATGAACAAATAGAGTTGATAATCAAAGGGGCACTACCACACTTTAGAAAATATATGATCTTTGCTCATTATCCTAACTTTAGAGCTCTCTATCAGGCTGGGATTAGAATTGAGGATGAGGGACCTCAGAAATCCAGAAACATTTTTCATCATAATACTCAACCAAACATCCAAAACACCTTCACTTGAGCTGCAGAAATAAACATGATCCAACCCAACACCCACAACTCACCATCTATTAATGCCATCAGACCACTAAGAAAATTCTTAAACTTTAACCTCCTACTATCCAAAGTATTCTAGAGACTTCATTAAAAGAACCTCATATAGCCACAAGAGCCTAGACCTCTTCCAAACCCACAACCACCTCAGATTAACCAAAAATTATTCTACCACTTTCACCAGATATCTAGCCATACCATTGATACATGTAGAACTCTAAAAAATGCAATGCAAGACCTCAATGACTCTGGAAAAATCAATGACTTAAAGAAATGACCCAGTATCAAACCAATCCTCTCCCAAACAATTAAAACATGCCTTTACCAACCATTAGCATGATCTCCTCCAATCTACTAGAATACCTTATTGAAAAATCAATCCAAGCCATACAAGAAACCCAAGATAAGCCCTCAAAGGACAAACTCTCGAATCCCATTCTTGAGCCTCATGATTCTAGCGAAGATGAGCAATGCCCTTCTACCTTTGAATACATTCCAATGCCTTGGAAATTCCTCCCCCACTTAATGATGCAAAAAAGAGCTAGGGATACAGCTCTCCCTATGAACAATGAAGTAATTGATTGCCCTTACTCATAAGAAGCAAAAAAAAAAAAAAAAAAAAATTCTTAGTAGTCACCATGAGATATGGGATTTACTGGGCTAACCATCTGGGAAGTTCAACAACAAAGTCAAGTATACAACACTCCTTGCTACCCACACACTCTTAGAAGACATAGTACCCTCAAGATGGGGAGAAGGATTTGACAACGAAGATGGGATGGTTAGTATTATTTAGCTTCAGAACTTGCAAGTCATAGGGATAAACATATGGTATGACTCTGATGATCTTGAAATCATTATTTAGGACTAGAATAGTAGTACAAAAGTAGATAAGCAAGCAACTAAGAAGCCCTCAGTAGTAGTCAATCATGTAACTCACAGCAGGTGGGTATATCAATCTCCTGAGAAAGAGAAGGAACCCAATAAGGAGAAAGAAGTAGCAATAGATCAAGTTCCGGTTAAAGAGGAAGACAGTACCTTTAAATAGCTCAAGAAGACTTAAGCGTAAGCTAGTATTTAGGACCTACTCATGACCTCTAAGAAGCACAGAGATGCCCTAGTTAGAGCACTAGATCAAGCAAATATTATCACTGATGCCTCACCTTACGAGATGATAGCCTCTCTAATGAAAGCTCCTTCCAATGCAATTTCCTTTTGAGATGAAGATTTACCCCTTGAGGGAAGGGTCTATAATCATCTTCTCTTAATATAAGTAATTATAAAGTCTAAGAAGACCCTATGTGTTATGGTAGATAATGGGTTTGCCATTAATGTTTGCCCCTCGAGGTTGCTATATAAGTTTGGGATGAATGTTGAAAACTTGGAAGAATCCAATGTGGTCATATGAGCCTACAATGATTCAAAGAAACCAGTCATCGACACTTTCAAAGTAGTAGTTATAGTGGGAGATATTGAATCGGTAATAGAATTTACCATCCTAGACATCCCTTTGACTTTTGCCTTGCTGTTAGGAAGACCTTGGTTCCACCCACTAAGGGGGCATACCTTCCACTATGCATAAGAAGATCAAGTTCCCTTTGAATGGAAAGGTCATTACCATCCCTGCTGAAACAAATAACATTATTACCTATTTGAATGTGGTCCCACTACGATTCTAGGTTTTTGTGATTAGTGATGATCATGTCAATCCCAAAGTTACTGCTATGATGAAGAAGATGCAATATTTTCCTGGGATAGGATTAGGAGGAAGAAACATTAGAGTCATAGAATTTCCTGACTTTTGAGGATAAAATAATATATATAGTTTAGGGTACAATCCTAAAAGGATATTAGGGCTAAGAAGTCAACCTCTTTTGTGGCTGAAAGTTCAACCCAAGTCTATTAAGGACAAGCTGAGGAGTGGATGAGCAACGGAATCGAGAAATCAGGGTTTAAGATCTTTAATGACACCCTTAAGGAGAAGCACTTACCAAACATGATCACTGAGATTGACATCTGTGAGCTGATGAAAAACCTAGAGATAGAATCTGAGAGTAAAGCTATCAATCATGCTCAAGCTGCTACCATCCTTGAATCTAGCATTGATGACATCCTGTCTGAAGGCATTACTGATGATGATCTTTGTACTTTTTCTTTATTTGAAAATGATGATGTAATGAACTCTAAAGTTTATACAATGAAATTAGATTTTGCTTACTTATTTGATGTCTTTCCTGATGGTAGTGTGCATTGCATTAATAAAAACATTAGCATATTTGACATTCATTTTATATGCACTGAATCATTTAACGTTGACATAGAATTTGAACCACACATTCTATGTATTTCGAAATATGTTACCCCTGAAGAGGGGAGAGAAATTGAAAACGTATTAATAAAATATTCAAAGGTATTTTCCTGGACGTACAATGATATACTTGGTATTGATAAAGACATTACTGAACACTTCATTCCTACCAAAGATGGGTGTAAATCGGTAAAATAGAAATTGAGAAGACTCAAACTAGAATGGACCTAACTAGTGAAAGAGGACATCAAGAAATAGATCAAGGAAAAATTTCTAGAGGTAGTAGACTATCCAGAATGACTAGCAAATATGGTGCCAGTATCAAAGAAAGATAAAAGGGTTAGAATCTGCGTTGACTACAGAGATTTGAATAAGGCCTGCTTGAAGGATGATTTCCCACTACCTCACACAGACATATGTGCAATGTACTCCTTCATGGATGGATTCTCTAGGTATAATAAGATCCTAATGGCCATTATCAATAAAGAAAAGACAACTTTCATAATAGAATAGGGTACTTACTGCTACAGAGTAATGCCTTTTGGACTAAAGAATGTAGGGGCAACCTACTAGAGAATGGCAACTACAATGTTCCATGGCATGATACACAAAGAAGTGGAGGTATACATCGATGACATGATGGTTAAATAAAAACTAGGGAAGAACACCCATATGATCTTAAAAAGTTCCTTAGAAATGCATATCCAAAGAAATGCGTATTTGGGATCACTACAGGAAAGATGCTAGGATATGTTGTTAATCATAATGAGAATGAAATGGATCCAGACTAAGCAAATTCCATCAAAGAGATGCAAGTGCTAAAAATAAAAAAGGAAATCAAAGGGTTTCTAGGGAAACTATAGCTCATCAATAGATTCATTGCTAAGTTGATAGCAGTGTGTGAACCGATCTTCAAGCTATTTAGAAAAGATTAGCTGGTTGAACGGAACAGACAGTGTCAACTAGCACTTAACAAGATTAAAAGCTACCTAGCCAACCCACCGGATCTAAGACCACCTAAACTAGGGGTAACTTTAACCCTATATCTAGCCATCAAAGGGAATGCAATTGGTGTAATGTTAGCCTAAGAGGGAGAAACAAAAGTAGAATATGCAGTCTACTACTTGAGCAAGAAGATGCTGCCATATGAGAAGTATAGCCAAGTCGAACAGATATGTTTGGCAATGGTATGGGCAATGAAGAAACTTAGACACTACTTTCAATCCTATAGAATTTAGGCCATGTCTAAAAGGGACCCAATGAAGTACCTCTATAAAGCTCCCTCTCTAGTGGGGAAACTTGCCAAGTGGCTCATACTGTTAACAAAATTCAACATGCAATATCTAACTAAGAAGTTAGTAAAAGGGAGAGCAATAGCCAAATTTCTAGCTCTCAACCCTATTCTAGACTCAAAAGAAATCCAACTGGACTTCCCAAATGACCTCAGCTCAGCCATTGAGATCCAAGGATGGTGCATGTACTTTAATAGAGTAGTCAATCGATTTGGCGTAAGAGTCAGTGTAATACTATAATCTCTAGAAGGTGAAGTAGTACCAATTGTTAAAAACCGCAAGTTTAGAGTCATAATGTGCACTTGGAATATAAGCACTGATAGCCCTAGATATCACAAAAGTCAAAATCTTTGGACATTCCATGCTAGTAATCAACCATGCCATGTAAGGGTGGGAATTGAAAGAGTAGCACTTAAGGCCTTACTTGGACCACTTGAGGCTTTATAACATGTCCTTTCAAAAAAGCAGATTCATTCATCTCCCCAGGAATCATAATTAGATGGCCGATGCACTTGCTTCCCTAGCATTAGTATGGGAAGGACCATCCAAAATGACTATGAAGCCTCTAATTCTACTCAGATTGGGATAACCTTGTCATAAAAATTATAGAATTACAAAGATAGAAATAGCTAAAAAAACTTGGTTCTACGACATCAAGAGATATATGAAGAAATAAGCCTATCCTGATCAAGTAGATGAAAGAGACAAAGTAGTCATTCAACGACTAGCATCAAAATTCGCATCACACCAAGGTGTGTTATACAGGAGAACCTCAAATGGTTTACAACTCTAATGTCTAGATGAAATTGAGGCTGCAAGAGTAGTAGAAGAAGTACATGAGGGTGTTTATGGTCCACACATGAATGGAGCAATCTTGGCTAAAAAGCTAGTCAGACTTCTAGATGATGATGATGGAAGATTGTATAAAATTTATAAGGAAATGCTACAAGTGTCAGATCCACGGGAATGTCAGTCACTTTCCCCCAACAAAACCACACTACATCTCCTTTCCATGGCCCTTCTCAGCATGGGGACTAGACATAATAAGGGAAATCCACCCGATAGCCACAAATGGACACAGGTTTATCCTAGTGACAATGGGCTACTTCATAAAATGGGTCAAAGTAGAATCATTTGGAAGGATAAGAGCCAAACAAGTGGCTAAGTTCATTAAAAGAAATTTGTTCTATCAATATAGGGTCCCCCATCACATAATCTCTGACAACAATGTCCAATTCCAAGGGGAAGTTAGAGAGCTACTAAGGAGTTATAAGGTGGAACATCATAAATCTTCTCTTTATTAACCACAAGCAAATGGGGCCATCGAAGTTGCAAATAAAAACATAAAAAAGATCTTGTGAAAGGTGACTCAAACTTATTGAGATTGGGCAGACAAATTGCCACATGCCTTATGGGGATACTAAACAACAGTCAAAACTTCAATATGTCCTATTAAAAGGAAGCAAGCAAAATAGAATATTCCACACCCTAGAGGGAAATTTAGACCAAATTGGGAAGGTCTATACTTGGTTAAACATGTCCTATCAAAAAGAGCAGTCAAGCTGATGGATACTAAAGGTAACAAGTTCTCCGAACTTGTCAATACAAACCGCCTGAAGAAGTATTATGTTTAAGGCATAAAAAAAAATCATCCTACTAAGTTAAAAACCTAAAAATGGCAGCTCAAGAAAAATTTAGGGACTTCCCACTAAGTTGAAAACTAAAAAATGGTAGCTTAGGAAAAAATCAAGGAAAGAGAGAAAATACTTAACTAGAAAACCTGAGAAGGCCAGTTAAGGATAGGGGTAACCTCAAGTTCCAAATTTGTACGAATGCACATATGCTTTTATTAAATGATTACAGTGAAATGAGAATGATTTCCAATTTATGCAAAACTTCTTTGAAAAGTGCAGCACATTTTATCATCATGAATTTCATCAAGCATGCTTTTCATTTTCTTTCATTACATGACCATGGTTCTTATCATCTTCTCTAAGCTCTCTTCTTAAGACAAGCTACTATCGTCAAAATTGCCAAAAAATAAAAAAAAGAAAGCCCAGCTAGGTGTGAAATGATTTAAAAGGAGACACCCTAGGCATAAAAGGGAAGAAAAAGGAAACCCAGCTAAGTGCAAAAAGCTCTAAAAAGGAGATGCCTTAGGCAAAAAAGGGAAAAGAGGTAGAAAATAGTAATGGTAAACATCATTATCAATGATACACGACAAGAAGCATATACAATATAATTGTACAAGCATCATATAAAACCCAGAGTCCATAACCTTGGAAAAAGGATACAACAAAGTGAACCACAGGCCAAAAGTCCTACACCTAGCTCCTAAAACAACTACATTGACTGTGGTTACCATTATAAGCAAGCACTAATCCTGCTCAAGCATCCCCCTCATCATCGTCCATTGTAAAGGATGCTAGTTGTGGCTCCAGCTCACTGATATGGTCACAATAAGTTGCATGCTCCTGTTCCTATTGGTGCTCAACCTACATTACATATTGCATATCATGCACTCATACATAAAACATGTGCATAAAATAAGTAGGTATGATAAATAAGGGATACCCTTTAAGTGGTAGCAAACTCCAAAAAGCACTACTGTGCACTCCCAGCAATAGTATACCAATATTGACTAGAGGAGATAGGAATCTACAAAAGCAAGCAAATAAGTCAATCACCACTCACTAAATAAATTAAACATAGGTAAGAATAAGTGGAGAACATGAACATGGGTAGCAACAGAAAAAGTAACACCTGACTGAGGAAAGCTAGGTTTAGGCAAATCAAAACACTACTCTACTAAGGATATCCATCCTTAGTAAAGATAAAGATTGTTGAAACGTCAAGTCCCTGAGAGTAATACTACACTGGCATGGGCAATCGCTTTAGTATGAAATGTGCCCTCATCCTCCTCAAAATGAGATCTAGATATTCTCTGACGTTATTGTAGATAAGTTCTCATAACTCATATCAGTTACAATTTTTTTACTAATAAAGTTTGCTATGTGCTTGCACTGAAATAGGAATAAAGGTTTACTAGATTAGAAGAAGTGACTCTTGATGACTCGCGTGATGACCTAATCCTCAAACATGAAGGACGAGATGCATTTACCTAAGAAGATGGAGGTGGAGGAAAGGTCCCACTTGCTACAATGTCAATTAGTTGAGGGATCAATACATCAGTATAAGGCAAGCCCAGTTTCTCTAAGAGGCTCTCAAAAGGGCATCCCATTATAACAACAGCAATATCATCACCACAAAGCTCATGGCCCCAGAACATGTCACTAGGAGGAGGGATATGAACTCTCCTTATATATGGGCCATCCCACCAATGATGGACTTGCTTGCCCAAATACCACACTCTACCAATGAGGCCAAAGAGCAACACTTGTCTCTCCTTTAGCTGCCATGCAGTCACCATCTTTGCCATCTAATGAGATCTCGCCACCCACTACTGAAGAAAAATATACTCAAAGGGAAAGAATGAATAAAATATCCCTACGAAAGAAACAACTAACATAGCAGGAATTAGACATACCTGATTAGGGGACAACTTCCTCGTATGGTCTTGAGCTATATGCAATCCTCAATCAAATCAGTAGTCTTCTTGATCTAGCAAGAATAACGAGGGAAGCCATCCTCTAAGAAATGCTTGACAGATGGATGAGGGAGAATCCTAAACTCATATGCCAAGATTTGTCAAAATTAGAGGGTAAAAACTAGTAAACTAAAAGCAAAAGAATAGACAATAGAACTCCTACTCACATCCAGCATAAAAAAGCATCCACAGATCCTCGAGCCACCTTGGTATGCTATGTCAAGGCCTGAGTACATATGAGCAAAGGTAGTAGTGCCCTAGCAATAGCTCGACATGCCATCCAGATCTCTCAAGATAAATAGTAATCATAGATCACTTGTACCCGAAGGGTTCGAGAAGATAACAACACTCAATAAATAAAATAAAAAGCAATGAGATAGCTGCTCTACTGAGACAAGACCATTATCATACAAAGTTCACATGGAAGAAACAAATTGCATGTAATGAGTGAGATACGGGCAGCGAGACTTAATAGTTGTGACCACCTCAAGAAAATCCATCGTAAGATGCCTCCTCACCATAGTAGCAGAACACACCTCCTCATTGAAAGGAACAAGCTCTCTAGAAAAGCTAAAGCTAGTGATAATGACAAAATCCAAAGGGGAAATAGTCATCTCCCCAATAGGCAAATGGAAAGTATGCATCATGTCCATCCATTACTCTATCAACACATACATGGTAATCTGACTCGACGCATATAAGTCATAAGATAATGTAGCAATGACTCCATTAAAGCCCTTCCCGATAATCATATGCTTCACACACATTGGGAGACTTTGATAATACATGCTAACTCTATTGAAACTACCAGGAAGCACAGTAACATACCTATGAGGCTATAAATAATAGGTACACTATAAAAAATTTTCACAACTACTAAATACTAACACATCTCTCTCTATCATTTAACATGATCAATAACAAAAGCTGAAAAGTAAAGCATTGCTTTAAGCACTAGTAGACAATCATGAAAAGAAAATAAAAGTAAGAGCTATTAGTTATCAGCATTCACAATAAAGCTACGACTTAATAGATAGTTACAGAACGAGCTACAGAGCTACAAGAACCTTATACAGCAAAATAAATAGCAAAGTAGCCAATGAACAAGCTTCATAAAATAAGGGTAAAGAAGGACCTACCTCACAATAATGACACCTGTAGATGACGGGGTTTAGCGCGTACCTAAGATTTTAGCAACCGCGACACTGTTTGAGCTCAGGGCTTTAGATAGCACACTAACCATTGTTATAAAGACATAGCATGGAGATGAGGATCTCCACCCAGGGTAATAACTAGGATAAATAAAAAAAATGGTAGTACTCAATTCCCTATAAGAAAGCTAGTAACACAACTAGGAGATTCTGGATACCGAATAACAACTTCTTTCAGTCTCATGTTCTTTTAGAATTACTTTATGAATTACTATTTTATCCTTTATTTACATGCAATTTTATATAAACCCCCCCAAAAAAAAATAACTCTAGGTAAACTAGTCATGAAATATACAAGTAAACAATGCATTCATTAAAACTCCTAATCCCTAGGTTAGTATAATCTACATTGATTTTGATCAAATGAACTGAATCTACATATTTTAATTTACAGGTGAGCCTAAAGACTAATGGGCCTAATTCTTATTCAATTTTAATTAAGTGAGTCTAAGTCTATTTATTTTGATTCTAAAAATGGGCCTAGATCTACAAATTATGAAGTATTTAATTTAGTTGGCCTAATTCTACATGTTTTAAGTCTAGAGTGACCCTAAATCTACAAATTATGAAAAAGCTTAAATTAAATAGGCTAAGTCTAAATTAATTAAATTAAATTAGGTGGTCCTTTGTCTAATTAACTAAATGGACCTAAATTATCTATACCCTAAATTTAATTAATTATGGGCCTAAAGATGTATTTTAATTAATTAAACCTAAAAAATCTAAATTTAAATGGGTTAAAGACTAAAGCGGGCCTAGGGCCCAAAACACATAAACATAAGTGAACAAGCCCAAATACAATAAAAAAAATCAAATAAATAAATAAAAGATCAAACAATTAATTAAATCTGTTCCAAAAACCCTAATTTAATTAAAATAAACATAAACAATAAAATAAAATAATTAATCAAGCAAACTAATTTTACCAACTTAAATCTAATCTAATTTCTATTAAACAACCTAAGGATTTCTATAACCATTAATTTTAATTAATTACCGAATGAAAACCCTAATTTTACTAATCAATTAATTAAAATAAAATATTCAATCGCACATATACAAAATTTCATTATTCCCAGTATTAGGGCTATTACAATGAACTATTGAGGATAATAAAAAAGAAAATAAAATTAATACAACCCAAAATAAAAAAAATAAAAGAATGATAAACAAACTAAATAAAAACCCTAGAAATTAGGTTTAGCTACACGTTTCCATCTATGGCATTCCATGGATCTTTATAGATTTGATCCTCCAAATGTAAAAATTATGTGATCTCCTCCATAATCACCATCATAAAAGGGTAGAACACTGATTAGTGAATAAAATTATAATAAAAAAAATTAAGTACAATTGAAATTTAATAAAAATCAAAATCATAACAAAAGAAGAAAAATAAAAGAAAGTAGTGAGAAAATAATGCTTATGGATGCTTGTGGTTGACTCTTTAGACTAGTAAAATCACTATTTATTGGTTAAATAGATCTTCAAAAACTTGTTATTTTCTCCTAAAAAAACTCATGCTCCTTGCCAGCAGTATTTTTGTCTCCCATTTTCCCTTTTTTTCTTCTTCCTCTTCTCCCTTTTTTTTTCTAGAGCCTAAGTGTAAGCACCCAATTTCGGGATGTAATTGTGCACAATTGCGATGTAAGCCCCTATAATGAAATTTATTCAAAAATTGAACTTTGTTGTTGATTTTCTAGACTTTAGGGACTAAATTGTAATATTTTTTAGGATTTGATTACAAGGAAGTCAATTTTTCGGGGGTCTTTTGGTAATTAAAAGTTTAAAAAATTAGGATCAGCATTTAATGCTGATCAACATTGGCGTAATGCCAACCGACATTACATAATGCTGACCCGCATTACACAATGCCGACCGGCATTGTGTAATGCTGATCGGCATTATACAATGCCGATACGTTATAAGTCCATTTTTTTCAATTTTTTGCCTATTTTTTTTTATTTTTTAATTTTTTTTAGTGTTTTGATGGGTTGAAAATTCAATTTTGTCATTATTATTATTTGATGAGTTTTTTTAAGCATTCAAAATGTGTAAGAAGATTTTGAAATAAAAACCAAACGCTATTAGATGTATTATGTTCTTTCAAAGGAGGAAGTCAGTACGCGCAGACTTTGCTTTAAAAAGAAAATAGTCTATGTGCATGAAGGGGCTAGAGACTCACACACACAGACTAAAAAAAAAGAAGATGAAAAAAAGGAGACGGAAAAAAGGCGAAGCAGTGCACAAAAAACTCTAAAATCCAAACACTACTGAGAACACCCCACACACCATAAACTTTGATTTCTTTTGTTCTGTCAAATCCTTAGTTTTTTTTGATACAGTTCCTTCAATGGGAATGATCCAACATTATTTTTAGTTCCAGTCCAGAATCAACAATACTTCAATTTTAAAGGTGAAAATCCTAGTATGAGGGGCTAAAAAAGGCATTTGCACAACATTTAAGATCATCATAGTGTTTTTTTTATTCTTTTCTTCCTTAATGATTTTTATTTTATTTTTATTATTGATTTGAGTATTAAAGTTCACTAATATGATTTTTTTGTGTTTTTTTTGTTTTGATATCTAAGCGGGGATTAAGGAGGAAACAATCTAATGTTCAAGAATTGAACAGAAGATCCATAGAATGCCATGGATGAACCTATACTGTTTTTCAATAGTTCTTAGGATTTTAATATTTATTTTGCATTATGTGTTCTGCGTTGTTATTTTAATTCATGGGTGTATAATTGTTTAATTTTAATTTTTGTACGTAGTTTGTAATAGCCCCAATAGTGGGAATAGTGAAAGATTTAATTTTTTGCATTTAAAATCAATTATTAATTAGGTTCAATTGGGTAAAAATCAATTAAAATCAATGGTGGCAGTAGCTTAATTTAGGGTTTGCATGTAATTGATTTAGGGTTTCTAGAAAATCACTAAAATGTATGTTTGATCTTTTTTTTATGTTTTATTTGTTTTGGGTTGTGTTTTTGGGTTTTTATATTATTTTAGGCCCCAAGCCCACACTTAGGTCCAACTCACTTTAAATATGCTTAAAAAATGGTTTAGGACTTTAAATAATCACTTTTTAGGCCCATTAGGTTAATTAGATTTTAGGTCCACTTAATTAATTAAAACTTGTTTAGACTTAGCTCAACCCACTTAATTTCATTTCTTTTAAAATAAATAGACCTAGGCCCATATTTCACTTAAATAAAACCAAGTTAGACTTAGGCCCATTAATTTAACTTTCCTTTAAAATTGAATAGACTTAAGCCCATTCCTTAGACAAACTAAAATAAATAGATCTAGACTCACTAATTAATAAAAAATGTAGGCCCACCTTTAGTCCCTTTCTCACTTGTAAATAAAATGTAAATCTAGCTAACTTTTTAATAAAATTAACATAGTTTATACTTAGGGACAACATGATCTTGAGTGCATTTTTTATGTGTAATTTTATTGATTAGATGCCTAGGGTTAGATGGATGTCAAATAGGGTTTAAATAAAATTGCATGTAATTAGAGGATGAAATAATAATTTATAAAATTATTCTAAATGAACACGAGACTAAGAGAAGTTAGTATTCCGTTCCTAGAATCTCCCGGTTATGGTGCTAACTTTCTTTTAGAGAATTGACTACCACCAATCAAATTGTCCTAGTTATTACCTTGGGTGGCGACTCCTCTTCTCCACTCTATGACTTTGTGACATAGTAGTGTGTTCCCTAAGGCCCTGAGCCTATATAGTGTCGTAGTTGCTAAAATCTTGGATGCACACTAAACCTCGCTATCTACAGTGGTGACTCCACTAGGGATAAGAGATACTGATTCTACTTGTGTTCTTTAGAATTATTTATCGATTATTATTTCATTTTTGCATTCATTCTGTATGTCCCTACTAAACTGATCGTGTTGGTTTATGATTCCATGATTCCACTAGCTTCATGGAGTTGTAGATTGGCTAACCATCACTGTTAGCCATAACTCGGTTCAAGAGAGATTACCGGGCTCATCTGACCAGAGTTTGTAACCCAAGTCCTTAAGGGGGGTAATCTTCTCTCGAGTTAATAAAGGATGCTGGGCCCCTCTGACCTTGGCCTGTAACTCAAAGTCCATAATGGAGAGCATCTTGCTAAGGGAACCTTAACTTTTCACTGGACCCTAACCATATATAATGGCCTAGTTATTTCCCCTAGGATTTTTACCCAAAGTGCTTATTTGTTTGAATTTCCATGAGGTATTTCTATTTATAACGCCTAGGCCTATACCTTTGAAGCTCATTCATGCTAATAAGGATTAGGCTAGACCTTTATATTTAGAAATGCTGCTTCTGTGCTTTTATCTTTTAAGAGAGATTTGGCATGCGCGTCGACTCTTAATATCCCATGTTGATATGAAGGCTAGGACTAAAAATCCTAGGAAAAGAGACTCGCCATTGAATACGTGTGTGGGAGAAATAAGGTTGGAAGGTTTACCTGCATGATGGCTTGTTGATTGCTTCTTGATACTTGCTATGTGCTAAGTGCTTGCCTACTATTTGTTACATAAACACATGCATCATGCATACATGCATACATACAGTCCATGCATCATACTAACACCTTATTTTTCAGTCATCATAGATTCATCTAGGTCTTCTTATGTTTGGGGGTGAAGAGGTGGCAGATTGACCATAACAGATCTAAGCCTAAAGTCAATAGCTCAATTGATCCTTCAAGAACTAGAGAAGAGTCCAATCAATCCACTATACCTAGAAGCTGAACCAACTTAGACTGAATAGATTGAAATGGAACAACAACTAGAGATGTGGACCTTAGAGGACATTAAGGGAGCTTTGATGGATGACATGAGAGCTATGATGCAAGATGAACTGAGATAGGCTTTGGCCGGACTAGTGCAACCTATTGTTGAACAACCACCTGCTGCTACTGTTGAACAGCCACCTATTATAGGAGCTCTACCTATTGCTGTAGCTCCTATACCTGTTGCTAACAATACTGAGGGGCAACCTGTTGCTAGAAGTGTGCCTGCTACTGATGTGAGACTGGAAGACGTTGAAAACTATATGGTAGAAAAGGCGAAGAGAGAGTCACTTGAATTGGTCCATGATTATGAGTCCAAGTAGATGGAAGCACTGACTCAAAAAATGTCCAAGATGGAAGACTTGATTAGAGGACAACGAATGGGATATTCTTTTAACTTTGATGACATACTGTAAATGGAGGGAGATAAGCTACCTAAAAAATTCAAGATGATTCAATTGCAGAAGTCTGATAGGAGAGGAGATCCAAGGAATCATTTGAGTCAATACACCAAAACCATGAGCACTACTAAAGGACCATTGTCAGTAGCTACTAGGCTGTTTGTACTGTCACTAGAGGGAATGGCTGTAAATTGGTACCATGGGTTAGAAAAGTCTGTAAGGGCTGACTAGAAGGAACTATGTACTGCATTCTTAAAAAAATATGATTATAACACTCGATTGGAAGTGTCTATTAGGGATTTAGAGTTGAATAAGAAAAAACCCAATGAATCCTTTTCTGATCTCCTCACCAGATTCATGAATAAGGCAAGACTGATGAAAAATAAACTGGCTGAAAATGATCAAGTTAGGATGATTGTTCGTAACGTATCACCTACTTTGGTTAAAAGACTGTAAATGATAAACCTAGAGATCTTCATAGATCTATATAATGATGGTCTACAAACTGAAGAGATAGAGAATGAGAAAAAAAAAAGAATTCTAGAGGCTCAATAACCCGAAATTACTCAACTGGGGGCACACAACAGGGAAGTACTAACTGAGCTATGGAGGTGCGTACAGTTCAGCAACCTTAAAGGTTTTCCAACTTTAACCAACCACTCTCCAAAGTCCTAGAGGCTAATCCAAAAAGGCCTACTCTGACCCTTAACCTTTTCTAAGCCACCAAACCCAAATGTTCCTAGTTTTGACCCTAACAGTTACTGTAAATTCCACCAAGCTGCTGTCCATCCCACAGACAATTGTATCTGCCTAAAATATGAGATCCAAAACCTGATAGACTCCAAAAAAATCACCAACCCTGAAAAATCCAACTTTAACCCAAACGCCAGAAATAACCCTTTCCCAGACTACTGAAATGTTCCACCACTAGCCACCATGACGATCAACTCAAGGGTTAGTGAAGAAGAAGTGCTAAGCTCCTTTGAGGACCTCAACCATATACCCAAGGGAGAACCTTTCGAATAGCCACAGAGAGGAGTGGAAGATTTATTGGGCCAGCCCTTAGGCAAGTTCAATTGTAGAGTATTCTATTCTAAGCCCCCTTCCACTAACATCCCCCTTGAATCGATTGTGCCTATATGGTTGGGAGATGAATTTGAGAATGGCCCTTTCACTCTTGAATAGTCTCAAGAAGGAGTTGAAGATTTTCTGAATCAACACTTAGTCAAGCTCAATATGGGAGATCTAAAAGGGAAGGAAACATGCACAATGGAAGTGTGGAAAGATGGGAAAAGAGATCGAATCATTGTAGTTATTGACATCTGGTATGACTCTGATGAGGAATGCCCAAGTAGTTTTGATGTTTGGAGTGATGATCCTAAAGTGAATCATGTCACTAGAAGTGGGAAGAATTATAAAACAGCAAAAAAGAAAATAGAAAGAGTAACAGAAAGAGAAGAAAGAGAAGATGCAGAGATAGAAGAAGAACAGAAAGAGGATCTAATTTTGGAACAACTAAAGAAGGCTAAGGCAAATGTCAGCATTTGGGAATTATTGATGCATTCAGGCAGCTATAGAAGAGCTCTTGTCAAAGTTCTATCGAACATGAATATTGAAACAACCGCTACTCCAGAAGTTATGGTAGCAAAGGTTACAGAAAAGAAACATGGGCTGATAACGTTCTCAGATGATGACTTGCCTTTAGAAGGAAGAAACCATAATAAGGCATTGTTTATCCTAGCTGAGGTAAGGGGAAAGAGAAATAATTTTGCTATGGTTAATGATGGTTTTGCTATTAATGTATATCCTTTGAAAATCCTGCCTAACTTAGGTTTGAAAGCTGAAGACTTAACAGATTCAAACCTCATAATCAGAGCTTATGATGATAGCACTAGGAATGTGGAGGGGACATTCCAAGCTTTGGTTAAAACAGGACCTGTGGAATCAACCATTGAGTTTACCGTGTTGGACATTCCAGTCACTTATGCCTTGTTGTTGGGATAACCATGGTTCCATGCCTTGGGAGGGGTACCCTCAACTATGCATGAAGGAGAAGTTATGACTATAGAAGTTAGGACTAATGCTGCTATGGCATCCATATTGGATAAATAGAAATAAGTGTGTGCACCCACTGGTTTCCAGATTGTTGGGATATATGATGGGAATGAAATGGATCCGAGAGTAGTAAAAATGATGGAGAGCATGTATTACCAGCTTGAACAAGGATTGGGGAAGAATGAACAAGGAAGTCCAGAATTCCCATGATTCAAAAATCAAGATGACTCAACAAGATTAGGTTTTACAAGGGAAGCAAAGCCAAAAGGAAGAAGAGCAAGGAAGAGATTTAATGCAGAAAAGAGGAAGCCTTATGTAAAACTTGTGCATTCTGATAGTTCTATGCATTATAATTTAGATTGTTCATGCATGTTTGACATTAATTCAATTCAATTTGATTCATTTAACATGGGCATAAATGATAATCCAAAGAACATTTCTATATCACATGAGGCAACTCCTAAAAAGAGGGAAAATTTTGAGAGAATATTAACAAAAAAAAGGTGGCATTTTCTTGGACTTATGAGGATATGCCAGGGTTAGATAGGGAAATTGCAGAGCATCACATTCCTACTTATCCATAAATTAAACCTGTTAAGCAGAAACTATGTAGGCTAAGATCGGAGTGGACTGAAAAGATAAGAGAGGAAATTGCTAAACAAATTCAGGCTAATTTTCTAGAAGTAGTTGATTATCCTCAATGGTTAACAAATATAGTGCTGGTACCTAAGAAAGATGGTAAAATGAGTATGTGTGTCGACTTCAGGGATTTAAACAAGGCATGCCCTAAGGATGATTTTCCTTTACCTCATATTGATGTAATAGTGGATAGTGCGACGTCAAGTGTGATGTACTCCTTCATGGATGGGTTTTCTAGTTATAATCCAATAATAATGGCAATTATGGACAAGACCAAGATAGCTTTCATTATAGAATGGGGGACATATTGTTATAAAGTAATGCCTTTTGGATTAAAAAATGTAGTTGTAACTTATCAAAGGGCAACTATCACGCTTTTCCATGACATGATGCACAAGGAGGTCAAGGTGTATGTGGATGACATGATGGTTAAATTAGAAACAAAAGAAGGACATTTCGAAGCTTTGGACAAGTTCTTAGCTCGAATTGAGAGGTATAATCTGAGGCACAATCCAAAGAAATGCATTTTTGGAGTTACTTCAGGAAAGCTTCTAGGGCATATAGTTAGCAACAGAGGAATTGAAGTAGATCCAGATAAAGTGAAAGCTATTCGAGAAATACCGGCACTGAAGACAGAGAAAGAAGTGAGAGGTTTCCTTGGTAGCTTACAATATATTAGTAGGTTCATTGTAAAGCTTACTAATATTTATGACCCTATCTTCAAACTCTTGAGAAAAAATCAACCTGTGAAGTGGAATAATGATTGTCAAAAGGCATTTAAAACAATTAAAGAGTATCATGCCAATCTGCCTGTATTGAAACCACCGATGCAAGGTAAGCCATTGATCTTTGATTTAGCCTTAAAAGAAAATGCAATGGGGGTAATGCTAGTATAAGAGGGACCAGAATATCTAGCATGTAGTCTATTATCTCAATAAAAAGTTCCTGCCATATGAAGAAAAGTATGACTTGGTAAAAAAGACGTGTTTAATCATGATCTGGGCAATGAGGAAATTGAGGCATTATTTTCAGTCCTATATGGTCCAAGCAATGTCAAAGATCGATCCTCTAAGGTATTTATTTCAGGCACCTACTTTGACTGGAAGGATGTCTTGATGGCTAGTACTCCTAATTGAGTTTGATATAGAGTACATCACCATGAAGGTCATCAAGGGAAGGGTAGTAGCATAATTCCTCACTCAGAATGCAGTCGAGGGTAATGAATAGTGGAATTTAAAGTTTCCAGATGAGAATTTTGCAGTGGTAGAGCCTGTGAGTGGAAACTCTACTTTGATGAAGCTATAAACAATAGAGGAGCTGGGTTAGGAGTAATTTTGGTTACTCCAGAAGGAGAGACCATACCAATGGCCAAGAAATTAGACTTCAAGGTGACTAATAATATGGCTGAATATGAAGCATGTACCTATGGAGTTGAAGCAGCTCTAGCAGTTGGGGTAAAAGAACTGTTAGTTTACGGGGATTCTATGCTAGTGATTACCAGGCAAACGAAGAATGGGAAGTGAAAGATGAAAAGCTGAAGCCTTACATCTACTATTTGAAAGCTTTAGTGAAAAAATTCAATAAATGTCTCTTCATCCATTTGTTAAGAGATAACAATCAAATTGTAGATGCATTAGCAACACTCTCTTCAATGTGGAATAGTGTAACGAGATCAACTATGAAGCCTTTGGTAATAATGAGATCAAGAGCTCTGAGTTATAGGGGTAAAAAAATTATAAGTGTTCAAATAGGGCCTGAAGAGAAATCGTGGTTTTATGATGTTCAGAGGTTTATAGAAGAAGGAAAGTATCCAGATGAAGTGACTTCAAAAGAGAAATATGCCCTTCATGTTCTTGCACATAACTATACGAGTCATGATGGGGTGTTATACAAAAGAATGATGGATGGGATGCAGCTTAGGTGCCTTAAAAAGGACAAAGCTGAAGAGGTAATGCAAGAGATTCATACAGGGGTTTGCGGTTCTCATATGAATGGGATGATTCTAGCTAAGTAGATACTCAGACAAGGGTATTATTGGATGAGCATGGAAAAGGATTGTATTAGAATGGTGAGACAGTGCCATTAGTGTCAGGCCTATAGAAATCTTAACCTTCTTCCTCCTACAGTATTGAGTAGTTTATCGTCACCTTGGCCCTTTGCAGCCTAGGGAATTAACATCATAGGAGAAATAAGACCAACCACATCAAATGGGCATAAGTACATAGTTGTGGCAATAGACTACTTTTCTAAAGGGGTAGAGGCTGAGTCCTTCAATGCTATGAAAGCAAAAAAAATGGCGCGATTTAATGAGAAGAGCCTTATTTGCAGATATGGGGTTCCACACCACATTGTGACAGATAATGGTGTCCAGTTTCAGGCAGAAACATCAGAATTATTGCAGAAGTATGGGATTGAGCATTATAAGTCTTCACCATATCGCCCTCAAGCTAATGGAGCAATAGAAGGAGCTAACAAAAATGTCAAGAAAATTCTCTCTAAAATGGTTAAGACCTATAATGATTGGTCTGAGTTTCTTCCTTTTGCTTTATGGGGATACAGAACTACAACTAGAATAGCCACAGGGCAAACTTCGTTCTCCTTAGTATATGGTTGTGAAGTTATTTTGCCTATAGAAACAGAGATCAAATTATTAAGAGTAGTTATACAAGCTAAAACTCCTGAGAGTGAATGGGCACAGAAGAGGTATGATCATCTTGTATCTTTGGACGAAAAGAGGATGAATGCTTTGTTTCATACTCAAATATATCAGAGGATGATAGCAAGATCATTCAATAAAAAGGTGAAGCCTGGAAAGATAAAAGCCGGGGAAATGGTGTTAAAATAGTCTAGAGTAGTGGTATTTGATCGAAGAGGGAAGTTTAAACCAAACTGGGAAGGGCCATATTTAGTCAAATCGATTTTGCCTAAGGGAGCTGCAAAGATATCAGATCTAGAAGGAAATGAATTCATAGAGCCTGTTAACCTGGATCACCTCAAGAAATACTACCTATAAAAATAAAATAAACATAATATAAAGAAAATAAAGTCCACTGATTAGAAAACCTAAAAAGGCTAGTTAGGTAAAAGTTAGGACATTATCGCTACTTAGAAAACCTGTGAAGGGCTGGCAGGCAAAAATTAGGGAATAAAAATAAAAGAGATGGTCCCAATGGCTAGAAAACCCATAAAGTTCTAGTCAGGAAAAAATTAAGGCAAATAAATTAGTGAGAGAAAAATGTTCATCTAGAAAATTCGAAAGAACTAGTTGATAATAAGAGTTATATCATATGATGTAATAAATGTACTCATTTTGGCCTTAATTAATCAATGATATTGAAAGTGAATTTTTTTGGTCCTAGCATTGCATGTTCTATCTTATTCAAAATGCGTAAAATCATAAATATGAGACCAATTCCTAATGATGTCTTTACTTCTTCTTTTGTGACTCTTCATGTAAAGCCTGAGTCCTCTTGTATCTAAAAAATCCTAGTGGTTCGGTAGCTTGTACTATAACCCATATAGTGTAACTGTCATCAATTATTATTAGCATCAAGCCTCATATTCTGCTAAAGAATTCTTTGAAGTGCAAGTCCAGTTGATTTCATCATCCAGAACTCGCTTCAATCAGTTCGCCCACTCTTATGCATCTTCAATACATGAGATTTTAGTTAATAGGGTTAGCAAGACAAAGGGCTAACAAAAATAATGACCAAACCGAGTCTCTTGTGCACATGAAGAAAGTGATTGCTAGGATGAAATAAAAATGAAGCTGGGGGTAAAATGTAACTTCGGGACAAGTTAGGGGCAAAACGGTAAATACAACAACAGAACTTCAAAGTTAGTGAAAACAATATCAAGGAAAAAAAGGAGTATACTACAAGCATACAAATATAACAGTTATCATACAACAAAAGTAGTAACAAAAAGAAAAGTTCAATAGTGCATCGGTCAATCATGAGCTCCAATGTAAAGCCATAGACCCCACTCGCTGGCTTGGTTATTTATCCAATAGACTATATCAGAAGCTCAAACATTAGAAGTACCAATAATGAAGCATCAAGTGCTTGAACCTACAAGCTGTTGATGAGGCACCTCATTCTCAGACTCCAAGCTGTGAACATAGCTTTGCTCTAAACAAAAGACCTATTAGGATCATGCATGTTATGCATAACATGCATACACTTGCATATATTTGTTGTGAAATACTTTCTTTGCACAATAAAGTCTTTGAGCCTAGTCAAGATTGTCTAAACGCTTTGCTACTAACATTCAAGATTAGTGTTGTAAAAATACAGGAAAGTAGTCAGAGTATTCACAGGTAAAGCATCTAAAGGAATGAAAATAAAAGGAGTAACATTACCAAGAAGCATCATCCTGGTGACCTCAAGAGGCTGGATAAGACTTTCAAGCTCCTTAAACTCAGTATCCATCTCCATAGTCTCATCGGGAGCATCATTTGGAATATCTCTCCACAACAGTTAAACCATTGTAGGGTGTGGAATATGGTAATGAGAAGGTCCAACATGTCAGTGATACAAGCGCTCAGCATTAAAGAGGGAAGAATGCACTCAAAACTTGAGACAAATGCATTCTGAAGACTTCTTTGTTGGTGAAATAAAAACCTCTAACTCCTAAATCTTTTCTTTTGCAGGAAATATTGGGAAGAGGAATGAGGCCCTTTACCATAGCATTAATATTCAACCTAAAGCCACAACCTCAACGGTAGAATATCATAACCTTGTGATCAGAGACATCATGATTAAAAGGGAAGAATTCACTCAAAACTTGGTACAAATGCATTCTGAAAAATTCTTTGATTATGAAATAAAAATCTCTAACTCATAAATCTTCTCTTTTATAGGAAATGTTAGGAAGAGGAATGATGGAGCCCTCTACCATAGCATCAATAGAATAAAGCCACAACTTTGATGGCAGAATATTGTGACCTTGCAACTAGAGGCATCATCACCATAATCAAAAAGGGAAGAATGCAAAAAAATAACATTGCATTTTGACAAAATTTCTTCACTTACAAATAAACCATACTAACTTATGGTATTTTGTGTAGGGAAAATAAAAGAGAATGAAGAAGAGGAAAGGAATGAATACATCAATAAGAATGACTAGGATAGCAAATGCCAATCGCTAGTCAAAATCTCACTCTGTGTTCCAAACACCCGAATAAATACCAAAGGGAAGTAGTATAACTCTATCTATTTTGATTCTACAGTAAAGTACAAAGAAAATTTATAAAATTGAGAGTAAATTCATCCACTTCATGATATCATGCGTGAAAACTTATCTTATGACCTTTGATTTTAGTGGCTTTCTTTTATTAGCCTCGTAGAATTTAGATGTGTTGTTGACAGTTCTATGTTGAGAGTTTCTAAAATTCTAATCAATCTAATACTTACTTTACACCCAAACGAGGGGAAGAATATACAAAGACAAAATCTATGGACTTGCAGTATAAATTGGTTGAATTTCAAAGTGTCATTTTAGTCTTTTGAATAATAAATATGCATATAATCTACTCCAATGCTCAGAAATGAGTACGAGTACAAATTCCTCAACGGTATCCATGTTGAGTAATATGAGAAAGGCAGGGGAACACTAAGAGGAGAATCAGAATAAGAGAAAGCATAATGTACTCTAATGCCCAAAAATGAGCAAGAGTATCAATGTGAACCTTTGGTGGTATCCATGTTGAGTAATACAAGAAAGGCGAGGGAGTACTAAAAGAGGACCCATGTCAAAAAAAAAAACTTGCTCTATTTACTCTAATGCTTTATAAGAGTATGAGTATCCAAAGGACCTTTCTAATGGTATCCACACTGAGTAATATGAGAAAGGCAGGGGAATACTTGGATAAGGAAGAAAAGCAAAAAAATAATTCAAAGACTATTTTGATACTCTGAATTCAATATTTTTATACTTAATTTCCACAAGTTTTGTTTAGCAAATTCTTCTTAAAATTAGGTGTGGAAGTAAGCTCTTCACTTGGTAAAAGATACACTCTCAGCATAAAATGGTTAACGATGCCTCTGACCTTTGCAAATGGCAAATAAGTGACAGTCATGAAAATAAAAAATAGTGAGATTCATTAAGTGCATGCTATTTCATGATAAAATGATGAATTTTCTCATAAATTGTCAATATTATAGTGTACTTTTGTACATTCATCATGTTTGAAACTAACTTCAATATGTCTACAGGAAGTATAAAACCATAAGGAAGTGCACAGTGGAATTAAAATTAGTCAGCACAAAGAATTCAAAGCATTCAACTCAAACAACCATAAATAAAAATAAGCAAGCAGTTATGGACTGTAGTAACATCAAAGGTGAGCAATGAAAGGATTACAGTCAATTTGCAAGAAATTATAGATTGTAGCATCATCAACGAGCAGTTATGGACTGCAACATCATTAGTGAGCAATGAAAGGGTTATAGCTAATCGCGAGCAGTTATGGACTGCAACATCATCAGTGAGCAATAAAAGGGTTACAGCTAATCGCGAGCAATAATAGATTGCAGCATAATCGTATAGATCAATCAACACTACATGATCGAGTGTAGTGTATTCCACTTTAGTCCATTGCTTTTGTGTCCATATGGATTCAAGTTTTTTCATTGCAATTTGGTCCATATTTGCATTCTGATTAGGATTATATTCCTAATTAAATCATGACATTCATCAAATTAATAATTCATTGAATTATTAAAGCTGCATAATTAATATGTGATTCTGAAATTTTTGTCAAGTATAGAATATAGAACAAGATTACATAATTTATTTTTTACATTTTACATGCATCATTTCGATCAAAGGATTTATATGCTGCATAGTAGCTATGATATGAATTTCAAATGATTATGTTACATGCTGCACAGTAGTCATAACCTTCATTATGTTATGTACTGCATAACAGTTATGACATAAACTTTCAAATTCATCAATGCTAGACGTTCCACAGGAACTATAGTAGATTTTCAATTCAACTTCACTAGAAGTCCTCCAGGGAATATAGTGTACATCATTAGATGTCCCACAGGGAATATAACAAAATTCATTAGTGCTAGATGTTCCATAGGAACTATAGCAGATTTTCAATTCAACTTCACTAGACATCCCACAGGGAATATAGTGTACATCATTAGACATCCCACAGGGAATATAATGAAATTCATCAGTGCCAGACGTTCCACAGGAACTATGGCAAATTTTCAATTCAACTTCACTAGACGTCCCACCAGGAATATGGTGTACATCGTTGACGTCCCACAGGGAATATAACAAAATCTCATCATCACTAGACGTCCCACAGGGAATATAATGTACATCGTTAGACATCCCACAGGGAATATAATGAAATTCATCATTGCTAGACATTTCATAGGAACTATAGCAAGTTTTCAATTTATCATCGCTAAACGTCCCACAGGGAATATAGCGAAAATCATTTGCACAAAGTCCATTAGAAGTTCAGTAGGAAATATAGTGAGACTTATCGAACATTACACCTTGCTCAGCAATTTGAGCATCAATCTATCATTTAGGATACAATCAAGTGTCCTAATTCTTTTCTTTCAAAATTTTATGCTTCTATTGCTTTGCTGCAATTTGTCAAACAAACAACAATAAAGGGGGGCAACTGTAAGCACCCTATTTCGGGATGCAATTGGGCATAATTCTGACGTAAGCCCCTATGATGAAATTTATTCAAAAATTAAACTTGGTTGTCGATATTTTGGACTTTAAGGACTAAATTGAAACATTTTTTAGGATTTGATTAGGATCGACATTTAATGCTGATCGGCATTGGTGTATTGCTGATCAACATTACACAATGCCAATGCGTTAAAAGTCTATTTTTTTTATTTTTCACCTATTTTTTTAATTTTTTAATTTTTTAGTGTCTTTTGATTAGTTGAATCAATTTTTTCATTATTATTATCTAATAAGTTTTTTTTACATGTTTAAAACATGTAAGAAGATTTTGAAATAAAAAAATAAATGCTATAAGATGTATTCTGTTCCTCCAAAGGAGGGAGTCAGTACGTGCATACTTTGCTTTAAAAAGCAAAGAGTCTACATGCATGAAGGGGCTGGAGACTCACACACATAGACTGAAAAAAAAGACAAAAAAAAAGGAGATGGAAAAAAGAGGCGAAGTAGTGCACAAAAAAACTTAAAATCCAAATGCTACTGAGAACACCCTACACACCACAAACTTTGATTTCTTTTGTTCTGTCAAAGCCTTAGTTATTTTTAATATAGTTCTTTCAACAAGAACAATCCAGTGTTGTTTTTAGTTCCAGTCCAAAATCAACAATACTTTAATTTAAATGGTGAAAATCCTAGTCTGAGGGGTTAAAAAAGGCATTTGCATAGCATCTAAGATCATTACAGTGTTTGTTTTTATTCTTTTCATCCTTAATGATTTTTGTTTTATTTTTGTTATTGACTTGAGTATTAAATTTCACTAATATGATTTTTTGTGTTTTTTTTTGTTTTGATATCTAAGCAGGGATTGAGGAGGAAACAATCTAATGTTCAAGAATTGAACAGAAGATCCATAGAATGCCATGGATGACCCTGTACTGTTTTTCAATAGTTCTTAGGATTTTAATCTTTATTTTGCATTTATGTGTTCTGCGTAGTTATTTTAATTCATGGATGTATAATTGTTTAATTTTAATTTTTGTACGTAGTTTGTAATAGCCCTAATAGTGGGAATAGTGAAAGATTTAATTTTTTGCATTTAAAATCAATTATTAATTAGGTTCAATTGGGTAAAAATCAATTAAAATCAATGGTTGTAGTAGCTTAATTTAGGGTTTGCATGTAATTGATTTAGGGTTTCTAGAAAATCACTAAAATGTATGTTTGATCTTTTTTTATGTTTTATTTGTTTTGGGTTGTGTTTTTGGGTTTTTATATTATTTTAGGCCCCAAGCTCACACTTAGGTCCAACTCACTTTAAATAGGCTTAAAAAATGGTTTAGGACTTTAAATAATCAATTTAGGCCCATTAGGTTAATTAGATTTTAGGCCCACTTAGTTAATTAAAACTTGTTTAGACTTAGCTCAGCCCACTTAATTTCATTTCTTTTAAAATAAATAGACCTAGGCCCACATTTCACTTAAAATAAAACCAAGTTAGACTTAGGCCCATTAATTTAACTTTCCTTTAAAATTGAATAGACTTAAGCCCATTCCTTAGATAAACTAAAATAAATAGATCTAGGCTCACTAATTAATAAAAAATGTAGGCCCACCTTTAGTCCCTTTCTCACTTATAAATAAAATGTAAATCTAGCTAACTTTTTAATAAAATTAACATAGTTTATACTTAGGGACAACGCGATCTTAAGTGCATTTTTTATGTGTAATTTTATTGACTAGATGTCTAGGGTTAGATGGATGTCAAATAGGGTTTAAATAAAATTGTATGTAATTAGAGGATGAAATAATAATTTATAAAATTATTCTAAATGAACATGAGACTAAGAGAAGTTAGTATTCCATTCCCAGAATCTCCTGGTTATGGTGCTGACTTTCTTTTAGAGAATTGAGTACCACCAATCAAATTGTCCTAGTTATTACCCTGGGTGGCGACTCCTCTTCTCCACGCTATAACTTTATGACATAGTAGTGTGTTCCCTAAGGCCCTGAGCCTAAACAGTGTCGTAGTTGCTAAAATGTTAGATGCGTGCTAAACCCCGCCATCTACACTAAGCTCTCCTTTTATAAGGGAAAAGAAACAAAAACCCTAATTTATGTATTAAGAGTTCCAATTTTGAAAGGACTTATTTTCCTAAAGATTTCTAATTTTAAAAGGAATTTATTTACTCCAGATGCATATAAATCCCATGATAAATTTCAAAAAAATTTAAACCAATAAAAACTCAGGAAAATATTTGTTATTTTCTATAAAAAACACAAAAATAGATGGAAAATGTGTAATTCCAATCAGAATTATGTAATTTTGATTGAAATTACGTAATTCTTAATGGAATTCTATAATTCTGATTTTTTAAAATTTTAATTTCAAAAAGATCCTTGAAAGAAATTAGATTTTTCAATTAGGTCTTAAAAAGTTATTACAATTAAGTCCTTAAAAAACAAAGAAACTTTTTTAAAAAAGTATTCAAACTTTTGAGATTCCGAACTTTAAGTGTTGAAGACCTACTCATAACATTTTCATCATCGGAGTCCTTTGTTGCATCCATATTTTGTTATCCTGAAATTGGGTGGTTGAGAAGTCTAAGCACCATATGTGCTAGTCCCTACAGTAGATGTCCCAGCTCATGTTACCTCTATAAAGTCACCCTCAACATCAACATCAATAAAAATATCCTCTAGACCCTTAGGAATGTTGGGGAACTCCATTTTATGCAGAAGAAAATGGAAGTACAAAAGCAAAAACATAGCAGATAGCACCAGAAACACAAAATGGGTTATGAAAAGTCAAAAATTGCTAAAAAAGTTTAGACAAAGCCTCCCAATACCTCTAAAATAGCCATATAAATATGCCTAGAGGGTAGGAAGCATGTGACCATGTGCTAGGCACATGACCATATGCACAGGTGCTTGACTATGCGCCTTCCACGTGTAGTCACGTGCACTTCCCTCTTTCATGCGCTCTTTTATGGTTTTATGTGCACTTTAAGACTTTGCACACTCATTTTTACAGTCCTAAACTTCCATTTAAGCATATGACATGCAATAAAATCATATAAAATCACAATGATCTGGAATCCATCTATTTAAAGATGTTGTGCGCGCACCTTTTTTTTTAGAAAACTCAACATCTTACAAAAGAAGAAGAGTAAGGAAAATTCATTGTAAGGATATCTTACTCTAAGTCATCAAAATAACATCCTCAACATAACAAATAATGGCATCATCATTGCATCATTACTACATCATCATTGCATCATTACTGCATAATCATTACATCATTACTAAATCATCATTACATCATTAATGCATCATTACTACATTATCACTGCATCATCACTATTACCTCATTCATATTGTTTAGAAGCATTCTCACATTGCTTAGGAGCATTCACCACTTAAAAGCACTCTCACACATTGTTTAAAAGCACTCACATTGCTTACAAGCACTTTCATTGCTTAGAAGCACTCACTCATTGTTTAGGAGCATTCACATTGCTTAGAAGCACTTTCACTTTCACTTCTTAGAAGCATCTTCTCATTTGCTTAGAAGCACTTTCACTACTTAGAAGCATCTTCTTATTGCTTAAAAGCACTTTCACTACTTAGAAGCATACTCATGTTGCTTAAGAGCATCCACACTACTTAGGAGCATTCTCATTTTCTTAGTAGCATCTTCATTTCGCATGACACCTAAAAAGGTTATAGTTGCATCTCTTTTTGCTTAGTAGCATCCTTATTTATGTGACACTCTAAGAAGGTTATAATTGCACATTCATTCATATGACACCTAAAAGGGTTATAGTTGCATGTTCATTCGCATGACACGTAAGAAGGTTATAGTCGCATGTTCATTCGTATGACACTTAAAAAGGTTATAGTCACATTTTCATTGCTTAGTAGCATCGTCATTTTGTGTGACACCTAAGAAGGTTATGGTTGTATCTCTTTTTATTGAGTAGCATCTTGATTTACGTGACACTTAAGAAGGTTATAGTCATATCTCTTTTTACTTAGTCGTATAAATCCCAATGCACTTTGTATGAATCACAAGCTTACATATGTCCCTTGTATGACAACCAAGTCACAGAATAATAGCAATAAACAAAACACAACAACAACTATCAAATCTTGACAAGATGTTTAAAGATAACCCACAGGTAAGTACCTCTTTCCCTACTAAAACATTTTTTGCATCTTTGCATTTGCTTCATGTGTATTGACACTAGTTCTAGGTGTCTATGCAACACATGTGAAGTAGGGGGCAACTTTCATGCCTTAAATTTGATTGTCCTAAAAAAGGTCCAATAATGAAATGAATCCCCGAGATGACTAGAGTCTGCTCGTTCGTAACACCTTTGAAGTGTGCAACCTTAAAAAAACCTAACTGACCCCACCAGTGTGCAAAATCAATCACTGAGCCATTAAGTTGTGCTCTAACCTTGTGAAATACAAATTATCAGAACAATGAGAGGTTTATGTTGAGACAACTCCTCTCAAAATACTCAGCTCATTGGCCCAGTGCAAATTTTATTAGATCAGGACCTAGCTTCATGAAACAAAAATCAATTTTGATAAACAGGACTTTAGAAACACATTTAGAAGGATCCAAAACCTTTGAAAGTGGTCCTGAAATGGTCCAACACAGCCTAAGGATTAGCATATATCACTCAGAAGTGCGCATAAACACTCCTAGGTGTCATGTGCTAAAATTGAGGCTAAATTTGGTAAAATGGACTCTAGAAATGTGTCCAGAAGGCCCAAAAATCTTAGGAACCAACCTTAAAATAGTGAGAGTAAAGCCCAAGAAGTGTGCGTAAAGCGTTGAAGTGCATGACCATACGCACTTAGCATGGCCACGTATAAAATTTTCAATATGCATGTGCGACCACACCCACCACCCTATTCTACCTAATTTTCCATATAAATAGACCCCTTCACACCCCATTCTAGAGAAGGGAGCAAGTGGAAAAACACACACACTTAAAATTTGGTTTGATTGAAGGTGTTGGAAACCCCTTTCTAGATAGTTTTTGCTCTCCCACAACCTTTCTTTTAGGTTGTTAGATCCCTTTTCCACCAAACCAAGCCTCATCTTTGTCAAAGCACACTTCAAAGTTATATAATCTAGCATTATTTTATTGTCATTTTGAACCTCTCGATGAGGAAAGCTTGATAATCTCTTAAAGCTAAAGCTTCAAAACACACATAAGCTCAGTCGAGTTTGAGGACCACACAATTATTTTAGCACGTTTATTTTATTGCATTGCATTTTATTTTATTTTATTGTCATCAATATTTAGGAATATTGTTATGCTTGTGTAATGAGACTGCAATCTTGCATGCTATGTGAATAATATATGCTTTACTATGCTCGTTTCATATAATCATTCTATACCCTCTATTTTTGAAATCATGAAATCACATCATAAATTCAAATAATGTGAAAAGTTCATATCCTAGAATAGAGTCATCATGCTCTTGGTCTAGCAATGACCTCATGCACCCTTCATATTATCATTATACATTAGTATAGTATAAATAATCACTACAAGCATGCAAGATCATTCTATTATTCATGAAATCTAGCAAGTTGTATGAATGGTCATGTTAATCTTGCAGATCAATCATATCCAAATTAGATTTAATTTTTCATAATTTTTTCCTTTCCATATGTATTTTATCAGGAAAGTGATGTAATAATTAAATTTTCAGCTTTATTATCTTCCACTATCTAATGTACTATGTGAATGCTATACAAATTGTCATTACTGAAACTAGGGTGTTACAGTAGCTATGCATTGAATATTATATAAATTGAAATAATAAAAAAGTAAACACAATCCCCCAAACTTAGAAATCTCTATTGGGGACAATACTAACTGAGTGACCCAATGTTGTCCCTTTTTTTTCCTGATTTTCTAAAAATTAGGTGGCAACTCCATAAAATAAAAAATGTCTCATCCCTCAAGACCAATCATTTTTCCTTATTTGGTAAAGTTTCCATGTCCCTCAAAAATAGAAAGACGTGCACAATGTCCCATGAAAACATATTGATAACCAAAAGTGAGAAAAAAAAGGTCACTCTTTTGAATTTGCATGTACTATTCAATCATTCTGCAGCAACACAAAGATAGGTTTCAACTGTTGGAGAGGCATCATCACTTAAAAGAGGGTTGCCTCATTGTGAAGAGGCAATAGTGAATCCCCTCTTCACATAGAGGCACTACCTGATTATAGAGGTGATTGCCTTTACAGTTTAGTCTGTAGCTGCTTAAATCCCTAGCTCTCTTTTAAAATCCCCAATTTTCCCGTTCATGCAAATTCTCCTTATTCTCCCTCTCTAGACAACATCCCATCCTCCTAACATGATCGAAAGAAGCTTAAAAAAACTATAGCTTATTCTAAAAAATATGGATGGTAGATCATGGGCTAGATTAGAGACATTTCACCTATTTGTCTTCTGATTTATGCATGTTAGGAAGATCAACTTCTCATTTCTCCATGTTCTTGCTCAATTATGGGATCCTCAAAAGCATGTCTTCATATTCAATACAGTAGAATTATGCCACCTACCAAAGAAATTTAAAGCTATCTTAGGCTCTCAGATGGATTCAACTTATTAGATTACAATTCTTTTGGTTGAAACCCCAGATTTACACTCCATCTAATACTAAATGGCTAGGCTATTCAACCTTTCCCCTCAGTCTTCACTTCGCTATATCCTTGGTAATGAGATTCTGATGAGCTCTTTTCTTGAAGCTATTATAACTATAGATAGTAATGAGGTTCATTAGCCTCTGATGATTGCTCTTTGCCTATATGCTCAGTTTCGACTAATTTCCCCTTCTGGCAACTGTGACCCAAAAGTTCTTCACATTCTGGATCAAGTGGAGGCTGGCTTAAATCCTTTCCCTCTTATCCTAGGAAAGACTATCATTAGACTTGACAACTTTTCTAAAACTAGAAAATTCTCAGGGAGTCCTCTATTACTGGAGGTGAGCTTCTTTTCTCTTTTCACTTACTACTTCTTGTGATTTTTACCCATTCATTTTTCTTGCAGGCATGGTTTCACAAAAATTTGAGGTTGCTCGAACCTCCTAGAGACATTGCACATTACAAAGCCATACACTACCATACCAGGAGACTTCACCCTATTCTAAAGGATGTTATGAGTTGGTTGTCTACATATCCTAACATTTTGATTTAGTGGATGTGCCCGTGGTGGAGGTTGCAGCATGTGACCATTTGGTCTTATACCTATTATGTTCTACTAGCTAGTCTCCATTTGCCACTTTCTATAATCCCGCTTGGTTTTATAGGCAATATGGGTAGAAATAACTAATTACGGAGCTGTGCATGAATTTGAGCTAGGGCCCCTTTATTAGAATTTTATGGATAATTTGGTAGCTACTTGGCCTCATAGATTCAACCAAAGGTTCAGTGACTATGATGGAGATTAGTCCACTAATGACTAGTACAAGGTGTGGATCTAGTTACAGTAGATAGAGAAGGATGAATTAGTAAGAAATAAAAGGACAAGGGCATTGCAGGCATTGAGTGCTCAAGGTGTTCAAAAGAAAAGTAAACATAATTAGTTTATGAAATTCAATCTTTATTTGCTTTTTATTGGATGGAATTTCATTTCTAGGTAAATAGTGTGTAATAAGCATTTTTATGCAATGTACAACAATAATAAAGGCAATCCATTCCATTTAATTTAAGCATAAAGTGACTACACATCTTACTTTTTACATATCTCCTATTATTAATTGGCTTATCCTTGTAAGTTTTCAAATTAACTATTTTTTCTCTCTTTTTTTACATGTATTTTACTTTTGCCTAGACTGCCTTTTTAGGCTTTCAATCCAACAGGACCCCCTTTTTTATTTTTCTTTTTTTCTTTGTCTCTAACTTTTGCCTAGGTAGCCTCTTTTAAGGTTTTCTCCCTAGCAAGAATTTACAAAAAGTATTTATTAAGCTTATCCAAGTTAATGGGCTTTCTAAACTCGTTCCCTTTTAAATTAGATAAAATAGTAGCACCCTTGGAAAGTAGCTTCTTCACTTGATATGGACCTTCCTAGTTCAGCTTGAACTTCCCTCGTGGATCAGTCATGATTGGCCTAATGAGCTTTAAGACCAAGTCACCCTCTTTAATGTTGCCTGGCTTAATCTTTTTATTATAAGCTTAGTCTATCCTTTTCTAATATAACTGAGAGTGATACATGGCTTTCACTCTCTTTTTATCTAGCAATGTCAGTTGTGCCAATTAGCTTTTAACCCATTGATACTTAGAGATTTTAGATTCTAGATAACCCTTAATGATTGAATTTCAACCTGAACTGGCAATATAACTTCATAACCATACATTAAAGAATATGATATAGCTCCCATTGATGTTCTGGCAGTGGTCTTATATCCCTATAATGCGAATTATAGGTAGCTTACCTAGTCTTTGAAGTTCTCTAGTATCTTGGCTAGGATCCTTTTCACATTCTTATATGCCACTTTTATTGCTCCGTTCACCTATGGTTTGTAAGAAGAAGATCTATGATGTTCAATCTCATATTCCTCCAATAAAGTGGCAATTTCTACTATGAATTGAACACCATTATCAATGATGATGTGATGAGGCAACCCATGTCTGTAGATTATATTCTTTTCTATGAACTTGCCATCTGTTTTGCTCCAACAGTCGTGAACGATTATGCTTTGACCCACTTAGAGAAGTAGTTGATTGCTACTATAATGTAGCGATGATTGTTAAATGCCTTAAGCCTTATCTCTCCAATGATATTGAGTCCCCAGACTACAAATGGCCAAAGAGAGGTCAATCCTTGAAGTTCTATAGAAGGAAACTGGTTTATATCACCATACACTTAGTAGTTATGGCATTTCTTCACATATTTCACACAACCCACCTCTATAGTTAGCCAAAAATACCTTTACCTAGTTATTTTCTTAGCAAGGACTGTTCCATTCATATGCGGTCCATATACACCCTTGTGAACTATTTCCATGATTTTTCGCACCTTATCCTCATCAGCACATCCCAAATGTACTTTAGTTGGCATCCTCTTGTATAACATCCCGTCATGATTGATGAATTATTGAGATAGCATCCTCAGTGACATTCTTTCTTTACTATCAGCATCATTAGGGAATTTCCCCGTCTTGAGATACTGTTGCAGATCATGGAACCAAGGCTTCTCTATAGGATTGATCGACATTATTATGATCTCTTCATAATAGGGAGTGTGAGACTTTATTAAAATAAGGGGCTTAATCTCTGCCTGCTTTCCTCCTTCCCATGTTAAAGTTAAAATGGCCAAAGAATCCACCATCTGATTCTCTTCTTATGGCAAGTGCATGAATCTGCATTGGATAAAAGATAATAGAATTGTGGTTGAGTATCCTAGTATAGTCTCAGCCTATCTTCCCACACTTCCTATTTATTGGAGATCTATTTCACTACCAGCATTGAGTCTCCATTTATTGTGACTTCCTCTACCCCCACATTCATGAGTGCTTCCAGACTAAAGATGTAGGCTTTAATTTGGCTTAATTTTTGGTTACTTCAAATTCCATTCACTTCGCTATCAGAATAATTTCTCCCTCTGGCGAGACCAAAATCACACCAATACTTTCTCCTCTATTATTGATTTCTCCATCAAAATACATTTTCCATGTCTGGATCTCTATTGCCCCTAGATGCTCATCAAGGAATTCCAACTTCCATTCTTTTCCATCATCTATTAAATTCTGAGTTAAGAAGTTTGCCATAACTCCACCTTTTATCACCTTCTTAGCCATAATTTCTATGTCAAATTTGGTAAGCACGACCAACCATCTGGCTATTTTCCCTATAAGTGACTAAGTTTACTAGAGATATTTGAGAGGATCATGCTTAGAAACTTCCTAGATTCTATAAGACTGGAAGTAATGTCAGAGCTTCTTTATCACCCAAATTATATCCAAGCAAGTTCTTTATACTAGACTATAATTTGCTTCATAGGGTAGAAGCTTCTTACTTAGATAATACAGGGCATGATCAACCCTTCCTTCTCCCTCTTGAGCTAGCATTATGCTAGTCACACCCTTCTTTATTACCAAGTAGAGAATTAACAGCTTACCCAGCCTTGATGGCTGCAAGACTAGAGCATTCATTAGGCAATTCTTAATAGTTTTAAAACTTTGCCGACACTTATCATCCTAGATGACTAGCTAATTCTTCTTTAAAAGCTTGAAGATTAGCTCATAGATGGTAGTTAGCTTGGCAATGAACCTATTGATGTATTGCAATTCTCCAATAAACCCTTTGACCTTTTTCTCATTTTTCGGTGCATGCATTTCTTTGATTGCCCTCACTTTATCTAGATCCACCTTTATGCCTCTCTAGCTAACAATATGCCCTAGTAGCTTTTCAAAGGTTACCCTAAAAACACACATCTTTGAATTCAACCTAAGGTTATACTTTTCAACTCTCACCAAGAACTTGTCTAGAGCCTCAAAGTACCCTTTTATTATCGAAGACTTTACCATCTTGTCATCCACATACACCTCTATCTCTTTATAGACCATATCATGTAGCAAGGTGGTAGCCATCCTCTAATAAGTAGCTCCTACATTTTTTAACCTGAATGACATGATTGTATAGTAATAAACATCCCATTTAGTAGTGAAGGAAATCTTCAACTTGTCAATCACTGCCATTATAATTTGGTTATATCCTGAGAAGCCATCCATAAAGGAGTACTTAACACTTAAAGCTACATTATCAGCTAAAGTGTCAATATATCTCAAGGGAAAATCATCTTTCAAATAAGCTTTGTTCATATCCCTATAGTCCATGCACATCCTGACTCTCTCATCCTTTTTAGGAACTAGGACTATGTTGGCTAGCCATTGGGTGTCATCTACCACTTCCAAGAACTTTGCTTTTAGCTATTTCTCCATTTCTTCTTTGATCAAAAGATCCCATTATGGCCTTAATCCCCTCTTCTTCTATTTAATCGGTGTTTCATGAGAATACATGGCGATCCTGTGTTCTATAATTTCTTTATCAATCCCAGGCATATCCTTATAGCCCCAAGAAAATACTTTTTATCTTCTTTTTAATGTTTCTTTCATTTTTTCTCTCTCATCAGGAGTTAAGTCAGAAGCAATAAGTATATTCTTAGGGTTATCACATGTGCCTAGATTAAATGATTCAGTGTGCACTGAATTAATATCAAACATATGGATGAAATGATAATCACAGACAAAATAATCGTTAGGAAGAGCATCACACAAATAAGCAAAGTTAGAACTTATTACATTAACTTTAGAAAAGAAAATGTCATCATTTTCAAAAAAGTTGGAAAGAGAAATGTCAAGGTCATTATAGAAAACATCGATAAAGGAATCTAGAACATAGGATTCAAAGTGGAATTTCCCTTCTTGGTCAGTAGTGCCTTCAGCTCCATCGTAGGAATGTCCTTTTTTGATTTCAAAGTCAACACCAGCTCCTCCACTATTGGCTCCTTAATAGCAACTTCATTGATCCTAATCATATGTTCAGTGAAGATTTCGAACCTAAGGACCAATTTCTCAGCAATCATCAAAGGCTCAAGAGCTCCTCTATAGGGATAGTTATCATCTTCCTCTACAAATGTTTCCTATAGTGTCTTCTTTTTCAATTTAGCTTTGACTTTGTTCTTCTCAATCTTTCCCTTAGCTTTTTGCTCTACATCAAATTCATATGCTTCTGGATACCCTACCCTGTGCTTCAAGATTGATATTTTAGGTTCAATAAAATCAGGTGGGCCTTGCTGGTTCTTCCTTAATCCCATTCTAGGCATAAATTTTAAGCTTGTCATTATACTTATAATTCTCAAATTCAGCTTATCTCTATATATCACACAAACCTCAAAACTTAGGTTGACTGAAATTTCACTAGGAGTTAACTTTAAAGCAATGATAGCGGCTTTAGTTTCTACTTTAATAGTGACTACCCTTCCCTCATGTAGAAATTTGATCTTTTGATGAATAGTAGATGACACTCCCCCAAAGGATAAAACCATGGCCTCCTTAGAAGAATGGCAAAGGTGACAGAAATATTGATGACATGCAAGTTGACCCAAACTTTAATAGGTCCAGTCTTGACCAAAGCTTTGAAAGTTCTCTAAACTAGCCTCTTTGTATCATCATAGGCCTTGATTACCATATTATATGGGTTTATATCAGTTACTGTCAATCCTAACTTTGGAAGAATTTTCAAAGGAAAAACATTAACGGCGGACCCATTATCAACCATAACATAAGTCAATTTCCCTTTCACCTTGGCCTTTATGAATAAGGCTTTACTGTGGTCCCTTCCTTCCAAGGGTAGGTCAATTTCTGTAAAATAATTGCCCTCAGAGGTCTTTCCATCAATGAACCCACCATTTGTTCCAGAGAATGGGTTAAGGCGATCTTCTTGTGATCAAGGGCCATAACCAATGCTTCCCAATAGGCTTAAGAGTTCATAAGCAACTCCCAAACACTGGTGAGATTTTTCTCATCTTTTTTTATCTCAACAAATTCCTTAACTTTCTCATCCTTCTCTAGTTCTTCTTTTGAATCGACATTCTCTTTTTCTGGTTCAACATCTTTCACTTCCTCCCCCTTTTTAAGCTTCTCAACTAATTAGGTTGCCTTTCCTTCTTTACCTTTCCATAGATCAATTGCTTTCCCTCCATCATCATCGAAACTCCAAATTTCTAGAACATTCACATGAAGCTCTACAAATTGCTGGTTTAGGTTTAGGTCTTTTGGTAGTGGAGATTAGGCATCAATAAGGGAATTAACGACTTGTGTAGACAAAGGGGTTTAGCACGTGCCCAAGATCTTAGCAACCATGACACTATTTGAGCTCAGGGCTCTAGAGAATACACTAACCACTGTCATAAAGACATGGTATGGAGATAAGGGATCACCACCTCGGGTAATAACTTGGACAAATCGAAAATGGTGGTACTCGATTCTCTAAAAGAAAGCTAGCACCACAACCAGAAGATTCTGGATATGGAATACCAACTTCTTTTAGTCTTATATTCTTTTAGAATTACTTTATGAATTACTATCTTATTCTCTATTTATATGCAATTTCATATAAACCCTTATTTAAAAAAATCAACTCTTGGTAGACTAGTAATGAAAAATACATGTAAATAATGCACTCATTTAAATTTGCAATCCCTAAGTTAGTCTAATATACATTAATTTTATTTAAATGGACTAAATCTACATGTTTTAATTTACAAGTGACCCTAAAGACTAATGTGCCTAATTATTATTCAATTTTAATTAAGTAAACCTAAGTCTATTTATTTTAATTCTAAAATGAGCCTAAATCTACAAATTATGAAGTATTTAAATTTATGGGCCTAATTCTACATATTTTAATTCTAAAGTGATCTTAAGTCTACAAATTATGGAAAAGGCTTAAATGAAATGGGCTAAGTCTAAATTAATTAAATTAGGTGGGCCCATGTCTAATTAACTAAATAGACCTAGGTTATCTCTAACTTAATTTCTAATTAATTATGGGCCTAAAATGCATTTCAAGTAATTAAAATCTAAACCTAAATTCATTTAAATGGATTAGAGCCTATCATGGTCTTAAGGCCCAAAACACATAAACAAACAAGGCTAAAAAATAATAAAAATATATCAAAACTATCAAATAAAAGATCAAACAATTAATCAAATTTATTTATTCTAAAAAAACCCTAATTTAATTAAAATGACCATGAAAAAAAAATAGTTAATAAACAACCCTAATTCTAACCACTTAAATCTAATCCAATTTTAATTAAACAACCTAATGATTTCTATAGCCATGATTTCATTATTCCCACTATTGGGGCTATTACAATGATCTATTGAAAATAATAAGAAAAGAAAAAAATTAATACAATGCTAAAAATAATAAAAAAATAAATAACTAAAGAAAAAAGAACCTAAAACCCATATTTAGCTACAAGGTTCAATCCATAGCATTCCATGAACCTTCATGGGTTTCGCTCTCCAAGTAGGATCATCATGTAATCCCCTCCATAATCAACAGCACAAAAATAAACAATGGTTAATGAATAAACAAAATAACAATAAAAATTGAGTAAATCTAAAATTCAATAGAAGCAAAATAATAAAATAAAAAAATAGAAACTAAAGAAGGATATGATGATTATGGATGCAACATGGGTTGGTTCCTTAGACTAGTAAGATCACCATTATTTGTTAAATAAAAAGGGACATAATTTTTCTCAAATAGTACTAGAAATAGTTAAATTTCATTATATTATAGTATGATTATGTTAACATTTTATTTTAGGTTAAATGTTGGTTTAAATGTGTATATTTATTCATATAAATGTATATATAAATATGCACATAAATGTATATATAATATAGTATAAAGGATAATTATATACATTTTCATGTAGTGTATGTTTACATACATATACATATATAACACCTATATATATATATATATATATATATAACAATATATACATACGTATACTATTATACTTGAGTACATATTGTGTATATATATATATATATATATATATTTATATATGGTATATGTATATAGTATATATAGTATAATATAGTTCTAATATAGTATATTAGTAGTTATAATATAGTATATATATATATATATATATATATATATATATATATATATATATATATATATATGTATAGTTAGAGTTAGAAGGAAACCAAACCGAAGCAACAGCCCCCTCTACACCTCCTTCCCTGTCCGTCACCCTGCTGCTCCCTACCCTCCCTGTGCCGCCCTCGCCTTTGACCGGAAGACTCCATCTCCGCCGTGCTTCAGGAGCTCCCCAAGCCTGGCAGCTGATGCTGCACTTCTTCTTCTTCTTCCTCCTCCGTCTGGCAACAAGCTCCCTCCCTACGCGCGACAGCACCTTCCTGCCAGTGATCCTCCGCTTGCCGTTGCTGTTCATCTCGTCTGTGCTGCTTCTTCTCCCCTTCTCCTTCCCGACGACAGCAAGCTCATCTTTCTCATCTTCTTCGGCCTGCAGGTAATGAGTAACACTCACCCTATTCCTCCTTTCCTTCCTTCAATTTTCTGCCCGATCTTGGCAATTCTAGGGTGATTAGTGTTGGTTAACATGCATTTGAGTTGGTTTAAATTTTCTTGAATTTTTGGTAATTAAATTGAATTTCCAGAATTTATTTAATGTTTATTTGGTTTATTTGGATATTTATTTAGCTATAATTAGCAATTAGGGTGATTGTTATTAATTATTTTGAGTAAAATAAAATTTATTGAAATTTTTGGAATTTATTTTGATTTTTTGGTGAATGTTGGATATTTAAATAATTTTTTAGGAATTTTTGGGAATTAATTATAAAAATAGCAAATAATAATGATAATTGACATTTTGGTGATATTAAGTGTTGAAATTAATTTTAGGGTAAGGTAGATAATTTTAAGAAGATTATACAATTTTTTAGGAATTTTTATACATTATGTCAAAATTAAATAATTAGGCTAATTTTTGGAATTTTGGTTAAAAAGGTTATGAAACTTGATAAATGAGGTTATTAGTGAAAAATATGAATTTTAGAACTCAAATAATAATTTTTGAGATTTTTATACTATTTTTATAAATATATTTGAGTTTATGCCAAAAATCGATTTTTAGTTAAATAATACTTTTGAGAAAAAATATTGTTGGTTGATTAAATATTTTTATGATATTGGGAGGAATTATCTTGAAAAAAAAAAAAAATTAGTTTTAGATGATTGGATAATTTTAAGGAAAATTTTGTGTTATATATAGCATTATGTAATTTATATATATACTAGGGGTAAAAATATAATTTTACACTAAATATGATAAATATATATTTTAATTAGTTTTATTAGTATTTAAAGGGTTTAGATAAATTTTATAAATTAATTTATGTAATTTCCTAAGTAGTGTAAAATTTTAAAATATCCAATTTTCGATATATATATATATATATATATATATATATATATATATATATATATATATATATATATATATATATATATATATATATATATATATATATATATATATATATATATATATATATATATATATATATATATATATATATTCATTTAATATATTGCAAAGGTTTTAATGTGGATAATAATTATAATTATAATTGTTGGTGATGAAATACAAATTTAATTGTTTAACTCTGGATAATTAAGATTTTATATATGCTATTTATTTTAGTATGTGTATAATTGGAGAAATAAATATTATTAATTTTTATACTTTTGAGTGGTGATTTCGGTCGGGGCAAATTGTAGTCTTGGGAGCCCGACTCGAGTGCGAATGGTTGTGTATTTTGGAAGTGCATTTTCTATGCAGGTCTGGCTCTACCTTTGGTAGAGAGATGTTCGTTTTACAGAGGAAACTCTGCCGAAATTTCGGTAGATTTTCTCGTAAAATGTGATATCCGTAAAAATTTCTACCGTTAGTTAGGTTAACTCCTGTCTGTCGAGTCTCGTCCGGTTTTCATCGAGTCAGTCTGGAATTTTATTACTTTGTTGATTCCTGAATTTGATTCCTTAGTCGTGTTTTAAAAAGTCGATTCATTGTTTTCTTTTAGAGCATATCGGAGCAGAAGCTGTGAGACCGAGGCAGACGCGTGGTCGTCAGCCTTCCCATTCATCCTGTAAGTCGATAAAATGATCTGTGCGTATGTTTGTTTAAAGAATGCATGCGCTTGTATTTCTATTATATTGATTATATGATTTATTTAATTAATGCTATCATTTACGAATTAAATGCAAATTATTTATTTAAAATCGGTTTGAGAAATTTTGGTAGAACGAGCTACCTGGTGGGCCTCACCAGGACTATGTGCACATGGTAGAGATTGAGAGATGGATCCGATAACTGTATGATTGATGAATGTAAAACTGGGACGGGTGCCTCGGTAGATGCCCTTGCTCTCGGGGACCGCCAGTGATTGGAAAGTCAATAATGGACTGGGATGGGTGCCTCGGTTGATGCCTTAGCTCTCGGGGACCGCCAGAGCCATATATTTGGATTAAGTGAATGACTACGGCTTGGTGCCTCGGTTGATGCCCTTGCTCTCGGGGACCGGTAGTCTAGTTGGAATAAGTGGGCCCAGTTGGCCATTTAGACTTGGGTTTAGGGTTCTACCGAGATTTTCCCAAAAGCTATACTTATATATATTATAAAATATTTTCACTATAAATATATATAGTTTTCAAAAAGGTTTTCAAACCGTACAGCTCTTTTATTGACTTACTCAGTGAGGTCTGATTCCCCTCAATTTATTTTTTTCAGGAGCTTGGGAGTTCGACCTCAGACTACCTCTACGTCGGATTTCTTCTTCACTGGCTATTTTACGTAGGTCATTATAAGCTGTACTGTGTACTAATCTAGGTTGCTGCAGTAGTATATGTGTATTACAGATTTGTATGGTTTAAACATAATTATGTAATTTATTTGTGTAAACCACGCTTGCGTATAAGATTTAATATGATTTATAATATGAGATGTGGAAATACATTATTATTTAAGCAGTTGAATTTGTGTATTCTGAGAAAAAATCAGTTTGATAATGTGTTATGTTTTAAAGTAAAGTTTAATATGTGAATGGTTTTATTTTCTTTTTCCTTTAGGCTTACTACGGGTTTCGGGGGCTTTATACTTACCCATTCCCTAGTGCCGGTCACGTGCCCTCGGGTTTGGGTCGTGACACTTCTTCTCAAAAGTCTATTGCTCCTTGCTTCCAAGCAAAATAAGTCATAAAAAAGTATTTTTGTGTACTGCCTAGAAAAAGAAAAGTCTCCAGGAAAAGTGAGAACCCCCGCCCCCAAAAGAGCTTTAGTTAGGTTTTTATAGAAAAACCCTCAGTCACATACTGAAAGAGTTTTAGTTTTGAAAGGATTTTATTTCTTGAAAATCTAGATAAATCCCTAAAAGGAATTTAAGAAAATTTTTAACTAATCAAAATTCAGGAAACATTTTTTTTTATTTTCTATAAAAATATGAAAAACGGATGGAAAATGTATAATTCCGATTGAAATTGTATAATTCCAAACAGAATTACATAATTCTTATTGGAATTGTGTGATTTTAGTTGAAATTATAGAATTTTGATCAGAATTGTAGAATTCTATTTTTTTTAACTTTGAATTATAAAAAGACCCTTGAAAGAATTTAAAATTTTCAATTAGGTCCTAAAAAACATTACAATCAAGTCCTTAAAAATCCAATTAAACTCTTTTTTTTTAAAAAAAGCATTTAGACTTTTGAGGTTTCAAACTTCAAGTGTTGAAGACCTATTTATAACATTTTCACCATTGGAGTCCTTTGTATGATTCATATTTTTTTATCTCGAAATTGGGTGTTTATAGTTGCCCCCCTTTGTCGCTATTTTCTTGACAAATTATGGCAAAGCAAATAAGCACACAATTTCTTAAGAACAAAAGTTTGGGTACTTACCTATGCTTTTTAAGGCTTTTGTCTATAAGCGATCATTGGTTTATAATGAATGCTTGTGTTGTCGTACAACACTAGGCATAAGCTTAAAATATATGAGGAGACACTATACTCGGACGTATAACATTGATTTAAAAGGATACATCACATTCGGTCGTATGATGTTGATAATACTTGGTTGTGTAGTATAGATTAAGAAAGTACATTCTACTTCGTCATACAATGTCAACTGTACTCAATCGTATAGTCTAGATTGGAATGGTGCATTTTACTTGGTCGTACAATGTCGACTACACTTGGTCGTATAGTCTAGGTTAAAAGAGGTACATTGTACTCAGTCGTACAATGTCAACTATATTTAATCATATAGTTTGGATTAAAAGAACACATCACACTCGGTCGTGTAATGTTAACTATACTCGGTTGTATAGTGTTGATTGCAGAGGTACATTGTACTCGATTGTACAATTTTAACTATACTCAGTTATATAGTCTAAATTAAAATGACACATTATACTCAGTCATACAATGTTGACTATATTCAATCGTATAGTATGAATTGGAAGCATGCATTGTACTCAGTCATACAATGTTGACTATACTCGATCATATAGTTTGGGTTGAAAGAGGTTTATATACTCAATGATACAATGTTGACTATACTCGATCATATAGTCTAGATTGAAATGACATATTGTACTCGTTTGTACAATGTCGACTATACTCATCGTATAGTTTAGATTGATATGACACATTATACTCAGTTGTACAATATTGACTATACTCGGTCAAATAGTTTAAATTGAAATGACACATTGTACTCATTATACAATATCAGCTATACTTGGTCGTATAGTCTGAATTGAAATGACACATTGTAGTCAGTTGTACAATATTGACTATACTCAATCGTGTAGTCTAGATTGAAACTCGATCATATAATGTTGACTATACTCGATCGTATAGTCTAAATTAAAATGACACATTGTACTTGGTCACACAATGTCAAATATACTCAGTCATATGGTTTGAATTGAACAGATACATCACACTTGGTCATATGATATTGATATACTTGGTTAAATGACACATTGTACTTGGTCATACAATGTTGACTATACTTGATTGTATAATCTAAATAGGAATACACTACTTTTGATCATGTGATGTTGACTATACTCGGTCATATAGTCTATATTGAAATGACACATTGTACTTGGTCATACAATATTGACTATACTCGGTTGTATAGTCTAAATAGGAATGCACTACATTCGATCATATGATGTTGACTATACTCGGTCGTATAGTCTAAATAGGAATACACTACATTCGATCATGTGATGTTGACAATACTTGATCGTATAGTCTAGACTGAAATGACACATTTTACTCGATCATACAATGTCAATTATACTCGGTCTTATAGTTTGAATAGGAATACACTACACTCGATTGTGTAGCATTGATTTTTTCTATGCTGACAATTTAATAATTCAAGGAATTATTAAATCATGTAGCTTTGCAATTTAAGACTAAATTGCAAAAGAAATGTTGGACTTAAATGCAAACGAGGTTAAGGGACTAAAGTGGACGTTTGCTACTTTAATATAAGCTTTGCATTTTGCCGATTCATTTCTTGATCTCCCATCCCTTTCATTCTTTTCTTTTCTTTTCATTTCTCTTGATTTTGAAATCTTATTTCTTTAGTTATTCTTTCATCTGATCTCTAATCTGGAATTTGTTTAATCCTTTGGCTCACCTAGGATGTAAACTACATGGAAGCAGCTCCTACCAATTAGATTCGATCATATCTCAACTACATTTTCATTAAAATAATTTGGGACTCAATGAAGGGGAAAAGGTGCTCCCTTTGATGTGGTTACACCTCTACAGATGCTCATAGGTTGGAGATGAGGTAAATTTTTCTTCTGTCTTTGATTCTGCAAAATGATATATTCCTGTCAATATATAAATTAACATATCCATGCATGCAATTATAGAATATCTCTTTTAAAAATTAGATAAAATTGCATGAAATTATCAATTTGAAATAAAATTTTGCAAAATTGGTTTTAGCATGCCAGAGGATTAATAAAATTTAGTCAGATTTCTTGATTTTTAGTCAAAAATCTGAATTTAAAATCAAAATTTTTGGATTTTCGAATGGGAATCAGGAAATTCGATCAAAAATTGAGATTTACGATCGGGAATCTAGAAATTCTATCAGAAATCCAATCTTCCAATCTCTCTTTTTTTAAACCCAAAGATAAAAATGAAAATAGACAAAAATCAAAAGTTTGTCAAGGAATGTAATCCTATCATTTTCTAAATTTTATTCAGAAACCACCACTTGGCTCGAGACACTTTGTTGTTGCTCTGCCGACTACTTGAGGTAGGTCAAATCATTATTCACTTTTTGCTCTTATTAAGAGGTGGATGGATACCACTCACACCTTTAACACATGAGTGGGTGAGTTGACTATTTCTCCCATGAGCTTCTCTACTATCATTGGGATTACGTTCGAGGGTACACCAGTTCTTTTTGATATCCACTATTGCACTTACAGACGATAGGGTTTAACGCACACCCAATATTTTAGCAATTGCGATACTGTTTGAGGTCAGAGCTCTAGAGAACACATTAACCACTATCACAAAGACATGGCATATAGATGAGGAGTCGCCACCGAGGGTAATAACTGGGATAAATTGAAGAGATGGTACTCGATTCCCTAAAAGAAAGCTAGCACCATAACCAGGAGATTCTGGATATGGAATACCAACTTCATTCAGTTTTGTGTTCTTTCAGAATTACATTATGAATTACTATATTATCCTCTATTTACATGCAATTTCATATAAACCCTTATTCTAGCAATTAACTCCAAGGCAAACCAGTCATGAAAATATAAGTAAATAATGCATTCATTTAAATATATAATCCATAAGTTAGTCTAATCTACATTGATTTTAATTAATTGTGCTAAATCTACATGTTTTTTAATAAGTGATCCTAAATGGCCTAATTCCTTTTAATTTTAATTAAATGATCCTAAGTTTATTTATTTTAATTCTAAAAATGGGCCTAAATATACAAATTATGAAGTATTTAAATTAGTGGGCCTAATTCTACATGTTTTAATTCTAAGGTGATCTTAAATCTACAAGTTATGGAAAAGGCTTTAATTTAACGGGCTAAGTCTAATTAATTAAATTAAATTAGGTGAGCCTATGTCTAATTTACTAAATGGACCTAAGTTATCTATAACCTAAAAATCTAATTAATTATGGGCCTAAAATGCATTTTAATTAATTAAACCTAAACAAACCTAAATTTATTTAAGTGGATTAGAATCTAATATGGGCTTAAGGCCTAAAATACATAAAAAATAAACAAGCCCAAAAAAAATAAGACATTAAAACAATTAAATAAGATCAAACAACCAATTAATTATTCCTTCTAAAACCTTAATTGTAATTAACATGCAACCTAAATTAATCTACTTTCTCTATTGATTTTAATTAGTTACCCAATTGAAACCCTAATTTTACTAACCAATTAATCAACATAAACAAGCAATCACACACATAATTCCACTATTCCCACTATTGGGGCTATTACAATAATCTATTGAAAATAATAATAATAATAAGTAATACAACCCTAAAAACAAAAATAAAATAAAACAACAAATAAAAAATAATAAAAACCTAAAAACTAAATCTAGCTACAAGGTTTTATCCATGGCTTTCTTATGAGTTCCGTCCTCCAAACATGATCATCATGTATTTTTCTCCATAATCACCATAAAAAGAGAATAAAATTATGATTAGTTAATAAATTATAACAATAATAAAAAAAATAAAAGAAATAAATAAATCAAATAAAATAGAATAAGGAAAAGATGATGCCTATGGATGATTTTAATAGAGTGCTCCTTAGATTTTGTAAAATCATTGTTCTTGATAGGTCTTTGAATCTTGTTCTTCAAAAATCCTCCAAAGATCTCCAATTAATCAATTAAGCAAAAGAATTTTTTTGTAGAGAATGCAGATGCTATTTTTCTTTCTTTTTTTCTTGTCCTTTTTTTTCCTTTTTCGTCTCTTTCTTTCTTTTTTCATTTTTTTCTCCCTTTCTTTTTTCTCTTTCCTTTTTTTTGTAGGAGCCAAAACATCTCCTTTTATAGTGAAACATCATTCAAACCCTACGTATAAATTGATTCTTAAAGACTTCTATTTCCTTAAAAATATTAGACAAATATCAAAAATAATTTTAAGAGTCAGACCAATTATGACTAAAAAAAAAAGCCATTTTATTTTTTGGAAAATTTGAAAACCAGACGGAAAAGGTCTAATTCCTACTGGAATTGTGTAATTCTAATTGAAATTACATAATTCTAGTAAGAATTAGTGTAATTCCAATCAGAATTAACTTTTAATTATAAAAAGGTCCTTGAAAGAATTTAAGTTTTTCAATTAGGTCCTTAAAAGTATTACAATTTAGTCCTTGAAAACATTAAATCCTTTCTTTTGAAAAATTTAATAAGTCCTCTAAAGTTTCAAAGTTTAAGTATTGAAGACCTATTCATGACATTTTCATCATTGGATTCCTTTGTCACAACCATAACTCATCATCCTGAAATTGGGTATCTATAGTACTCTTTTATAGGATACCAGGAGTCATTATGTTCTTGACTTGCTTAGGTTCGTTTCGACATGTAAGAATCAAAAGAACATACTCCTTTCTTCTCTTGTTCAAGGTTTCAGGAGATTACCTACCACCACACCTCATCAGATCCTTCAGAAGGCGAGATGTGTCTTATTAATACTATTAGACACTACCCTCTTCTATGAGATTGGTCACGAGGTTAGCATTACTCTTCTTAGTCCCCTTCAGGATCTTGCTAGAGTCGCTACTTTTGATTGGGCATCTGTAGCTCTTGCTTATCTCTACTATAGACTGGATACTGTCTGTAGAGGTGTTGTGACGATGTGCAGCTTCTAACACATTTTGCATGTATGTTTTCTTTGTGTCTTCTACCCATTTTTAATTTTGCTCTTTTACAACCCTTTTTCATTTCGATTATCTTTTTTTTTTTTTCAGATATGGGGCATTGAGATCGGGGTGATCTGAGGCTTTAACGCCATTATCTCTAACATGAGTCTTCCATTAATGCAGAGATAGGGTTCTTCTCATCTGGCTAGCATCAAGTATGACTTGTAGACTTATCGAGACCAACTAAACTCTTTAGAGTGGGACCTGGTAAGATAAATTTAATTTTTATTATTTAACCAATTGTAAAAGTTAAATAAAATTTATATGGATGAATTTGTAGGTTATATCAGATTGGCTAGTTAGTTCTAAAGACATCTAGCGATACAGTTTCATGATTGTTGTTGTGAGGCTTGAGACTATGAGGATTTTGCTTCCTGGTTATGGTTTCCAGATGTGGTATCTTAGTGAGCGTGTTTATCATTAGCATATGGGACCTTCTAGGAGGTGTATTCCTTCTTCTATTCCCTCTTCCATGTTGAGGAGTTGTAACATGACTGTTCTTGAGCTCAGAGTAGCTCTTGAGGGATATAATGCTTTGACTTTGCTTGAGCATTCTTGCCACTATTAGGAGTATATTTAAGAGAATCTCCTAGAACAGGTTCTTACAGACCCAGCTGAGGTATGCTTTCTATTATTGCTCCTTACTATTACCATTTTACTTTGTCTATTTCAACATTTCAGATGACATTTTCCCTTCTTTTTATACAGGTTGAAGAAGCCACTGATGTTGCTATAAAGAGGATACTGAGGGTGATGTTGAGAGGACTGAGCAGGAGGTTGAGCATACTCAGTATAGTGGAGCTACTCGAGGTGATACTTCCTCGAGTACCATTCTGGGAAATGTTCCTCCACTTGATAGGTCTATGTACTATCGGGCTCCTGTAGTGCACACCCCTGTTGAGTAGCACATGTATTTTGATATAGCTCATATTGCTAGCTTTTCTCCTCCTAATGCTTCACATGTAAGTGCATCTTGCCTTTCCAATCCTGTATAAACTAATACTTGTTATTGAATTAGTACATGTTATTTTGTAGATCCCTCGGACACAAGTAGAGTATCTTTATGGACTTGCCTCATCCTAGAGATTATTTACTATGTAGATCATAGATAGTTGGAGGGTTAGTATTTACAACAGGTATGCAAATGTATGCATGATATGCATGATTTTAACCATTCCTAATGCCATAGAGTTATGCTAGAGATCTGGAGCATGAGAATGAGAGGCTTCATAGGTAGCTTGCTGGTCATAGTTTCCACGATCATCACACTGGGACTTCTATGCCCCCATATCAAAGCAACAATCTAGCTAGAGGATGGAGTCCTTGGCTAGACACTAGAGCTCAGGATGACTGATCTTTTATCTTTAGGACTTGTGCTTTCATGACTGTATTTTATATTCCCTTTTTCCATATGAACTGTTCCCCCCTTTTCTGAATAGATTATGGACTTTTTTGTTTTGGATCAAACCCTAAAATTTAATTGATCTTAGTCTCCCTTTTTTTTGGTTGGAAATCTTGGAAATTCGATTGAAATTATTGATTTTCGATTGGATTTCTAGAATTGCGATTGGAATTCTAGATTTTCAATTGGATTTCTAGATTTTTAATTGGACTTCTAGATTTTTTATCAGAATTCTGAATTTCCAATTAGAAATCTGGCTCTCATTCTTGGCTTTTTTCTATCATGATTCCTAATTTGAGTTCTATCAGAAAACATATAATCCTAATATCATCCAGATTATCTTTTATGCCTATATAAAGGGCTCTACCAAAGGATTGTCTCTTATTTTTCTTTTTATTGGCTTTCATCATGACACAAGCCACCGTTGATTTGATGAAGAAGTTTCTTAAGAGCCTTAATGGAGACAATTGGAATAGACTACTACCCTATCATGTCAAGTATTTGAAATCTCTTTAGCATCTAAAAATAGACCATAATTTTCTTCATGTTGCTGACACCTTCTAGGACATCAAGGACGATGTATTTAGATTCAATGGATAAGATTTATATCCATTAATCAAAGAGTTTGCTGCTATTATTGGCTATTCTTTGGGCTCGACTACTATGATTTCTCTTCCTTATGTTAAGATGCAGTTTCTCAATAGACTAGTGGCACTTTTTGATATACCCCTAAGTGACATCTACATGTATACACATAACCTTGGGACTATTAGTCTTTCTTCTTTGATTACTTCTTGTGGGACTAGGGATAAGAATAATGCCACCTGGATTAGGACTGCCTCTTTCTACTTGTATGCCTAATTTTTACTAGTGGCATCTCATGGAGATGCCGACATAAGTATCCCAGAACAAGTGGAAGTTGGAGCTAACCCTGTGCCTATTATACTTATTGAAACTATCATTAGATTAGATAATTTAAAGATTCAAAATTGATTCTCATGTAGTTTACTTCTCCTTTAGGTATGTAGCCTTTTTTTTTATTTTTGCCTAAGTTACCCTTTCGGGTTTTCAACTTAGCTTTTTTTTAAAGATTTGGCTATAGGAAAAATTAAGTCTACTTAATCCCCTCACCAATGCCTTGATTTATCAACCCCATCATCTATAGTCTTGCCCATTGAAGATGAAGGACAAGCGCACTATAGATCAATGGATTGATTGGATGAAAGGCATTGCTGATACTGAGATTATGTGGGTCTGTCCTTAGTGGAAGTTGAAGTTTATAACCATAAACTTATATGACCACTATGTTCCTGTTCTTGGGTTGCACTTTTCAACCTTTATTTCCCCTTTACACCATTGTCATCAATATGGTTGATCACAATTCATTGTGGCTGTCATACCTAACTTTAAGGTCTTCTCTCTAAGGCAAGATTTCTTGGACAAAGTGAAGAACCTGTGGCCTCACAGAACATGCACTTGGAAGCTGATATGACTACGAATGACAACTACAAGGCCTGGGTTACAATGTAAGCTATAGAACCACTAGGATTTGCTAAGTACAAAAAGACTCAAGTATTGTTAAATGAGTCACAAAAGAAGAAAAAAAATAGTGATATCATAAATCTGGTTTTTTTTAGACTCTCATGTTTTGTTTTTTCTTTAAGTCTTTATGCTTTATAATAAAGATAGAATATGCAATATCCAAAAAAATTCCATTTCAATTTAATTCATTAACTAGGGAAAAAATGAGTACATTTAATACATCACATGACATAACTCCTATTATCAGCTGGTCCTTTCAAATTTTCTATCTGAACATTTTTCTCTCACTTTTATTTCCTTAATTTTTATCTGACTAGCCCTTTGCGAGTTTTTTGATTAGCGGGATCACCTCTTTTACCTTATTCCCTAATTTTTTCCTGTCAGCCTTTTATGAATTTTCTGAATAGTGGGAATGTCCTAATTTTTGCATGACTAGCCTTTTTAGGTTTTCTAGCCAACAAATTTTTTTTTAAAAGTAGTATTTCTTAAGGTGATCTAAGTTGATTGGCTTAGTGAACTCATTCCTTCTATCTTTGTAGCTCTCTTAGGTAGGATTGTCTTGACTAAATACGGTCCTTCCCAATTTAGTATGAATTTTCCTCTTAGATCAAACACCATCACCCTAACTATTTTAGCACCATATCTCCAACCTTTATCTTTCCGGGTTTGACTTTCTTATTAAAGGCTCTTGCTATCCTTCTTTGATAAATCTAAGTGTAAAATAAAGCCTCCATCCTTTTCTTATCTAGATACATGAGGTGGTCGTATCTCTTTTACATCCATTCACTCTCATGGATTTTTGCTTCCATAATAACCCTTAAAGATTTAATTTCTGTCTCTATGGGAAAAACTACTTCACAACCGTATATTAATAAGAATGGTGTCTATCCTGTAGTAGTGCGTGTTGTAGTTCTATATCCCACAAGGCAAAAGGAAGATACTCAGACCAATCTTTATGCATTTTCACCATCTTAGAGAGGATTCTCTTTATATTCTTATTAGGTGCTTCAACTGCACCATTAGCTTAAGGTTGATAAAGTGAGGATTTATGATGCTCAATCTTGTATCTCTATAACAACTTGGTTGTCTCTGCCTGAAACTGAACACCATTGTCCATCACAAGATGATGTGGGATCTCATATCTGCAAATAAGATTATTCTTGATAAATCTTGCCATTTGTTTATCCTTTAAGGTACCAAAAGATTCTATGTCTATCCATTTGGAGAAATAGTCGATCGCCACCACTATATATTTATGCATGTTTGAGGCAGTTGGTCTTATCTCCCTTATTATATCTATCCTTTATAATGCAAAGGGCCATGGAGATGTTAAACTGTTTAGCACTATAGGGAGAAGATGGTTAAGGTTCCCATGTATGTAGCATTGATGATATTGTCTTACTATCTAGATATAGTCTCTTTCCATGCTCATCCAATAGTACCCTTGTCGAATTATTTTCTTCACTAGAATCATCCCATTCATATGAGATCCACAAACCCCTACATGAATCTCTCTTATCACATGTTCTGCTTTCTCCTTTTTAAGATATCTCAACTGTATTCTATTCAACATTCTTCTGTATAATACCTCATCATGACTTGCATAATGGTGTGCAAGAACATGAAGGGCATATATTTATTTGGAAGTTGCTTCATTTGGGTATTTCCTTTCCTTGATGAATCTTTGGATGTCATAAAACCATGGCTTTTCTTCTGGCCCTATCTGAATGTTCATAACTGATTCTTCACCATAACCTGGAGCTTTCATTTTCATTATTACTAAAGGCTTCATCATCGACCCCGTTGATTTATCCCACATTGAAGAAAGTGTTGCCAAGGCATATGCCATTTGATTCTTGTCTCTCGATAAATGCATGAAAAGACATTTAGTAAAAGTCCTCATTAACTTCCTCAAATAGCAGATGTAAGGTTTCAACCTCTCTTCTTTCACTTCCTAATCCTCGTTAGCCTGGCGAATGACTAACAAGGAATCTTTATAAACCAGCAAGTCTTTAACACCAACTGCTAGTGCTACTTCTACCCCATAGATGTATGCCTCGTACTCAGCCATATTATTTGTAACCTTGAAATCCAACTTCTTAGGTAATGGGATGGTTTCTCCTCCTGGTGTGACAAGAATCACTCATAGCCCTGCACCTCTATTATTCATAGCCCCATCAAAATAAAGCTTCCATTTGTGTCTTTCTATTATCACTAAGTTCTCATATGGAAACTCTAAATTCTACTACTCGTTTCCTTCGACTGCATTTTATGCCAGGAATTCTGCCACTACTCTTCCTTTGATGACCTTAGTAGTAACGTACTCAATATCAAACTCAGTTAAAAGCACCAACCATCGAGACATCTTTCCAATTAAAGCTAGTACTTGAAACAGGTACTTTAAAGGTCTATCTTTGAAATAACTTGTACCTTATAAGACTAGAAATAATGCCTTAACTTCCTTATAGCCCATATCATAATCAAACATGTCTTCTCCATAAGATCATATTTCTCTTCATATGGTGGGAACTTTTTACTAAGATAGTATACTGCATACTCCACCCCTTTTGGTCCTTTTTGCACTAATATTTCCCCCATTGCCTTTTCCTCTAAAGTCAAATATAAGATTAAGGGTTACCTTGTATTGGTGGCCTTAACATAGGTGGATTAGTAAGGTATTCTTTAATCTTACCAAAGGATTTTTGGCATTCTTCGTTCCATTCTGTCGACTGATTCTTCCTTAAAAGCTTAAGAATTGAATCATAAACCATAGTGAGTTTTGCAATAAACCTGCTAATGTATTATAGCTTTCTAATAAATCCTCATACATCCTTCTCTGCTCTTGGTGCTGGCATCTCTTAAATGGCTTTGATCTTGTCTAGATCGGCTTTGATTCCCCTATTGCTGACTATATGCCCGAATAACTTTCTAAAAGTGACCCCAAAGATACATTTCTTCATATTAAGCCTTAGATTGTATCTCTCTATTCTTGCCAGAAACTTATCTAAAGCCTCAAAATGTCCTTCCTTTGTTCCTAACTTAACCATTATATCATTGACGTACATTTCCACTTCTTTATGCATCATATCATGGAATATAGTGGTTGTTGTTCTTTGATGCATTCTTTAATCCGAATGGCATCACTTTATAGCAATATTTCCCCCATTCTATGATAAAAGTGGTATTGATCTTGTCTATGACTGCCATCATTATCTAATTATAACCTGAGAACCCATCCATGAAAGAGTACATTGCACTAAATGCTGCACTATTAACAATCACATCAATATAGGGTAAAGAAAAGTCATCCTTTGGGCATGCTTTATTCAGATCTCTAAAGTCTAAACACATTCAAACTTTTTCATCTTTCTTGGGAACCGGTACATGCAATTGTGCATGCGTGTGACGAAAGCCCCTATGATGAAAATATAATATAGAATTGATCTCTAATATTGAGTTTTGTGATTTAAAGGACTAAATTGCTACATTTTGTGGATTTAATTACAAAATTTATTTTTTAGGGATTTGATTGCAAAAATTAGAAACTTTTAAGGACCTTTTTTTGTAATTTAAAAAAATGAAAATGTGGTCGGTAGACATTTAATGTCGACCAGCATTACATAATGCTAATCGGCATTAAGCAATGCCAATCAGCATTACGGGACAAAAATTGACATTCTAGAGTGCCGATTTTCGCTAAAAAGTGATTTTCATAATTTTTTAATTTTTTTCATTGGTCCAGGACACCATGTGTCCCTACATGTGCAATTCTTTGATTTTTTTCAAAACTCTATCTCTTGATTTTGAAAGTTCAAAAATTAAAAAATCCAGTGTAACTTCCCTGCATGATCATAGGGTTGGAGGTTGCTAGGTCTGGCTTTAAAAGCTAGAAAGGGGAGGCTATGAAAACCCTAGAGAGTGAGACAGATAGAGAGCTAAAACTAGAGAAAGGCAAAAAAACCCTAATTAGCTACTGCAAAAAAAAGTGTGGATTGAAAAGCACAGACTTTCTACTGTAGGTTTCAAAACAACAAAAATACATTCTTTATTTTTAAAAGTCCAGAAAGTCAAGAAAATAACAATAGAGTCAATCTTAAAATGGTGACAATTCCAATTTGAGGGGCATTCAAACAACATTTGCACAACATCTTCTACTCTTTCTCTCTCTTTTTTATTTATTTTAATTTGATTTCTTTGTTTCATTTCTTGATTGATTCGTTACTGATTAATTTTTATTATTATTTTTTGTTGATGTCTTGTGGTGCTCTAGATAAGAGGCTGGTGATGTGAGATTTTGGCAATGTTAAAGAATCCATGGGATGCCATGGATTGAGTTTTATGAAATCCCCGTAGAAGGATTTATTATTTTCTGAAGTATTTTGTTCATGGCTTTTATTGGGTTGTAATTAATTTGCTTTAATTTCCTACACTATAGTTTGTGATAGCCCCAATAGAGGGAAATTAGTGGAATTTTAATTCTCTGAACTAAAAATTGATTAGTAATCTAGGCTTAATTTGATAAAATTCAACTAAAATCAATGATGACAGTAGATTAATTTTAGGGTTGCATGAAATTGATTCAGGGATTCTTACAAAAATCATGTAAAAATTATTATTTTGATTTATTTTTGGGATGTTTGTTGAATTGGGCTTATTTTTGTGCTTTTATTCTCTTCAAGCCCCAAGCCTACCGTAGGGTCAACCCATTTAATAAATAGGTTTTAATTGGATGTTTAGGTTTAATTAATTTTAAAATCAATTTAGGCCCATTTAGGTTAATTTAGATTTAGGCCCATTTTTAGTTAATAAAATTAACTTAGATGAAGCTCCACCCATTAATTTCATTTATTGTAAAATAAATAGACTTAGACTCCATTTTTTATTTGAGTTAAAATTAAATTAGACTTAGGCCCATTTAATAAACTAATTTCTTCTTTAAAATTTGTAGACAATAGACCCATTTCCTCAATTAATTAAAACAAGTGGATTTAGGTTCACTAATTTAATTAAAATGTAGGCCCATCTCTAGTCCATTTTACTTGTAACTAAAATATATAGAATTAGTTAACTTTAATTGATAAAATTAATCTAGTTTAGCATAGGGACGATGCCTTTTGTATGCATTTTTTACATGTAATTTTATGACTGGTTGCCTTTGGGTTAAATGGATGTTTAATTCGGGTTTAAATAAAATTGCATGTAATTAGAGAATATGATAGTAATTTATAAAATAATTCTAAATGAACACAAGACTAAAAGAATCTCCCAGAATCTCCTGGTTGTAGTGCTAACTTTCTTTTAGAGAATCGGGTACCACCAAAATGATTTGTCCTAGTTATTACCCTGGGTGGCGACTCCTTATCTCCACACCATGACTTTGTAATAATGGTTAGTGTGTTCCCTAGGGAACTGAGCCCAAATAGTATTGCAATTGCTAAAATCTTAGACGCGTGCTAAACCCTGCTGTCTATAAGTACTATGTCTGCCAACCATTAGGGATATTCTACCACTTCTAGAAAATTGGCCTAGATTTCTTTAGCAATTTCTTTCCTTTTCTTTTCTGCCCATTCTAGCCTTAACCTACAAAGTTTTTGCTTAACAAGTTTAGCCTCTAGAGATATCAGAATGCGATGCTATGCAATTTCTCTATCTAGACCTGGTATGTCCTTATAGGACTAAGCAAATAATACCTTTCTTTTTATTAGAATTCTCTTTAATTTTTCCCTCTCTTCAGGAGTTAAATCATGTGATATAGAAATGTGCTTTGGTTGTTCATTTGTGCCCATATTTAATGAATCTAATTGAATAGAATTAATGTCAAACATGTATGAATGATCATTAGTAAAATGCACAAGACCATTAGAATCAACATCACACAAGTAAGAAAAACCAAAGTTAATATCATTAATCACAAAAAAAATAGAGTTTTTGTCCTTAAATAGACCGGACGTTATTACATCAGTTTCTTCATAAAAAAACATTAATAAAACTATTATTAATAATGCTAGCTAAATCTTGTGATGGTTCTTCATCAAGTGGCAGATATAGCAGTTCTTCAATGGCCTCAATCCCCATCTTCTCAACAACTTCCTTCATCACCTCATCTTTATTGTCTTAAACTAGATTCTTGACTATTTGCTTCTAAAGATCTCAAACCCAAAAATATTCGCACCAGCTGCTTATACAGGCTTTTCTCACCCAAGTAAAGCTTCTCTTTCCTTTCTTTGATAAAGCTATCCTTTAGCTATCCCACATTCTTTAAGAAGTTGTTCTCGTAAAAAACCTTCTTTTAGTTCCTTTATTGCCATACCCAACTCTTGTATAACCCAATCCTTTAGAATCATTTTGGTCCTTGAAATCTGGTAGCTCTACGCTTCTTTGCTCATTCTTTCCTAGTCATTGTCCAGGTCAATAATTCATCTTCTTGATCATTCTCATAACGCTTGGATCCATCTCAATTCAATTAGAGATCATGGCTATTTGGAAATTAGGAGGGGTAACTACCTCCTTTTGACTATCCATGACTGCATGTACAAATTTGTCCATACTAGCATTTAAGGCCACAACCTCCCCATCCAATAGGAATTTCACCTTTTGATGCACAATTAAAGGCACTCCTCCCAACATATGATACTAAGGCCTACCCAAAAGCAAGGCATAGATGATAGGAATATCTAGCATAATGAATTCCACCATTGCCTCTATAGGTATGGTTTTTATAGGAACAATAAATGTTCCCTCTACATTCCTTGTGCTATCATCGTAAGCTTTGATTATGAGGTTAGATTTTGTTAGATCCTCCACTTCACTCCTAGATTAGGTAGGATCTGTAGTAGGCAAACATTAATTACATACCCATCATCCACCATCATATAGCTAGTCCTTTTCCCTCTCACTTCAGCTGGAATGAACAAGGCTTTATGGTTCCTCTCCTTATTGGAGAGGTAATGACATGACACCATGCTTTTTCTCAATAACCTTGGCCACCATTGCCTCAAGGGTCATAGTAATCTCAATATTCATCTTCGCTAGAGCCTTAACTAGAGGTCAAAATTCTATAATTCCGATTGGAATTATGTAATTTCCGATCAAAATTACACAATTTTGGTCAGAATTAGACCTTTTCCACCTAGTTTTTGAATTTTCTAGAAAAAAAAATCTTTTTCTTGAGTCCTAATTGGTATGAAATTCTCTTAACATTATTTTTTATAATATTTTTAAGGAAATAGAAGTCTTTTAGGAATCAATTTATACGTAGGGTTGAAGGATGTTTCACTATAAAAGGAGGTATTTTGGCTCCTAAAAAAGGAAAAAAAAGGAACGAAGGAAAAAAAAAGAAAAAAGAAAGGGATGAAAAAAGGAAAAGAAAAAAAAAAGAAAAAGAGGATCTGCATTCTCTACAAAAAATTTCTTTTGCTTAATTGATTAATTGAAGATCTTTGGACGATTTTTGAAGAACAAGATTCAATGACCTATCAAGAATGGTGTTTTTACAAAATCTGAGGAGCACTCCATTAAAATTATCCATAAGCATCATTTTCTCCTTGTTATATTTGATTTGATTTATTTATTTCTTTTCTTGATTTATTGATTTTTAATTTTATTTTATTATTGATTCACTAATCATAATTTTGTTTTCTTTATTTTTATGATAGTTATGGAGGAAAATACATGATGATGGAGGAAAATACATGTTGGAGAATTGAATCCATGAGAAGTCCATGGAATGCTATGGATAAGACTTTATAAATTTAGTTTTTAGATCTTTTTATTTTTTTTAATTTTTTTATTTTATTTATATGTTTTTAGGGTTGTATTAATTATTTTTATTATTATTTTCAATAAATTATTATAATAGCCCCAATAATGGGAATAGTGGAATTATATGTGTGATTGCATGTTTATGTTGATTAATTGGTTAGTAAAATTAGGGTTTCAATTGGGTAATTAATTAAAATCGATAGAGGAAGTAGATTAAGTTAGGATTGCATGTTAATGAGAATTAGGGTTTTTTAGAAGGAATTAATTTAATTAGTTGTTTAATCTTTAATTTAATTGTTTTGATATGTTTTATTTGTTTTTGATATTGTTTATTTATTTTTATGTGTTTTGAGCCCTAGGCCCACATTAGGCTTTAACCCATTCAAATTTAGGTTTTTTTAGGTTTAATTAATTAAAATGCATCATTAGGCCCATAATTAATTATATTTTTATGTTAGATATAATTTAGGCCCATTTAGTAAATTAGACATAGGCCCACCTAATTTAATTTAATTATTAGACTTAGCCCACTTAATTAAAGCCTTTTTCATAACTTGTAGATTTAAGATTATTTTAGAATTAAAACATGTAGAACTAGGCCCATTAATTTAAATACTTCATAATTTGTAGATTTAGGCCCATTTTTAGAATTAAAATAAATAGAATTAGGTTTAATCAATTAAAATTAAAAGTAATTAGGCCCCTTTTAGACTCACTTATTAAAAATATATGGATTTAGCTCATTTAATTAACATCAATGTAGATTAGACTAACTTTAGGGATTATATGTTTAAATGAATGCATTATTTACTTGTATTTTCATGATTGGTTTGCCTTGGAGTTAATTGCTAGAATACAGGTTTATATGAAATTGCATGTAAATAGAGGATAATATAGTAATTCATAAAGTAATTCTAAATGAACACAAGATTGAAAGAAGTTAGTATTCCATATCTAGAATCTCCTGGTTGTGGTGCTAGCTTTCTTTTAGGGAATTGAGTACCATCTTTTCGATTTATCCCTGTTATTACCCTAGATGGAGACTCCTCATCTCCATGCCATGTTTTTGTGACTGTGGTTAGTGTGTTCTCTAGAGCCCTGAGCTCAAACAGTGTCGCGGTTGCTAAAATCTTGGACGCGCGCTAAACCCCCGCCATCTACAAACACCTTATAATCAAACTTGCTTGAAGGTTGTCCCAATAAGTCTTCTACTCCTTTTATACCTTCAGGGGCATTAGGAGTTTTCTCATTATTTTGAAGGTCTAGGTCCTCAAAGGAGTTTAGCACTTCTTCCTCACTAATGCCTAAGTTGATCATCATAGTAGTTAGGGGTGGCATGTTTCGGTAATTTGGGAAAGGGTTATTTTTAGTGTTTGGGTTTGGATTGGATTCCTCAGGGTCTGTGATTTTTGTAGAGTCTATGAGGTTTTGAATTTCATGTTTAAGGCACATGCAAAGGTAGTGGAATGGCCAGCAACTTGGTCAAATTTACAGTAACTATTTGGGTCAAAGCTAGGGAGATTTAGGTTTGGTGGTGTAGAGGGGATTAAGGGTCTCAAGAGGTCTTTTTAGATCAATCGGTCTAGGACTTTAGATAGGGGCTAGTTAAATTTTGAAAATCTCCTGGGTTATTGAATAGGATGGACTCCCACAACCCGACTAGCATTTCCTTATTGTGTGTCCCCAATTGGATAGTTTCTTGCTCTTGTGCTTCTAGCTATCTTCTTTTTCTTGCTTTCGATCTCCTCAGCTTGTAACCCATCATCATAAAAGTCTACAAACATCTTGGGGTTCACAATCTGTAACCTTTCAGCTAGATTAGGTGACACATTTCAGACTGTCATCCTAACCTGATCCTTCTCAGCCAACTTGTTCTTCATCAATCCTACCTTATTCATGAATCTAGTTAAAATTTTGAAAATGATTCATTAAGCTTCTGCTTGGTCAATTCTAAATCCCTGATGGACACTTCAAGCCTAGTATTATAGTCATATTGCTTTAGAAAAGAGATACATAATTCTCTCCAGTCTGCTCAAATAGATTTCTCCAACCCATGATACTAATTAACAGCCATACCCTCCAAGGATAGCACAAATAGCTTGGTAACTATAGACAAAGGAGCCTTAGTGGTGCTCATAGTAGTTGTATATTGACTAAGGTGGATCTTTGGGTCTCCAATACCATCAAACTTCTACAGTTGTGGCATCTTAAACTTATCAGGCAGCTTATCCTCCTCAAATTGCATCATATCGTCAAAGTCAAACGAGTAGCCAATGCCTTGTCCTCTCATTTATTCCTCCATTTTGGAAATCTTTTGAGTAAGTGCTTTCATCTGTTTGGATTCCAATAATTGAACTTGCTCAAGTGATTCCCTTTTTGCATTTTCAACCATGCAACTCATAACATCCATTAACTTCATTTCCATAATAGGTATATTCCTAGCAACATTGTCATTGTTAGTGGGTGGTACACCTACAATAAGTCGATTGGCCATAATAGGAGGTGCATTAGCAGTAGGTGGTTTCATCAATCTAGCCAGAGCTTGTCTTAGTTCATCTTGCATCATTGCTCTCATGTCATCCATCAATGCTCCTTTGACATCCTCCATAGTCCAATTTCCTCCCTTTTGTCATTCCATTTCTTTAGCTTGTTTAGACTGTGCAGCTTCTAGGTAGAGTAGATTGATGGGACTCCTTTCCAGTTTGCTAAGGATCTCTTTTGAAATTGATTGCTAACTTGAATCGGTTCTCACTAGTTTGCCACCTTTCTGACTCCAAACATAAGAGGACCTAAATGAATTTGTAATGGCTAAAAAATAAAATGTTAGTATGATGCATGTATGCATGATGCATGTGCCATATAATAAGTTGTAAGTCAAACAAGTCAAGTGTATATACATCCTTCTAACTTTATTCCTCCCACACACGTATTCAATGGCGAGTCTCTTTTCCTAGGATTTTTTATCTTGGCCTTAATATCAATAGGGGATATCATGAACTAACATGCATGCCAAATCTCTCAAAGCAGTAAAGCATAAAAATAACATTTCTAGGTATAAAAGCATAGCCTAATCTTTATTAGTCCTGATGGGCTTCTAAAGTATTGGCTTGGGCCTTTATAGATAGAAAAACCTAATGGTAATAAACATAAGAAATTTAGGTAAACCTAAGGGAAGATACTAAGCCACTACATGAGCTGAGTTCGATGAAAAAGGTCAAGGTTCCCTTAGTAAGATGCCCTCCTTTAAGACTTGAGTTATAAGCCAAGGTCAGAGGGGCCCGACATCCTTTGCAAACTCGAGAGGAGACTAACCCCCTTTAGGACTTGGGTTACAGACTTTAGTCATATAAACCGAATAATCTCTCTTGAATCAAGTTAAGGCTAAGAGTGATAGTTAGCCAATTTACAATCCCATGAAGCTAGTGGAATTATGGAACTATAAACCAATCCCATTAGTTAATATGGACATACCAAATGAGTGCAAGAATAAAATAATAATTAATAAAATATTTCTAAAGAACACAAGTAAAATCAGTATCTTTTATCCTTAGTGGAGTCGCCACTGTAGACGGTGGGGTTTAGCATGTGCTTAAGATCTTAGCAACCGCGATACTATTTGAGCTTAGGGCTCTAGAGAACACACTAACCATTATCATAAAGACATGGCATGGAGATGAGGAGTTGCCACCCAGGGTAATAACTAGGACAAATAAAAAATGGTGGTACTTAATTCTCTAAAAGAAAGCTAGCACCACAACTAGGAGATTCTGGATACAAAATACCAACTTCTTTCAATCTTATGTTCTTTTTTTAGAATTACTATCTTATTCTTTATTTACATGCAATTTCATATAAACCCTTATTTAAAACAATTAACTCTAGGCAGACTAGTTATGAAAAATACATGTAAATAATGCACTCATTTAAATTTGCAATCCCGAAGTTAGTCTAATCTACATTAATTTTAATTAAATGGGTTAAATATACATGTTTTAATTTACAAGTGAGCCTAAAGACGAATGGGTCTAATTCTTATTCAATTTTAATTAAGTGAACCTAAGTTTATTTATTTTAATTCTAAAAGGACCCTAAATCTACAAATTATGAAGTATTTAAATTCGTGGGCCTAATTCTACATGTTTTAATTCTAAAGTGATCTTAAGTCTACAAATTATGGAATAGACTTAAATTAAATAGGCTAAGTTTAAATTAATTAAATTAGGTGGGCCTATGTCTAATTAACTAAATCGTCAAAGTTATCTCTAACCTAATTTCCAATTAATTATGGGCCTAAAATGCATTTCAATTAATTAAAATCTAGATCTAATTTATTTAAATGGTTAGAGCCTATTATAGGCTTATGGCCCAAAACACACAAACAAACAAGGTCAAAAAACAATAAAAATATATCAAAATAATTAAATAAAAGAATAAACAATTAATCAAATTCTTCTAAAAAACCCTAATTTGTTTAAAATGACCATGAACAACAAATAAATAGTTAACTAGCAACCCTAATTCTAACCACTTAAATCTAATCCAATTTAAATTAAACAACCTAATGATTTCTATAGCCATTAATTTTAATTAATTATCTAATTAAAACCCTAATTTTACTAACCGATTAATTAAAATAAAACACCTAATCACACACACATGATTTCATTATTCCCATTATTGGGGCTATTACAATGATATATTGAAAATAATAAGAAAAGAAAAAAATTAATACAATCGTAAAAATAATAAAAATAATAATAAACAACTAAATAAAAAAAACCTAGAAACCGTATTTAGCTACAAGGTTCAATCCATAGCATTCCATGAGCCTTCATGGGTTTCGCTCTCTAAGTAGGATTATCATATAATCCCCTCCATAATCACCAACACAAAAGTAAACAATGGTTAGTGAATAAACAAAATAACAATAAAAATTGAGTAAAGCAAAAATTCAATAGAAGCAAAATACTAAAATAAAAAATAGAAAGTAAAAAAGGAGATGATGAATATGGATGTAGGGTGGGTTGGCCCCTTAGAATAGTAAGATCATTGTTATTTGTTAAATAGATATTCAAAAAAACTTGTTATTCTTCTTCTAAAAAGTTTATTACTCCTTGCTTCAAAACAAAATAAGTCACAGAAAAGTATTTTTATGTACTGCCTAGAAAAAGAAAAGTTTACAGGAAAAGAGAGAGAGCTCCCCCCCCCCCCCCCCCCAAAAAAAGAGTTTAGCTAGGTTTTTATAGAAAAACCCTCAGTCATATACTGAAAGAGTTTTAGTTTTAAAAGGATTTTATTTCTTGCAAATCTAGATAAATCCTAAAAAGGAATTTGAGAAAATTTTTAACCAACCAAAATTCATAATTTTTATTTTATTTTATGTAAAAATACGAAAAATGTATAATTTCAACTGAAATTGTGTAATTCTAATTGGAATTACATTATTCCGATTGAAATTGTATAATTTCAGTTAGAATTATAGAAATTCGATCGAAATTATAGAATTTCGATCGAATCGCAATTATAATTACAATCAAGTCATAAAAAGAATTACAAAAAGACCCTTAAAAGAATTTTAATTTTTCAAATAGGTCCTAAAAAACATTACAATCAAGTCATTAAAAAATAATTAATTTTTTTTTTGAAAATGCATTCAGACTTTTGAGGTTTCAAACTTTAAGTATTGAAGACCTATTTATAACATTTTCATTATTAGAGTCCTTTCTCGCATCCATACTTTATTATCCCAAAATTAGGTGTTTACAATTTGTTCCTCTGTTAAACTGGTATTGATCATTAGGATGCGTTAATTTGGTGGAGGTACATTTTGGTCGTTGGGTAGAGGGTTATTTTAGGTGTTTGGTTTCCTAGTTTCAGGGTTAGTTATTTTGCCTGAATTAATTAAATCTTGAACCTCATGCTTCAGGCAGATGTAACTGTCAGTGACGTGTTCGATGTTTTGGTAGTATTTGCAGTACAATTTCGAGTTGACATTGGGAAAAGGTGGTTTTTGAGGTAAAGGTTATAATAGGTTGTTTTCAATTAGCTTCTCTAAGACTTTGGAGAGAGGTCTTCCCAAGTTAGAAAGCCATTGGGATTGTCTAATAGTATTGATCTGTATATTACTGCATGGCCCAATTCAACTATTGGATCTAATCCTTTCTCTGCTTGCAAATCTTTCATTGAAGAATTTCTTCTCTTATGCCAAATTGATTTCCTTCTGAACACCAAATCTATATATTCTTCAAATTTTCAAATTCCTAAATATTAAAGCTTTTTAAAGAGTGGGAGCACACACCCTTCTATAGCTATCACTAGTTGATTAAATTCTATGGGCCAGTGCTTCATCTGTGCTAATTTTGCTCTCCATTTGATCAAGTAATCTGTGAAAGACTCATTGAACTTTTGCTTTATGTTTTTCAAGTTTCTTAAAGATGCTTCCATTTGAATATTAAGACTATACTACTTTACAAATGCAGTACATAATCCCTCCTAGTCGGCTTGGATATAGGATTCCAAAGCATACTACCATTTGATGGATGCTCCTTTTAGAGACAGAGGAAATTGCTTCATAATCTATGCCTTAGTCAAACTAGTTGTCCTCATATGAGTTATATAGTGCTTTAGATGTAAATGGGGATCCTCAGTGCCAATGAATTTCTTCATATTAGGGAACTTAAACTTTTGGAGTAGAGGGTCATCATCTTAATCCAAACTAAGATTAGAGTAGTTCATCAGAGAATCTATCCCCTTCTCCTTTATCATCAATTGCATTTGAGCCATAATATTAGTCATGTTCTTAGCCCAATCAAATTTTTTTACATTTTTTACAGCGTATGTAGTCACGTTCTATCTAGCTATAGGCTCTGCCACTAAGGTTTCCTGATTATCCTCTCTTTCCTATCTTTTGGGGTCTTCAACATTTAAATCAAATGGTTTAGGCTAAGGTGCTAGCGGTTGAGGTGCTAGTGGTTCTTGTCTAGGCTGTCCTCTTATTTTAGCCATCACCTCTCTCATAATTGCCCGGGTCTAATTGGCAATTTCTGCCTTTAACTTATCCCTAAAATCCTTAGCATTAAACTTTGCCATCTTAGTTTCTCTAGAAATCCTAACTAGGCGACCAATGTTAGGCCATTTCCAACTGGAAGACTATCTTGAATCTATATATGCAATCATCATGGATTAGAAATAAGCATTACATGTATAAATGAGATGCAAGTTCAATCAATAAAAAAGAAATCAATATATATTCTATTTACATATAACAATAAGAAATAAAATATAAAGCTCTTGAATGGTATCTTCACCCTTATTTCTCTCACACATATATTCATTAGTGAGTTCTTTATCCTAGGATTGTTATTCTAGATTTTAATTATTAGCAGGGGATAATAAAATCGACGGATGCAAGATAACTCTTATGATGGTATAGACAAGTAGTAATTTCTTTTAAATAATTCCAAAGTCCATTTTAATGGGCCAAGAATGACATTAAAGGCCCACCTTGCCAAGATCCATTTGTAATGGGCTAAAATAGGCATGAAAGGCCCATTTTGTCAAGGTTTTTTTATAATGGCTTGGGCCTTATTCAAAGAATTACTATATGGCATCAACAAATGCATTTGGGAAAAAATCCTAATGGAAATTGCTAAGTCCTCACATGAGCTGGGTCTCAGGTAATAAGCTTCGGCTCATACAGCTGTATACCTCTATTACATCTCCCCACTCAAGGGTCTATGTGATATGGATAAATACATGCTATGAGTGACAATAATCAAATACTCCACCACTAAGTTGAGTGAAAAATAGGTAGCAAAGCAAAGACTATTATCGGTTACTTAGGACTTAGTGTGCACATTATATGGAACTTGTAGTGAATGTAAGAATTTGCAAAGGAAATAAGGAAATAATCAAAGATGATACATTACAGAACACTTGGAATCAGTTTCTCTATCCCTAATGGAGTCACCACTGTAGGTTGCGAGGTTAGGTGTATGCCCAAATATTTGGCGACCACAACATTGTGTAAGCTCAGGGCCTTTTAAGAAATACAAAAATGGGCTTAGGGCCTAAAATGGAGATGAAGTCGCTACCTGACTAAGAGCCAGGACATACTATACAACAACTGGATTATGTAGAGTTTAATAAAAGTCATCATCAGATACAGGTTCAGAAACTAGGTATGGGCCTTTTGAATGCGCACCTAACCTTGCGGTTGGCCTTTGCGTGTGTTTCATATTTTATTATCTTTGATTATTAATTTATTTCCTTATTTTAATGTGGATTGCAATCATTTCCAATTTTATGTTTTATTCCAAGTTTGCACACTAGTCCTATTTCATGCTCATGAATTGACATTCAATATAAATAAAATAATAATAATAACAATTTACAACCATACATTCCAAATAAATAAGGAACGCGATTAAGGATTAAAAGGCTTAGTTCAAAGGAAATGTAAAATATATAGAAAAAAACCACACATAAACAAAAAATAAAATAATTATTTATACAAATAAAACCTCTCAAGAACTAATTAATAGAATAACTATTTAATGATTAAAAAATGACCAAATAATTCTTGCAATCAACATAAATTAGCCCCATCTTATAAAATAACAATATTATCCATAAAATAATTAATAAATAATATTCATAGGAAATGGAAATATAATAGTCCATAAGAATCATAATAATATTTATGCAACAATAATATTAAATGACATAGTAATCACGTATAAAATCAAGATATATAACAATACAAATATAGGAATGATGCAAAATATACAAAATAATCATCAAAATCAAAATAGAATGGTGCAAGATTCTAACAAAGCGGCAATGCCTTTGACCAGGAGGTGATTTCACATTGTCGTAGCATGAAAGGGCAATGCCTCTATGAAGAGGCATCACCATAAAGATGTCGCCTCTTCAATGAAGACAGAGATAAGCTACATTTCTTAGATTCTAATAAACACAATATTCATGCAAATAAATAAAGACTAAAACAAATATACAAAGATCAACTATTAATACTTAGTCTATCATATAGTCATGCTTCATATATGACTTTAAATAAGCAATGAAACTTAAGAAAATAAGCAAGAAAGCAATAAATTTAAAGCGTTAAAGGAAATGAAGAACTTAAAATTTGAAAATAGGGAATCTCACTTATTTGAATGAAGTTTACACTCCTAACTAAGCCCTCAGAGCTTAGTTAATTGATTTGAGTCCTTTGAATGCAAGGAAATTATACTCCTTCTCAAGGAAATAAAGTCTTTAAGCTCTCTAAGTCTACTCCTTCTTTTTCTTCTCTTCCTTATTTCTTTCTTTTTTTTCTGTCTATTTTTTTAGACCAAAAGTTTAGTCCCCAGCCCCCCCCCTCCCAAAAAAATTCCTCCCTTCCTATGCCTACTCTCTCTTTTTTAAAGCCTCTTTAATTCCTAACCAAACCACTCTCACCCTCTCCTCCATGCTTTTCATCATTTATCATGCTCTTCTTTCCCTTTTTCTTACCTTTTCCTTTTATTTTACATGTAGGAACTGTTTGGTTTCGCAATTCCATATGCAAAAGAAAAAAAATTTAATAACAAACTTGAACTAAGATCCAAGTAATTCGAATTAATTGATTAAATCTAGGGTTTTTATTTTCTTACCATAAACGCAGAAGGGGCAAGATTTTTAGAAGGAAGAGAGGAGGTTCACTACGGTGACACCCTACCTCGAGCTTTTAATTTGGTAGTTCAAATTAAGACGTCTCTAAAAGAATCCATCCTCCACAAGTGTCCACAAGAACTGCCCTTGATTTGAAAATGAATATTTGTGTGTGATAGCACCTTATCTTGATTTCTCACAAATCAAGAATCAAAAAAATTTTGTGTTTTTATTTTCTAAAAGGAGAGAAAAAATGAATTTGGTGGTAGAATATTAAGAGTGTACAAAACCCTAGAGAATATAACATATTTATAGACATTTAAATTAGGGTTTCACTTACCAAACAACCTTTTGGTAATATCTCACTTGTTCTTATTTTAATTTTATTTAAAATTAAATCAGAAATAATATTTTATTTATGTAAGATAACATTTACCTTAAATAAATAAATAAGTATTTTATTTATTTATTTCCATAGAGCTTATGTGGGCTTGTTAAACTTATATTCATGTTGGCTTGTTCAAAGTGTAAGACCCTGTAGATTCACATGACGTTGGCAGTGGGCCTTAAATCTTTATTTAGGCCTACAAGTCATAAGTGGCCTCTAGTAAGACATTATGACTACCTAAGTCATGTGAAGTCAATAATCCAACATAACCTAATATACAGTGAATATTCTAGTCCCTTTATCACATGATATCTTGATTGAATATAAGGCGTAGATTATGTCATCCTTATAGAATTCAATCATACAATTTCTTGATTCCAAGTAGATTGAGAATGATAATTCTTTATTAATTTACTTAAGCATGGCTGTGCATTTTCCTCAGTCTATCTTATCAAGGGGACTATAGATATCTTACTCATATTAAATAAGGGACAAATTTCTTATCAATCACTCACATAACTCATTTTATACCCAACAATAGCCTATTTTATCATCCAATTAAAGATAATGTAAGACTGTGTCAAAACACAAAATAGTTATATAGAAATCCATGGTGATTTCAAGGTCAGAGGACTAAGCCAATATTACTGTGATGAGAATTACTTATGATAATTATCTATTTAGTATTCTCATGAGGGGTCAATCCAGTACTTTATTTCTCAAATAAGTACCTATGAGTTGACTTAATATCTCATATTCATGATTAGTAAAACATAATCATCAATCAACACTACACTATCTGTAATACATTGTTATGACTAGGGATAATTTGAATAGAACTCATATTTAATCTAAGGGTTTTACTATTAAATCACATACTTGATGACCTTAATAAGAATTGACTATTCAAGTAATTATCATAACACAAAATGATAATGAAAAATGCCTCTTTATTAAATAAAATGATAAAGTCAAAGCATGGTCATACATGATTGACCTAGTATATATCACTAATAGGAACATCTTAAACCCAAAGAAAGTGAGTCCCAACTATTGTCATTAATGGTATTTAATGTTGTAAAGGGTGGCTGTGAAGAGGCAAAGACTCTTTAATGAGGCGTCGCCTCACCAATGCCCAAGGTAAAGAGGCGATGCCTCTTCGTTGAGGCGATCGCCTCTTTACCTAGGCCAAGTATTGGTTTTTAGGCCAAAAGGCAATGTGCTTGGGCTTTTGAGGCTTAGACTTGGTGTTTTGGACTTGGATTTGGTGTTTTGGGCTTAAGCTTAGTGTTTTTAAGTTTATTTTACATAGGTTTTAGGCCTCCCTTGCATTCAAAATTTATACTTTCTCATCATCGAGCTTTTATTACAGGCTGATCAAACAAAAGGTGTCCATAAATATACTTCAAAAGCAAATTTATGTTGAGTCATGTTTGTCTTGTTGAATACCAACACAAGAGGAAATAATGTCTTAAAGACTATGCTACAAGTATAAAGCATAATGCTATGAAAGTAGTTAAGTTGGAGGAATGGGGTGTATCAACTACATAAGCAATTATGGTAGAAAATGTTAAAGCAAAAGCTTCTGTAATAATAGCTCTAGAAGCAGACCAAGTGAAAATCTCAATTTGATTAGGAGTATCCACTAGAACATAATCAACCTGATATGCTTGCTTCTCAATGACTAAAATGACCTAAATTTGAGATTCATAATAACAATGTATTTAAATACACATGGAAAAATAATTAGGGATTGGCAATGAAAATAGAAAAAGTATAAAAGTTTCTCTAATGAAAAGAAATTAGTTTAGCATTACACTATAAGTCCACTTGAAGATTATGCACCAAACCAAACAATTAACAACCCAACATGACCACAGGACTTCCACGAAGCACTTATTATAAAAGATGGAGCACTTATTATAAAAAAAAAGCATAGTATTAAAGTTGTAACATAAAAAATGATGGAAGTAAAGACAAATATGCTTGTCAAAGAAAACCTTTAAGCCAAAAAAATAATAAGTGAGTTTTACCTCATCAAACTTTATAGCAAACAAATTTAAAAATGTCAGAATTCTGCCATTTAGACCCAGATTGAACTATTTCATAACTTCCTTTTATCGAATTGTACTCCTTATGTCAATGTTTACACCAAATGAAAGAGTCATCATAACAAGATCAAGGTTGAGTATATAACCATAACTATTTGTAGCTTGTATGTTGGAAACCAACCTATAAAGAAAAGTTATTAATCTTGCAAGACATGCAACAAAGTGTATTTAATTCAAAATAATAGCAAGATCTTGAGAGGTTCAAAAAAAATATAAACACAATTTTTCTAAACATAAAAAAAAAGTAATTGACTTTACTTGCCATTCCTACGACAATTATAACAACTGGTTTTCTTTTGAAGGTTATTGAGGAAGACTTAGCTTCTTCAGATGGTGATTACTCAACATTTAGCTTGTCCAATGATACAGAAAGCTCCTCTTTTTCTTCAACAACTATCTTAACATTAGAATTAAAATATTAGAAATCAATGATTCAAGAAATTCAATAAACAACATTTAGCTCACTTATCCAAAGTAATACTAATTAATAAACAACATGGGGCTCCCATATCCAAATAGAGGTGTAATCTAGCTGAGCTGAGTTTTAAAATGCTTAAGCTTGGCTCGGCTTAGCCCATAAGGGGTATGTTCGAGCTTGAATCAAGCTTGTGGAAAATGAGATACATGTAGCTCAAGTTCACAAACTAGGCTTGTTTATGCTCAATTTTGCTTGTTAAAGAGCTCATTTCAAGCTTGATAAATATCTCAAACATCAAATCTAAAATACAAATCACCAAATATAAGAAACCACCTAAAAAATAGCTAAAAATTAACAAATAGTTTTTACATGGAATACATTACAAATGTATCTTTTATATGAAATAAATAAAAATGCAGCTCAAGGTAGTTGGTGCAATCTCAGAAATGCAAGTCCATGATCTGATTTATAAATTTGAATCAAAGTCTACAACAATGCACTTGAAATAGGACAACATGAATGAAATAAGTGAGATTTATTTTATATGAAAGAAATAACTGTTTAAAGATTGTAAAACAAATTTGCATTCAAAACAAAAAATTATGATTTATTTTGTGCAATTAGGTTATGAGGTAGAGAAAAATTATTATTAAAGCTATCCACTTTTTTTTTTTAAAAAAAAAACATTAAGAATTGAATTGTAGATTTGAAGTTTGAGCATAAATCTTTTATTTTATATTAGAAAATTCATTTTTTAGATTTTAATATATAAATTCAACATGTATAATAGTACCAAATTTGTTTTTTAGAGTTGTAAAATTTCAAAATACAAATTCCCCATGATTGAAGGTCACTAAGATAAAAAAAAAATAAAAATAAAAAATACTTATGTTGACGATGCTGCTACAATTGCCACCATCTTTGCTTTCAAAGACCATCTAAATGAAATTAGCAAAGAAAATTAGCTCCTATTAAATAAAAAAGGAACTTTATTAGCAAAAAATTAATAAAAATTATAACCTTGGATTGATCTAAAGCAAAGACAATGACAAGGAGGAGAAATTAGTGTGGACCTGGGATTTTTGTGTTTCAATTGGAAAAAAAAAAGAAACTAACCCGAAAAAGAAGTATGAGCAGAAGGAGAAGAAGATGGTGAGCATCTCAACAAAATCAAGAGAAGTGTGAGGTTGTCAATGAAAGAAGGAAGATGGGATGGGATGAAAAAGGGAAGACCAGAGACGGAGTGAAATGAAAATGAAGCAACTAGGTTAAGGTTATAAGGGCATCTTTAACCCACTGCAAAATGCAATGGGTTGAGATGCATTTTGCTCCACTGGAGCTCACTTCCAACACCAATTTGCTTATTTTGCAAAGTATGTAGCTAATTTTTACTTTATACATTTGTATTTGTTTTAGTTCCAATAACAATTATTTTTTATTGTTGATTTCAATATAATATAAATAATTTTGATATTATATTTATCATATTATTACTAAATGCATATAAATTTGATTTAATTATTTTTACTTAAATAATATTAATATTGTCACTTAAAATAATATTAATATTTGGATAGAAAAAATTTAACAAATGTAGATTTGCATTAATTTAACAATTGATTTAAGAAAACAATCAACAAAAGTATTAAAATTAATAATACCCAAAATCATACATGTAATTAAATATAATTTTTTAATCTGGTAAATCAAATCTAGATACACCAATATCATTGTAATATTCACCAAAAGCATTATATGTAGGAGGTGGCGGTTGGTGTTGTGATTTATATTTTTGAATTTAATTAGCGCTTGTAATAGACTACTTTAATTTTAAGATGTAATTTTATATTTTTTTAGTAAATTTATTTTAATGTCTTTTAGTTCTCTTCATATATCATATTACTTAATTTTAAAAATATGTGGATGTATTTATATTATTTATTTTTAAAATATATTATTTATTTTTAAAACATATTCAAATAATAAATTATATTATAAATGAATCTATGGGTGTATATGGTAAGTATTGAATAAATTATTGGTGTAATATGTAAACTGTATAAATAATACAATATTAGTATTGGATAGGAATATGTGGAGAATATTCTTTTTTGAATTGAAAATAAATAATTGGTTGGAGTAAATTTACTGTAGTAGATGCATCTTTGAGTAAAATTTTCTATATTTTGAAGTTTTGGGTTGAAAACAGCCTAGCTTTGAAGTATCCACACCAAAACTACATAGTTTTGGCTATATTAATATAATGAACACCAAATTATATAATTTTTGTTATATTAATATTCAAAATTATTTTTATTTAATAAATAACTTTAAAATAATAATTAAAATAATATTTATTTAAGCTCCATTTGTTTGCGGAAAATATTTTTCCTTATTTTTCAGTGTTTGGATTACTTAACTTTGTATTTATTTACGAAATTTATTATATGTTGGTTAGATATTGTGTTATTTTATTTAGAGTTAAATGTATAATTACGTAATTTAGAGGTTAAACTATTTAAATTTATAGCTAGACAATTAATTATATGATAACCTTAACAACATGTAGTTTATATTATGATTAGATAATAGTAAGTAATAATATAAATTATTCTTAACATTATCGCTCATACTATCACTATCAGTTTGAAATTCGAAATATGAATACCACTTAATTTTGTATTTACTTAAGAGATTTATTATTTATTGGTCCTAAATTATGTTATTTTGTTTAGAGTTAAATGAAAAACTATATAGTTTAGAAGTTAAATTATTTTATGTGATTTTATAATTAGATATTTAATTATTTCATAGTCTTAAAAATATATAGTTTATATTGTAATTAGAAAATTATAATTTACAATTTGAATTATATCTATCCAATAATACCTAATAATTAGTAATCTTGTAGAAATCTTATGGTTAATAGGTGATCTTAGTAGTTAGTAATCTTATTAGTAAATTGAAACTTAGTATTTAGTAGACTTATAGTTAAAATATTTATATGTTAAATTTAGCCAAACCTAATAATCAATAATTAGTAATCTAATCTTATATTTAGTAATCTTAGAGTAATCTTATAAATGGTGATCTTAGTAGCTACTAATATTAATAGTTAATTGATATTTAGTATTTAGTAATCTTACAGTTAATAAATTCATAAGTTAATTTTTTTTATGCCTAATAGTAATATTATATAGAAAAACTATATACATAGTTTCATGTGAAAACTAGACAATTTTAACTAAATTTAATAGTAACATAGTATTATGTAATACTTTATATTCTAATATATTTACTTGATATTAATATTTTTCATGTTCATACTAATTTACATTATAATTAAGAAAAAAGTAATTTTTTTATTGCAATTAATATTTTTAAATTACATTTACTTAATATTTATACTAATATACATCAAAATTATATAATTTGTTTAATACTAATCATTGATATTAATACTAATTTTTGTTATAAATATATAATTTTTTTATTACAATTAACAATTTTTAATTATATTTACTTAACATTCATACCAATATACATCAAAATTATGTAATTTGTTTAATACTAATCCTTGATATTAATGCTAATTTATGTTATAAATATGTAATTTTTATTACAATTACCAATTTTTAATTATATTTACTTAAAATTATTATTAATAGACATTATAATTAAATGATACTAAAATTATATAAATGAATATGTTCGCGAGCTTGTTCACGAACATTCTAAATGAGCCTGTTTGTGAGCTTGTTCATGAGCATGCTCATGAACATTTTAAATGAGCATGTTCATGAACATCCTAAACGAGCCCATTCGTGAACATCCTAAATATATTTATACTAATATACATCAAAATTATATAATTTGTTTAATACTAATCATTGATGTTAATACTAATTTGTGTTATAAATATATAATTTTTTATTACAATTAACAATTTTTAATTATATTTACTTAACATTCATACCAATATACATCAAAATTATGTAATTTGTTTAATACTAATCCTTGATATTAATGCTAATTTATGTTATAAATATGTAATTTTTATTACAATTACCAATTTTTAATTATATTTACTTAAAAGTATTATTAATATACATTATAATTAAATGATACTAAAATTATATAAATGAATATGTTCGCGAGCTTGTTCACGAACATTCTAAATGAGCCTGTTAAATGAGCATGTTCATGAACATCCTAAACGAGCCCATTCGTGAATATCCTAAATGAGCCCGTTTGTGAGCTTGTTCATGAACATCGTAAATGAGCCTATTAGCGAGTTTGTTCGCGAGCTTTAATGAGTTAAGTTTTAAGATGTTTGAGCTTTGTTCATTTATCTTTCGAGCTTCAAAATCATGTTCGAACTTTGCTCATTTAACTTAACAAATGAGCTCAAAGGAGGTGAGCTCCAAGTGACTCGCGAGCCTTTCTGTTTGTTTACACCCTTATTAATCCAAAGTAATACTAATCAATAAACAACATTGAGCTCACTTGTCAAGAAGCAACATTACATGATGTTAATAGACCATAAGTTACTCAAAGCAGACTGGGAAAAAATTTAAAGAAATGGGCACCTTAGAATCTAAAATGCAAGGATGAACCTTTATCTATAGACTTGATGCCTATTTTGTCAAAATCATAGTCAATATCCATTTGGGGTCATAGAACTTAGCACCTATCAATAAATTCAACTTTAAAGCTGTAGGAAAATATAAAAACATTATTAGCAAATCTAGGCAGAATGAGCACACATATGCACATAGAAAAATGATAGAAAAATAGCAAGAATATTGAGTTATCTCCATTGCCATATGTATAGGGGTGTAAACAAACCGAGCTTATCTTTCAAAAGCTCAAGCTTGGCCTTCAACCAAAAAGATCTCAAGCTTAACTTAAACTCAAAAATTCTTTTGAATCTAAAGATTGAGCTTGCCTCATTTAGACAAACTTAAGCTCAACTGGCATTGAGCTTGTTTGATAAGAAAAAAGAGCTAAGCATGCATTTTGCAGTAGAAATGGTTAATTAGTATTGTTTGCTAAGCTTCCATCTTATTCATTGTCACTTTCAGATTGAGCCTCATCTACCCTTTTCCTATGGTGGTACCAAAAAGTATAATTCTTAATTGTTCCATGAACTTTTAAATGTAACTCAACCACTTAATGATTTTTTAATAGTGTGTTACAACATTTAATACAAGGACACCTAGGGTGGGGTGTGTTTACTTATAGAGAATTATTTTCTATTTTCATTTTTCAATTTTCAAAGAAAATGAAAACTTTTCATTTTCATAGAAAATTTGTAAAATATGTTTACTTATTAGAAATTGAAAACTATTTTCCTTTTTTGAAAATAAAAAATGTGTTTACTTCTTCAATTTAATAAATAAAAATTGAGATAATTTAGGGTTTGAAAAGTAGAGTTTGTTTTGTCTTCTAATAATGTAATAAAATAATAAATAATGAATAAAAATAAAAAAAAGACGCCATAATGAAAACAAGGTGTTTTCAAATGAAAACCCTATGTTTTTACTTTATATTTTTAATGAGGAAATTTTTTTAAAACAAAAGCATGTTTTACACTTTTCTATTAAAATTGTGAAAATGGTGAAAACATTTTTCAAGTGAAATTTTTGTAAAAATATCCAAAGTAAACACAAAATTCTGTTTTCTATTTTCATTTTGAAAAATTTTCTAGAAAACTAAAGTAGATTTTTCTTAAAATAATATGCAAATGGATCAACATGCAAAATAAATAAGAAAAATAAAATAGAAATAAAATAAATAAATATTTTATATTTTATTTTAATATTAGACAATTATTTAAATAATAAAGTTCAAAGATTCCTAGTGAAAACATAATTTTTATAATAAAGATCATACCTTTACTACGTTTTTACAATAAAAATTATATTTTTAATAAAGTCTCACTTTCCATAAAATGATATCATAAAACACTAAAAATGTTAAAAGCACACATTTAATAGGAAATGATGATATTTTCAATAAAAATGTAAGCATTAACTATGAAAAATGGTGAGAATACTATTTATAAACATGTATAAGAAAAAAGAAAATTTAAATATAAAGACATAAAATAAACAAAATATTAAAGGGGGATAAAGATATTTTAGTGGTTGAACTTTCTAAAATTTGACAATTTAGTACATTAACTTTTCATTGTAACAATTTAGTATAACAACCTCTAAAAAAATAACAATGAAGTGTATAAAGCAGGTCACCAACAAGTTGTCTTTCAACAAATGCACTATTTCAAAATTAAAAGATTTTATTATCCTTAAACTTAAAAAAACATACATTAATAGTAGTAGTAGTAGGAGGAGGAGGAGGAGGAGGAGGAGGAGTAGCAGCAATAGTAGTAGTGGTGGTGGTAGCAATAGTAATAGTAGCAGCAATAACAACAACAGTAGCCGTAACAATAGCAATAGCATCAATAATAGCATCAGCAGTAGAACTAGCTGTAGTTGTAGTAGCAAAGCAGCAACAGCTGTAGTAACATTAGTAGCAGTAGCAACAACAATAGTAATAGTAGTAGCAGTAGCAATAGTTAATAAAAAATTTATCATTTTCTTTAATTTTTAAAAAGGTAAAAAATTAAAATTTGTAGTAGTAGTAGTAGCAGTAGTGATGCAAAGCAACAAGTCTTGGAATGAGTTTGTAGAATAATGGATAACATATATAATTTCTTATTATTATTATAGGATTTGATTTTTATTTTAATTTAGTATTGATTAGAAATTGATTTTCCTATATTGTTAGGGATTTGATTTCCTACTTTAGCTAGAATTATCTTTATTTTTATTTTCTAAATAAAAATTGGGGTTGGTAGGTTTATGCCACCCTATAAATATGTAAGCCTTACGACTATGTGAGATAGTTTTTGTTGAATTGATAATCAAATTTCTATGTTCCCAATTTTTGGTATTCCTTTGTGTGAATCAACGAATATTGATGCATATATCTTGGTATTTGTGTGCAAATCAATATGTTGTAAAAGATTGATTTCTGGCATTTGTGCACGAATCAACAGACTTCAATATTTATCCCTTTGTTCTTTTATTTTATTTTTATTCTTATTTCTTTAAGCTTCTGCTATATCAGTTGGTATCAGAGGCGAACTAATCCTTATTAATCATGCTCATAGAGTATAATCATCCTTCTTACGCACGACTGCCAATAAATGATCTTCTATAGTAAATTAGACTATAGGCATCAAAATTTTCAAGAAATTTTGGAAGAATAAAAGAGAATTCAAATTATCATAAAACTGCTGTCCAACAATAATAAGGAAAGCTTAAATAGTAAATCCTAGAAAAAACCCTAAATAAAAATTAGGAAAATAAAATCCTAAAAATAGGAATAATAAAGAATGCCCGTTTAAAGACCTAAATGATAAAATTTGGCCAAAAAGCGATGGATCTCATAAGCAAAGCTAATAACTTTGAACCATTGGCCCATTTCCGTTTGAAATAGGCTTTTGAATTGCCTAAATCCAATACTTAGAACTTGCTTAAAATTATAAAACTGCCATTACCGTAATTTGTCAAATTTTTGCATAAACTTTAGAGCTTGTTCCTATATGTAGCCTGCATCATTCTCCCCAGGGTGGACAAAATTTGCCCTTGAATTTGACTCCTCGGATGAATCACCTACAAAAGGAACCAAGTGCTTGATATTGAACACATTCGCAGTTCGAACATGGCTAGGTAGCTTCAACCTATAGGCATTATGATTAATCTTCTCGATGATCTCCACTGGTCCAATCTTCTTGGTAGACAACTTGTTGTATTCGCTTGCAGGAAACCTGTCTTTGGGCAGAACAGCCCATACAAAATCCCCCACGTCAAACTTGACATGCTGCCTTTTCTTATCAGCTGCCTGTTTATTCTTGGAGGTAGCCTACACAAGGTGGTCATGGACAGACTGATAAACGTCCTATAATCCATTGACAAAACTTGATGTCCTGCTATTTAGTTTCATCTTTGCTGGAAGAGGAATCAAATCCAGGGGTCCCTGAGGCATAACCGATTACACCATTGCAAAAGGGCTTAATCCAGTACTCCTATTGACTGCATAATTATAGGCAAACTCTACCTGACACAACTTCTGATCCCAACTCTTCACATGTTCACCCACTAGGCACTCAATAAGTTACCCAAAGATCAGTTCACTACCTCTGTTTGTCCATCTATTTATGGATGATAGGCATTACTAAAATTCAAGTGCGTATTCACCATCTTCCATAAGCTACACCAAAAATGACTAAGGAACCCAGTATCTCTATTCGACATGATAGACATAGGCAAACCATGCAGCCTGTATATTTCCTTAAAGAATAATTGAGCTACGTGAACAACATCTGTTGTCTTCTTACATGGTATAAAATGCACCATTTTTAAGAAACGATCAACTACAACAAAGATAGAATCATTACCTCACTGTGTGCGTGGTAATCCGAGCATAAAATCCATGCTGAGTTCCACCCAAGGCTGTGAAGGAACTGGCAGAGGCATGTAAAGGCCTGCGTTAGATGTTGCTCCCTTGGAAACCTGACAAATTCGACACCTTCCTACTATATTCTCTACTTCTTTGCAAATGGTAAGCCAACAATATTGAGCCTTAACCAATTGCATAGTTTTATTCCGACCGACATGTCCCTCACCATACAATTCCCGAAGAATCTTCAAATGCAAGCTATAGTCTGGGATACATAGTTGATTGCCCTTGAATAAGAATCCATTATGCACTAGGAAATTTGTGTGCTCGCCTGTTTTAATCTTATCCAAAATAATAGAAAAGTATGGATCAGTCTCAAGTAATTCTGCAAAGGATTCAAAGCCTGGTACCTCAATGGTCATTTGGGTTAATAATGCCTTTCACCTGCTCAATGCATCTGCCACCTTATTGGTAACCCCTGACTTGTGTTTCATAATAAAAGTGAATTTCTGAAGGTAAGCCACCCAACTCACATGCCTAGTAGAAACCTTGTTTTGCCAATGCAAATGTTTCAAAGCCTCATAATTTGTATACATAATAAAATCTTTCTAAAACAAATAATGATGCCAATGCTTAATAGCTTGCATAACAGCATAGAACTCGACATCATAGGTACTATAACGCATATTGGCCCCTGTCAACTTCTCACTGAAATACGCTACCGGCATGCTATTTTGGCTTAAAACAGCCCTAATTCCCACTTTTGAAGCGTTTGAATGTAGCTCAAAAGGTTGCTTAAAATCAAACAACACTAAGATAGGGGTCATGGTAAGGCGTATTTTAATAAACTAAAATGCCTTTTCTGCCTCATCAGTCCATACAAACTTCCTAACTTGCCTCATGCAATCAGTGATAAGTGCCATAATACTACTTAAATGCGGAATAAAACGTCTATAAAATGAGGCCAATCCATGGAAACTTCTCACCTCGGTTATGGTGGTAGGTGTTTGCCAATGTTTCATAGCCTCAACCTTTGTTTTGTCCATCTGCAATCCCTTTCCAGAAACAATATAGCCAACAAATAGCACCTTAAAAGTGAAAAATGCACACTTCTTAACTGCAGCGTAAAACTTCTCACTACGCAGCACAATTAGGACCTCTTGTAGTTGCTACAAATGATCATCCGGGTTAGCACTATAAATCAGAATATCATTAAAATACACAATAACACACTTGTTAATGAAATGCCTCAAAAGTTAGTTCATAACACGCATGAAAGTGCTTGGTGTGTTTGACAGCCCAAATGGCATCACTACCCACTCATATAACCCCTCTCTTGTCTTGAAGGTTGTTTTCCATTCATTTCCAGCTCGAATTCAAATTTGATGATAGCCACTCTTTAAATCAAGTTTAGTGAAAATTATGGCCCCACTAAGCTGATCAAGTAAGTCATCCAGTCTAGGAATAGGAAAACTATACTTGACCGTTATTTTATTAATGGCTCGACTGTCTATCCACATTTGCCAAGAACCATCCTTCTTTGGTGTTAGGAGGGCCAGTACAGCACAAGGGCTCAAGCTCTCATGAATGTATCCCTTGGCCAGCAGCTCTTATACTTGTCTCCTTAGTTCTTCATGCTCAATGGGACTCATCCAGTGGTGTGGTTGATTTGGCAAGGCTACCCTTGGTTCAAGGTCAATCTGATGTTGGATGTCTCGCATGGGAGGTAACCCTTCAGGCAGTTCTTTTGGAAATAAGTCGCTGAACTCTTCCAAAAGTGGTAAAACTACATTAGGAACCACCATCTCTCCGTCCACCATCTTCTCGAATAGGACATAGATAATTTCAGATTACTGCACTACTTTGTCAAATTAGGATAGGGTTAATAAATTAACACAGCTCTTGTTTTTGCCCTGCACAATTGCATATTGTTCAAAGTCCTCTTTAGGGACAAGCACTATTTTTGTCCTTTCAAACATAAAGCTGTAGGTGTTAGCCTTTCTGTCATGCATCATGCCTCTATCAAACTGCCACGGTCACCCCAACAACAGATGACATGCATCCATGGCTATCACATTACACCAAACGTCATCCTTATACTTTGCCCCAATGGAGAAGGACACTAACTTTATCCTTTATTGAATCAACAGAGCAACAATCATCCTTATTTGTGCACAATCATCCTTATTAATCATATTTCTTTTTCTCCCAATTTTCAGTATTCCTTTATGTGAATCAATGAATATTAATGCCTATATTCTAGTATTTATGCCCAAATCAACAAGTTGTAGAAGATTGATTTCTGGCATTCGTGCATGAATCAATAGACTTCAATATTTATCCCTTTGTTCTTTTATTTTTTTCTTATTTTTATTTCTTTTAAGCTTCCGCTACATCAGTTGGTATCAGAGCCGAACTGATCCTTATTAATCATGCTCATAAAGTATTATGAAGAGAGCTTATTCTATGATACTGATGACCGTGATGATGTATATGTGTTTATTGGAGATGAGCCAATATTTGATGAAGAGGATGAGGGCGATGTTGAATATATTGACTTCATTGGTAGTGACGAAATTCTTTACTCTTGTGTTCCTTTAATTTCCATTTTGAAGGAATTACAAGTTGATGGTGATGGTGGATCTATGATGTTCTATGCATTTGTGAGTAAATTTGTTTCACAATATTTGAGCGAAATTCGAGGATGAATTTTCTCTACCTTGGAGGGAATGATGTAGAGCAACAAGTCTTAGAATGAGTTTGCAGAACAATAGATAACATATATAATTTATTTTTATTATTATTGTTATTATTATTATTATTATTATTATTTGATTTTTATTTTAATTTAGTATTGATTAGAAATTGACTTTCATATATTATTAAGGATTTGATTTCTTACCTTATCTAGAATTGTCTTTATTTTTATTTGCTAAATAAAAATTAGGGTTGGTAGGTTTGTGCCACCCTATAAATATGTAAATCTTATGGCTATGTGAGATAGTTTTTGTTGAATTGATAATTATATTTCTATTTTCCTAATTTTTTGTATTTCTTTGTGTGAATAAACGAATATTAATATCTATTTCTTGATATTCTTATTGAATCAACAGGTTATAAAAGATTGATTTTTAACATTCGTACGCGAATCAATAGATTTCAATATTTATCTCTTTGTTATTTTATTTTATTTTATTTTAATTTTTATTTCTTTAAAGTTTCTGCTACATCAAGTAGTAGGAGTAATAGTAGAAGAAGGAAAAAGAGTAATAGTAGTAATAGAATGAGTAGGAGTAGCAGCAACAATTATTATTTTTTAAATAAAAATAATTTTATTTAAATTATTTTTATTTTTATTTATTTATTTATAATTTTTCTTTTAGTTGTTTCAGTTAATGAAAAATTTATAACTTTTTTAATTTGCAAAAAAGTAAAAAATTAAAATTTGTATATTTTATTTTCTATTTCTCTTTCTCTGTTTAATTTATAATTTTTAGTAAATTTAATAAAATTGGAATTTTAGTATAGAATTAATGATTTAAATAATTTTCTTTGAGGAATATATATATTTTATTTATTATGATTTTAACAAGAAAGATAAAATATTACTTTTTTTTATATAGAAAAGGTAAATTTAAATCATTATTATGGATAGTTAAGTTATTTTTATTTTATAACCTGTTATATATACGTTATTATTATCTTTTTATAAGTTATAATACTTAATTGTTATAAAAAATAGATAAAATGTTAATTATTAAATTGTAAAGAGTTGCAACACCAAAAATTTTCTTTATCCCAAAAAAAACAAAAGAGAGGTTTCCAAAGAGGCCCACGAACAAAGATCTTCCCTGCACAAAATAAACTCTGAGCTTATTTTTAAACCATCGTTCAACCTTTAATTCATTTTTCTTTCATTCATATCTCAAATTTACTATGTATATACGACACCAAGCACACAAGTCAAAAGCTACTCGAACTTAAACGATCAAGTTTTGAGGTGTATATCCAGAAACAGGTATACATCTCTAACAAAAATTTACATTACTTCTCATTACAATCCACATTTTAAAAGTATCTTACCACAAAATTTATACTATGCACATATGCAATATGGACTGGACCTTATTAGCTGCATCATGAAGAGGGTATAAACTCATAGTTTTTCAAGCCCTTGCAGTAATGCTACAAAAATGAAAATAATGCTGATTCCAAAGCTCTTGAGGCGAGCTTATTCAGAGGTACACCATGATGAGGCACGACATCCCTTTTCCATGTATATTTAAGTCTACAATTCAGATTCTTCAACTTCAGAACTTTGTACAAAGCTGGGAAATACAACTGTTATATCCCTGGAGCAGGGAAAGAAAAGCGTCTTAGCCATGCATAAAAGCTGGAAGAATGTATAAGAACCTGATTTAGGCTTGGTAAAATTGCTTTCATTTGTTTATTACTATGGCAAAAATTAAATTTAACTGGTTTAATGTTCTGAGGTTCCAGCTGTGTTTTCATTTGGCTGCTTACTTCAAATATGGCAAGGTCATGTTCTTCAAGAGAGACGGATTCTTGGACACGAAGTCCTTCCACTCTTCCCGGTCAATTTTTCCATCATCTTTTGTATCTGCGTCTTTCCAAGTCTGGAAAGAATTTAGTAGTCAGAATATCCTCAACTGAATAAGCATATAATAACAAAGTTTGACAAGGCAGACCAATATGTACCTTATCTACAATTTTTTCAACAAAATCATCTGACAGCATGAGATCCGATTCATGCAGAAGTGCTAACACCATCTCCTTCAACTATCAGGTAAAAAAAAAAAAACATTTCTAAGTTCCAAATCATACAGTTGGATACCTTGCTAAGCTTCTAGCTTTTGAGACTTGGGAATGAGAATGTGAGACTTGGACAGTTCCATACTAAATATTTAATCAACTGAAATCTAAGTTATCAACTATCTATAGCAAAAATGAAATGTGCATGGTTAACTTTCAGGAATATTCAGAAGGGATGGTAAAGAAAAGAATATGCAGTGCTCACCTCTTCTCGTTCGATAAAACCAGTTTGCCTTAAATCATATAATCTGAAAGCAACTGCACCAATGATCCCTCACAGCTTAGCATATGATAATAAAGTCAGCAGGATAAGCTGGACAAAAACACACATACGCATGTGCGTGGGCGCGATTACTCCAGCTTTCCACATTATCATTCCATATTCATTTTTATAGAGGAAAAATAATTTCTAGCTGGAGAAATCAATCTTACATTCAATCTTGTCTTCGACAGGGGCATTGGGGTGAAAGATACCCAGTGATCGAACAAATTCTCCAAATTCAATAACTCCATTGCGTTTGATATCAAATAAATCGAAGATCTATAGAATTTCACAAATAGATGCAGCTCAGAAAGAGGAAAAGGTGTCATTGCAGAAAGCAATATCAGCAACAGTTACAAAATATGTTACATTGCACAAGCAGAGATGCAAGAGTGAAATGCCTTATACAATTTATTAACTGTAAGATCAGAAAATAATTAACTATCAAAACATAACAAGAGAGAGAAAATGTCAGTGGTTCTTACCCTATCAGCAAAAAGATTTCGTCTGTTTCTGTTCCTGAAAAGTGCCAGCTGAAATTCTTCCTGTAACGAAATTGCAATTCACTGGTGAATGACCATGGACCATAAATGATGAAAACACAGAGAAAATCACAATTGAGTGTATTATAAATTGCTTACTTTCTCATACCTTGTGAATAAGCCCATCATGTATTATTGAATTGCTTAATTTCTTATAAAGCTCATACAAGGCCTCAACTTCATTAACAGTAACTGCAAGAGAAAGATATTTCATGCATCAAACAGTCATTCTTCCCATAAATCGATAACTACAAAAACAAGAAATATGATTACGATTTCAACAGTACATAGACTAGCAATTAGGAAACAAACAACAGTGTTTTCTTTACATATATTCTTTCTTGTATTGGAAGCATGTGAACGGATTCTTCTCATCAAGTGCCACTAAATATGTATTCCAACTAGAAATCAACCACCTTAGGAATCAAATGACACATTGTCATTGAATAACATAATGTTGTTTGGATCCTAGATATCGTGAGACAACACAGAACACCTTTGAAAAGTTATTGTGATAAGCCATAATTTTCTGATCATGCTTAGCTAGAAACGATAAGCTATATTTTTCTCGTCGTGCTTAGCTAGAAATGATGCAGGGACAAATTCTATCTGATAATTGGCAATAATCAACATGGTAATTGTAGATGTATGTGTTGGTTTGTTCATAAGGTATTACTCGGATTTAAAGGGTGGTTAGTGCTACTATAATGTATCCTTAAAAAGAGGGACAAATTGGGAAGTGAGAGGAAGACGGGGGCTAAATGTCTTGGCTAATGCCTTGGTTGCCACTACAATTTAAAACTCACAAGGTGTTTCAGCGGCAAGAACAGCAGGTTCCTCATATCCTGGTACTTGTTTAGCCCTCTTTAACCAAAAGCAACTTTTGAAAGCAGCTAACATGATTCATATACAACACTTTCTTGAAATCAGAGGCTTGTGCCAGTGGAACTACTTGAATATTCCACCTGCACGCAAAAACCAAAGAATTGTAGATTAAATTAACAACAGAACTCAAAGTTCTTTGACCATATGTCTGATAGCTAACATACACAGTTAGAATTCAAACCACTTCCGCTAAAAATACAAAATGGTGACATGAATCCTGTTGTTATAAGGAATAGTCTTAGTAGCAGTAACCATGACTCTGGATCTAATTCTTACTCAACACAAATCAAGCTGATAACCATGAGAACCTTCATTTCTTATTTTTGGATCTTAGTATTACTTTATCCATTGATATGAGAAATCCTTAATGCATCAGCCGTTAACTAGAACAAATACTGATCATCAGAAGCAAAAATAAAATCAATTTCCAAAGAGGATAGTTCCATGGATAAATACAAACTTCAAGATTGCATAGCATTGAAGCTAATAAGTACAGCTATTATTAACATTTGCAACAGGAATCACTGATAACAGTATCATAGGTGAGGTCATGTACCTTATGGTCATTAATAGTCAACCATCCAAAGGATGAGCAACTGTCTGGAAGGGTCGACAATAGAAGGGCTAAAACATACAACCCCAATAACACAACACAAAACAAAACTAATTAATAGTTCAATTGGGCAACAAAGGTTTGGCCATTTACTGGTTGTGTGCAAACATTTTTTTTCAGAAGCAATCACAGGTGACCTTTGATCTAGTAACAAAAGGTTCACAAACATACCAAAATTTTGCACTTAATCGGATTGTTTTCCCAATAAAATAACATTATTATATTATAGTTCGAAATATGGACAAACGAATTTAATTAAAGAAGAATTGTCAGGTCCAGCAGACACTTCCAATATTATAAATATGAAGGCCAGCTCTATTACAACTGCCGACAGATTCATTTAAATCCGTCAAACATCGTTACCGTCATCATTTTGAAAGCTGCTTCTAATATTTTATGGCATAAATACAAACATGAGAGCGATTATTCAGAGCCTCCAGAAGACAAAAAGAATCAAGCTTCTTTTGTCAAAAATGTATCCAGGAAAATAAATTACATAATCTTGAAAACAAGAGCAACATTTTTCAAAAAAAAAAAAAAAAAAAAGACCCAGAAAGATTGTACCAGTATTGTTAGCTGAACATCTTGAAATTATTGCAAAAAAAAAAAAAAAAAGGAAAAATACAGCTAAACATGTTGATATGCTTTGATGTTGCCCATGAAAAATGCATGAACTCATTACCATCGTTTCATGTTCACAGGAAAATACATAGAGAGCTTTCATTGTCTGGGACCACATAACTGCAACTATAGAACCAAGTTGCAACGAATTTACTTTTTCTAACAAGACGGCAAATTCAAAACATTTCTATCATTTGAGGTTTTTCTCACCATATGTTTGGATACGAGGAAAATAAACAGGAGAAGAATACAAACAAAAAAAAAAGTAAAAATAAGAAAGCAAAATAATCTTTTCAGGTTCAGAAAAAGAGAAAAATAAAGAAGAAAAAATATATATTATTTTCACTCTAAATTATTTTTAAAATAGAGAAAAAGTGAAACAAAATTAAATACAATTTAAATTTTAGAGATAAAAGGCTAAGTTAATAATTCAAAATTTACTCATTTTTTTTCTCTCCTAATTTATTTTTTCTCTGTTCAAACATTAAAAAAAAAAAAAGAAAAAGAAAAAGAAAATTTTTTCGAAAACAAAAAGAGAAAGAAACCAACCTTAATTTTCTTTACATTTTTTAATCCATTTTCTTGGTTTCCTTTTCTTCATTCCCAAACATAATATTAGCAACCAAATGAAAGGTAAATTAATACCGTAAAAAATCCTGGTAAAAGCAAATAATAACCAACACCTCTGAAAATTTACTGTAAGTGGTTAAAAAAATAGCAAAACACGACTGTGATATGTGGGTCCTAAAGATAAAGCTAACTAGATCCTTGAATTTATGAAATTGACATACTGAGGAGACAAGATAACAGCCTAAAAAAGAAAGAAAAGCAAAATGAAAAACTTTTCATGACAATACACAAAAAAAAAAAAAGAAAATACACTTTGAGTTATGTTTGACTTTAATACTAAATTTTTAATTTTTAATTTTAAAAAATTCTATTTTTATTTCATATTAAACTATATCAAATATATCCAATCAAATTTAATATATATAATAATTAAAATAAATATATTTTTTGTATATTTACTGTATAAGTATCTCATTAAATAGTTTAATCACTCTCTAAGTTATATAAAATAAATTTCGCTAAATTTTTATTTTATGGAGCCACAAAATTTTTTTTATATAGTCCATAAGTAAATTTTATTTTATAGGGTCAACAAAATAATTAAGTTATTACAAACAAAAGAATATAAAACACAAGAGAATAATAAAACTGAACACAAAAATATATATATTTCAAAATAATCAAATACACAAATTCTCTCCAAGGGACAATAGGTCCTTCACACTCTCAAAAGACTTGTATTTTTCTCTCGTACAATACTTTTCTTCTTCTTATACTTATATACACAATACATGTCTATTTTTAGCTTTTACAAAAAATGGTTAAAAACCATTTTCTATAAAATGAATGATTTTTGTTTAATTTGTTAAAACAATTTTATTTAGTGTTATATATAAACCACTTCTAGAAACACATATTTTTAGTTTAAAAATCAAGTTTACTTTTCAACATCCTCCCTTAAACTTGATTTGTTATTCTGAGTAAAATCCTCAACTTGATAAATGTCTCATGTGTTTAATGGTTTGGTGAAAATATCCACAACTTGATCTTCAAATCTTGTGAATTTTACTTCAACATCCTTCTTGGCAATGCACTCTCTAATGAAATGATAGTGAGTATCAATATATTTGCTTCGTTCATGAAAGACTAGATTTTTTGCCAGAGCGACAATTGACTTGTTATATACATAAATTTTGGTCGCTTCATTTTGGGATATATCAAGCTCCCTTAATAAACTCGTCAACCACAATGCATGACATACACAAGTAGTTATAGCCACATATTCAGCTTCATAAGTAGATAGAGTAACAATAGGTTGCTTCTTTGAGCTCCAAATGAAAGTTGTATCTCCCATATAAAATAAAAATCCTAGAGTGCTTTTTTCTATCGTTGATATCACCAGCCCAATCACTATCATTGAATCCTATAGGATTGAAATTTTAAGAGTGAGTGTAGAGAAGTCCATAGTCAAGTGTGCCTTTAATGTAATGAAGAATTCTTTTAGCAATTTTTTAAACGTGATGTTGTTGGAGTCTCCATGTAGTGACTTATTAAGCCCACTCCAAAAAGAATATCTGGTCCTGTGCATGTAAGATACCTTAAGCTTCCAACTAAACTCTTGAAATAAATTGGATTTACATTTTCTTTGTCATTTTGCTTGGATAGCTTGATTCCACATTCTACAGGTGTGTTAACTGGTTTGCAGTCTTCCATTTTAAATTTCTTAAGTGTTTCCTTTGCATAATTCTCCTATGAAATGACGATGCCATCTTCTTGTTGCTTTACTTTTATTCCAAAATAGTAAGTCATTAAACCAATGACAGTCATCTTAAATTCTTTTGTTATAGCCTTTTTGAAGTCTTCAAATAATTTTGGATTATTACCAATAAAGATTAAATCATCTACGTACAAGCATATAATCAACATATCTCTACCAAAATTTTTTATATAGAGAGCATGTTCATATGAACATTTTGAAAAAGTATTTTGTTAAAAATATTAGTCAATTTTGTTGTACCATGCTCTTAAAGCTTGTTTTAATCTGCATAGAGCCTACTTCAATTTTAAATCTTTATCTTCATCTTCTGTTTTAATACAACTAAGTGATTGTTCTATATAGACATCTTCTTCAAGATAGCCATTCATGAATGCAGACTTGACATCCATTTGAAAGATCTTCCATTTATTTTGAGTTGCAAGAGATATAATGAATCTTATAGTCTCTAAGCAAGCAACAGGAGCAAATAATTCATCATAGTCAATTCCAGCTTTTTTACTATAGCCTTCGCAACTAGTTTGGCCTTATACCTTTCCACTTCTCCATTTACATTTTTCTTGATTTTATAAACCCATTTGACACCAATTGGTTTGTGACCTCTAGGCAATGTTATGAGCTCCTAAGTATCATTTTTATTGATCACCTTAATTTCTTCATCCATTGCACTTCTCCATTTTTTTTTATTTTAAGTAGCTTCTTCAAAGCTAACTGGTTCATAATCAACAAGTAGACAAAATAGAGTCACCTCATCATTCAGATTTTGTGCAACTGCACAAATGTCATCCAAAGTCCTTGTTTTGGGAGTTCTTTCATTTGAGTTTGTTGTAAGGGAATCTTCTATTTGTACTGCTATTGAATTTTGACTTGGTTGATCTTTATTTTCTTAAAAAATTGGAAGAAAATTATACTTCTCTTCCTTGTCGATGTTCCAGTCCTAGGAAGCCTTTTCATCAAATTTTACATCTCTACTAATGACAGTGTTTCCTGTTATTGGATTGTAAAGTCTATAGCCTTTAGAGTTTTTGTCATAGCCGATGAAGACATATTTTTCACTTTTGTTATCAAGCTTATTGTGAATTTGATTTGGAACATGTACATAGGTAATGCTTCCAAAAACTTTAAGGTGCTTGACATTCAGCTTTCTTCCATTCCATGTTTCTATAGGAGTTTTATTTGCCATACTTTTTGTAGGAATTTGATTGGTAAGGTACAATGCACAATCAACAGCTTGAGCCCAAAATTCTTTTGGCATGTTTATAAACTTCAAAATATTTCTTGTTATTTCGAGAATGCTTCTGTTTTATCTTTTTACAACTCCATTTTGTTGAGGTGACCTTGGCATTATTAAAAGACATTGGATTCCATTATCTTCATAAAATTCATTGAACTCTTTCAATGTGAACTCGCTTCCTTTATTTGTTCTCATGGCCTTAATTTGATAGCCACTTTCCTTTTCTTCTAGTGCTTTGAATTTTTTAAATGCACCAAATGCTTCTGATTTTTCTTTTAAGAAATAAACTTAAGTTTTATGGCTAAACTCATTAATAAAAAGAAGAAAATATTTATTTTTACCATAAGAAGTTGGATTTGTTAGCCCACATATGTCTGCATGGATGAGCTCGAGAGGTTTGGTGGCTTGTGAAGTAGCTTCTTGTGGAAAACTTTTCTTAGCATGTTTTCCAATGAGACATTCTTAACATAACTGATGAGGATTATTGATAGAAGGCAATCCTTTCACCATTTCTTCATTTGCAAGCTTGTTTAAATTATTAAAATTAATATGTCATTACATCAAATGCCATAACCATGAAACATCTTTTATTGAAGCTTTCAAGTAACTTTCATTGTTACTTTGAATGTTCAATAAAAATAATTTATATCTTGTCATGGGCACTTTTGCTATTAAGTTATTTTTAGCATCCTTAATAGCGCATGTCTTACTATTTAGTGTAATTTCATACTATTTTTCAAGAAATTGACCCAAACTCAACATATTGCTTTTTAATTTAGGCACATAACAAACTTCATTAATGAAAAGATGACTGTCATCCTTAAGGCGAATAAGAATTTTACCTTTGCCTTCCATTAAAACTTTTGTTCCATCTCCAAAAGTTACTATTCCTTTTATTGATTCATCAATCTCTGATAATAAATACTTACTACCAACCATGTGATTACTGGCTGCAGTATTTAAATGCCACATACTTGCTTTTGGTTCATGATCATCCCGATAAGACATCAGTAATGACACTTCTTCTTCTTTAATATCCTTTATAGCATGGACCGTCTCCTGCACTTGACAAGTTTTATTGCTGCATTCGAAAGCAAAATGACCGAACTTATTGCAATTATAACATTGAATTTGAGATTTGTCATAAGATGATCTTATGTAATTCCCTCTTCCATATGCTTTTGTAGGGTGAGAAATTTGGTTTCTTTCTATATGTTGTGATTGCATATAAGTTCCTCTTCCACCTCGTCCTTTACTTCGATGCCTCTACCAGATCCTCTTTAGTTTCTCTTATTACCAAATTTTCCTCTTTAGTTTCTCTTATTACCAAATTTTTTATTTTTCTTTATAGTAATCTTACTCTACAACACTTGTTCAATAACTTCTTTATTTCTTTTGATATGTCTTTCTTCATAGGCTTATAATGAGCCTACAAGTTCATCAACCTTCATAGACTCTAGGTCTTTGGATTCCTCAATGGCCACCATAATATAATCATATTTTGGATGCAAGGAACAAAGTATTTTTTCTATTATGCGAGTATCATTAACTTCTTCTCTCCATATCTTTTTAGTTGATTGGTGATTGATAACAAATGACTGATATATTCTGAAATTGAATATTTTATCACTCATTTGGAGAGATTCAAATTCTCCGTACAGAGTTTGAAAATGAACTTTCTTGACTCATTCTACACCTTTATGAGAATTTTGTAAGATCTCTTAGGTTTCCTTAGCGATGGTCACATAAAAAACCTTTTCAAACATGTTTTCATCCAAACTTGAGTGAATAATAGAAAGAGCTTGTTGATCTTTCTTGTGTACTTTTTGCAAAAGCCTTTAATTTTTTTTTAAAGAAGATTCATCAGTTGGTGCCTCATACCCTGTTTTCACAACATCCCAAGCATCTTGTGAACCTAAAACAGCTTTGATCCTAATGGACCAACTATCATAGTTGTCTTTAGTGAGACAAGGGAGTTGTGATGGAGCTATCCTACTAGCCATCTTTTGTCACTATTAAAATGTAAAGTTTTGATACCACTTTATTGGAGGCAAAAAAGTATAAAGCACAAGAGAATAATAAAAATGAACACAAATATATATATATATATATATATTTCAGAATAATCAAATACACAAATTCTCTCCAAGGGACAATAGGCCCTTTACACTTTCAAAACACTTGTATTTTTCTCTTGTACAATTCTTCTTTTCTTCCTATGCTTATATACACAATACATGTCTATTTTTAGCTTTTACAAAGAATGGTTAAAAACCATTTTCTATAAAATGAACGATTTTTATTTAATTTTTTTAAACAACTTTATTTAGCGTTATATATATAACTTCACTATTTTTAGAAACAAATATATTTTTAGTTTAAAAATTAAGTTTACATTTCAACATAAACTATTTAATGAGATGCTTACAAGATAATATACTAAAAATATATTTATTCTGACTACCATATATGTTAAATTTGATAGGATATGTTCGAGATACTTTAATTTGAAACAAAAATAAAATTTTTAGGACTGAAAAAAAATTAAAAGTTTGATACTAAAATGAAACATAGTCTAAAATTATAGTACCAATGATGCAACAAACCTAGGAGAAGACTTATGAAATACATTCACTAAAATGAAACATAAATGATTAAAATAAATTAAAAAGCAAAGAACTTTCCATGTTCAGAAAACCCAACAAACGAACAAACAATTTAACAAGTTACCTAACCCATTTCCATTACCATGGAAGGTGCATTAGAAACCAATTGCAGCAAATAGAAAAAGGTCAAATACCTAATTTCACCCCTGTACTTTACCTTATTAATTTATTGTACCGTTCAATTTTTATTTTTCCCATTATAGGTATAAATTTCTATTTTGTGTCTATATCACACATGAATCCAAATTTTTTTATTGTATTGAACTTCAAGTGTTTGTCCACGCTTGCATCATGCAACTGTTTAGTTGTAAATTTTTTTTTAGACAAAGAGATATCTTATGATTTAATTTATTAACGACTTAATACAAATTACACTAATGCATTATAATAATAATGACCTGATATGGATAAAAAAATAAAATTGGAGACTGTTTACCTCTAATTGAAAATAAATAAAATCTTATAGTAGTTATTTGTATTTTTTTATAATTTTATTTTAAAATGAAATAACTGATAATGTTGTAAAATTATTTTTTGTAATTATAATTATTTCACAAAATATTAGTAATATTTTATAACTAAAAGTGTTATTATATAAAATTGATAGTATCTTTTGTAAAAGATAATATGTTTTATGAAAATGAGTTATATAGTTTTTAAAGGTAAATTTTCCTCACAAATACCAAAAATTATTTTTTATATAAATATTTTTTTTTAAATTTTAAAATATTTTATAAAATAATTACATAATTTTACTTTATTTACAATGAAATAACAATAGAAAGTATAAATATAAAATAGAGAAATAATTAAAACAAATACATCAAAAATTAATTAAAACTTAAAATAATAATCTCTTTATATTTTTTAATAAATTTAAATAAATATTATTAAACATAAGAAGTCATTAATAAAAATTTTTATATTACTTTTTGTTCTTCATATATTTATTTTAATTTATATAGAATATATGAAGAGATTATTAATTATTAATTTTTTATTTGATATATTTTTATGACTTTGATATTTTATAAAAATAAAGTATATTCTTAAAAAATTATATTTAATACTAATTTTTCACAACATTTGAGTGTTGTTTTATAACTAAAAAGTTATTATGTAAAGTTGATATTATTTTTTAAAAAAGAACCACATTTGTTTTAAAATAAAAATTACATATCTTATTAAAGTAATAAGTTTTTGTAAATAGTACAAGTTAATAATCTTTTTTGAAAATTATTAATGTTTTTATAAATTTAGAGTATTTTTATGAAATTATTACAGTAATTTTACTTATAAAAAATAACAATAAAAAGTACAAATATTTTTTAAAAATATCAAATAAAAATTTAATATTATTTAATATTTCTTACATAAATTAAATAAATATTTTAAAATAAAATAATTTATGTTATTTTAGAATGCAATTATGAAAAAATATAAAAAATTACCATGTGATTTCACATGTTTTCAACTAAAACCAATTTGAAATTCTATTTGCCTATGTCACACCATCTTTTTTAAATAGTGTTAATATAAATTGCCTTTAGTTGCTAACAATAGTCATGAAAAATGTCATACACTTCTAGTTGAAAATTAGTCAAACTATGTTAGTGTTAATTATTGCATAGTTTTTCTATTTAATTTATATAGGATTTATTAGTATTTCTTGATATTTTATTTAGTTTTTACTTCATAATTATTTTTTTATTAGGCTTTTAGTTTGTTAACTTAGTTTTATTTCCTTTTTAGTTTTCTAGATAATTTATGCATTTTTGGAATGTTTTTCTTGAAAAATTATTTTCCTAAAGTGTCAAGGATTCAAGCCAATAATTAATAAGCTATTTTATGGAGTTATTTTTCTAATTGAAGGAGGTTTTGAAGGAGAAAATTTAATGTTATAGTCATTGGATGAATTTTGGTATTTTTTTATACAAAATTTTGGTTCTAAGTAAAAAGGGAGCCATTGTTGGTGTTGAACACTGCCGTTAAGAAGTCCAAGCATGTGATTAAAAAGCTTAACAAGGTTTTGAATATTGAAGCATGCTTTTAACGAGTTTTATCTTTCATTTTTCTTCTTTTTTTATAAATTGCATTATGTTTGGAATTTTTGTGGCTTTGGAACAAAATATGATGAACAACTAAAATATTTAGGATTTGGTTTTGGAGTAGCTAGTAAGATTTGTTGGAATTTTTATTTCTTTATTAATGATTTGATTTTCAATTAAGTCTATGAGTTGTTCTTTATGCCTTGTATTCAATTTAGGGCTCGATTGATTACATGTTTATGGGTGAATTAACCAACAAGAGTTAGGAAAATTTACTAGCTAAAGACTCATAGAACTTAGATTATTTGACCACAATAGTAGGTGAGCTCTTTAGGGGTAAAACAGTTGTTAAAGAAGTTAATGAGTTTTGATTAACTTTTAATCACGAGTGTAGCTTATACTTTAAGCTTAACACGCTTAATTGAACTTAAAAGAGTCATTAAGTAATTTACAACAATTAGGCTTGACTGTAATAAATGAAATAGTTGAATTTATTTTCGTAATTCATGTCCCAACTAATGAAAGAAATTGAAGCTTCAGTTCATACCTATTGATTTAATTAGAGTAGATAGTTTATTTTAATTTATTTAATTTAATCTTGCAATTTAATTTAATTTGGCCTACATGAACAACAAAGGCCTTAAGACATTGCAAATGAATAATTATGTAAAGTTTTGAACTCAAACAAGAAATTATGCTAAGGAATGGCATTGATCTAAATTTGGACATCATTTATGATCTACAAAAATTGGCTAAAGGAAATAATGTTCAAATGAAATGGGGAGCAAAAGCAAATAGTAGAGCCAAAACATGAAAATTGGTCAAGTAGTTAATTGAGTTCATCAAAATTTTTCTAAAATGTTTTAAATTTTTTACAATTAGCAAGCATTATGGACCATAGAGTTATGCTTAAGTAAAATCCAGGCTTGGCATAAAGGAAATTTGGTTCCATGAATTTCACAAAAAAATCCAATGGGAGATAAATTTTAGTGAAACAATTGCCAAACAATGGAAGTAATAATTGAATTTTTGAAAGCAAAACATGCATTTTATTTTTTTCTCAAGGGCCAAAAGTAAATATAGATTAGAGAATTTTTGGTTTATTAAACCAAAAATAATATTTGCTTTCCACATTATTACTTTGGCTTGCTAAAATAAATTTCAAAACAAGTTAAAAAGTGATTAATTGCACTCAAAATATGCACAAAAATCTTGCAAAAATTAGCTTGGTAAAGATGGAAAATTTTATTTATATTTCTGCTAAAATCTAAATAGCTTATAAAGAACCAAGTTTGAGTGAAGTAGCATCACTAAAATATCCTAGCTAGAACATGGAAGCCTTAAATAAGATGATGGCCATTCTCATAGAAAATTAATAAAATTCAAGAGCATTCAAGACAAGAATATTCAAAGCCTCTTAAGGTGGTATGGATTTTATTAAATGATCATGGGAATATATCAATTATAATTGGTTAAATTGGGCTAATTGAAATGTTTGGCTAAATAAAGCAAAACATGGCCACTTACTTCAAGTTCGCCTAACAATGATCAAAGCAAAACATCAAGATCATCATGAATAAATTCATGTTTTGGCAAAACAAAGACATGCCCCATTTTCAAGATCATAAAATTGCCAAGATTTAAGCCATTAAATCATGGGTTTAAAAGCCTAGATAAGTTATAAGTAAATTGAAATTTTGGCTAAGAGGGGCAAGTGCATTAAAATGCTAAGATAATCAAACAAAGAGCCAAATTAATTTTGGGATAAAAGCCCATTAAAATTTACAAATTTAATCTTTTTTAGCTCAAACATTAGCATAAAGCACATTTTCCCAAGCCAAACTCGTGTTGTACTATGAGTAAGGAACAATATTCTAATATATAAAATTGGCAAATCACCAAGGAAAGAAAGATGATAAGTTAGATACACAAAATTTTCAGCTAAAGAGCAAGTTAATTCATGTAAAATGCCAATCAAACTTCTTGGAACAAAGCTGATAAGAGCATTCAAATTTCTTGGTTTAACAAGAATCTAATCAATAAAATTTTAGGGAAAAACACCAAAAATTAGTATAATTTTTTGGTTAAACAATAATTTGGCCATCAAATGCATAAATAAATTGTAACTTCTCAAAAAAAAAATATTACAAAAATCCCACTTTCAAAAATCACCAGCAAAGCACAACAAATTCAAGGCATAGAGATCACAAATCATTCAAAATTAATACTGCAATTATCAAAGAGCAAATCAATGACAATCTCAAAATTAATGCTTAAAAAGGTAAACCCATTCAAAATCAAGCATAGAAAAATTAAAATTACCTTTTTTAATTTTTCTAAAATAAGTATTAAAGTGGGAGTGATGAGAAATGTCTTAGACAAGTTGCAAAAGTTGAGAATCCTATAAGTGAGACCATTGGAGTAGCTTTAGTAGAAAAAGGCACAGCCACTGCTAGTCCACACATGATTAAGATGCTTGTAGTGCTACTTGTGGTAGGCAAGAACTTAAGTAACAGCCCCAAAAATTATGGCATTATGTATTGTAGCAATGGCAACTGATGATGGGTGATAACAAGGAGCTAGTTAGCGATGGGAACTCTAGTGGTGGAAGTAAGAAGATGGTGATGGTGGTGAAGAGAGAAAAAAGGAGGTAAGGAGATATATAGAAAAAAAAGTATTGCCTTACCTCATGGCTTGAAGAAATTGAAGAAAATTTGATATAGGTATTGTGGGTTTTGAATAATTTATAGTTTGGGTAATAAAAAAATTAAAGGTGAAATGAGATTTTAAGAAGTTTTAGTATTAAAAAAAAGAGGTGCAGAGGTTTTTCTTACCTTGAATTGTTAAAAACTTCAAAAATAGGGAGAAATTAATTTGGGTGTTGTGATTTTTTTAAAGACAAGGTTATGGATAAAGAGGATTTGTGAAGGAATTAAAATTTAGAAGAGGCATTTACTGGTAATTTGAAAGAGAAAAGAAAGGGAATTTTTGGTGAAGAGAATATTTTTTTGAAATTGAAAAAGAAGAAGAAGATGAAGAAGATGTAAATTAAAAAAAAAAGCCTTATTTTATGGACTTATATCCATATAATTAGCTTGGAATTAACCCAAACTAATTATATGTGGAGGGCATTGCTTGAGCCCAAAATAATGTTTTTGGATTTAAGCCCAATTGAGCCAATAAGTCCATAATTAAAAAAACAAACCCAACCCATAAAAAAATCTTAATTAAAAACATCCTGCTACATGCTAGTGCATTGAGGAAGTGACTGAGGAATTGAAGAAGAAAAATTTAGAGTTTATAGTATTGGAGTTGTAGAATTGGAGAAGGAAGACACTTAAAGTCAAGTCTCTGGATCTTTCTTGAGGAGCTAAAAGGTTAGGGGAGTTAAAAGAGAATATTCTAGAATTTTTGTTACAAACTTACAAGCTAAGGAGATGAGCTGGGGAAAAGTAGCAAATAAGCAACAACACTGTATATAAGAGCAAACATGTAGTAAAGAAGGACATCATAACAAATCAACAACCAACACAGAACAATAGACAATTGACTCTCATAATCAATCATCATCAATAACTAATAATCCAAAAATCATTGTCAGTATGCTATTTTTTTCCTTTAAAATTTGTAATTATTTTTCATCAGTGCAAAATTTTTATTTTCAATATCTAGTGAACTTTCATTTCTCAATTACCATTTAAATTTATAATTTTTTTTGAAATCTAAACAAATTGTGGTAAAAGAATTTGAGAATCCATAATTATCTAAAAGAAGTCAGGGTTTTACTTTGAGGAAATATTCATTTGGCACATTCTTGCAAATTCACCAATAATCTTTTGACATGCACCAAAAATTGGAGAAACAGTTAGACACCTATAAAATGAATCACCATACACAAAGCAATCATCCATGAATACTTCCATGATCTTTTCAATTAGATTCATGCACCTTTGAAAAGTAGCAAGTACATTACACAAGCTAAATGACATTCTTTGGATGTAAAGGTGCCATAAGGACAAATGGATGTAGTATTGTTTTTAATCCTTTAGAGCAATGGCTATGCGATTGTAGCCATGATAACCATTTAGAAAACAATGAAATGCATGTGTAGAGATCTGTTCCAAAATATGATTCACAAATGGAAGTGGAAAATAATCTTTCCTGATAGTTGTATTAAGCTTTTTATAATTAATACACAATCTCTAACCATTTACAACTCTAGTAGGATGTAAGTCTTCCCCATCATTCTTTGCTATAGTGATTCCACCTAGGGGTGTAATTGAGCCAAAATTTTAAAATTTTAGACTCAGATTATTTAAAAATTAATGAGCTCGAGCTCTTATTAAATTTTCAAAAATTTGGCTCAAACTCGACTCAGGTTTGCAGTTGATGAGCTCGAGCTAAGTTTGCGAGCCAGACGAACTCAACATATAGCATGTATGATTTTTTATTATACTTGGTAATTTAGGCTTTGTTTACTTCCTACTAAATTAATATTATATAATATTTACTTTATAATTAAAGTTTTATTTACTTAATACAAATACTATTTTACTTCAAAACTACAAAATTTATCATAAAATTAAAATTATATTTAATAATATTTATTTAATTAATATTAATGCTTAATAATTTAAATTATATTTACTTATTGAAAATTTTAATTTTAATATTAATTTGTAAAAAATTGTATAATTTTATTATTAATATCTAATTTTTATTATAAAATTTAACAATTTAATCACAAATATAATTTTTTTTTACTAGAATTTAGAACTTTAATTGTAATATATTATACTTACCTAATGCTATACTTTATATTAATATTACTTCACATCAAAACTATATAATTATTATTATAAGTATATAATTTTTATTATATTTAGTAATTTAAATTATATATAATTTGTATTATGAATATATGATTCTAATTTAACACTACCACCTAATACTAATATTTAAATTAACAAGTTAGTATATGAGCTTGTTTGCGAGCTCGTTCACGAGCTTATTTGCGAGTTTTAACAAGTCGAACTTAAGGAAGTTTGGGCTCAGCTCGTTTGGCTTACAAGCTTTAAAATGGATTTTGGGCTCGACTCATTTAGTTTAACAAAAAAACTTGAATGAGCTTTTTTCAAGTTAAGTTCTGAACAAATCATGAACTATTTTGCTCGGTTACACCCCTAATTCCACCCTTTTTTTGTACACATTAAAGTGGACTAACCCATGAGCTATCTAAAATGGAATAAATGATAAATGCATCTTACAACTTAAGCACTTCCTTTTTCATAACTTCATGCATGTTCAAATTGAGTATCCTCTGTCTCTTAATGGTTGTCTTATGTCCACACTGTATAAGTATCTTGTGCATAAAGTAGGATCGACTAATACCTCTAATATCTAATATTTTCCATCCAATTTAAAAAATTTAACCAATGCTAACTCTTGTTCCTCATTAATGTTTGCTAACATAATTATAAGCAATCAATGTCTCATCCTCTCCTAAGAAAGTGTATCTTATTTCAGGGGTTAAAGGTTTTAAGTCCAGCTTTAGTGGTTATATTATGGAGGGAGACATGGGTTCTATGTTTAAAGGTAGTTCACAATAGGTAATTGTTGAGTGTAAAAAAACAAAACCCTTATGTTTTGAACACTCCATGCTATATGTTTAGGATCAAATTAGTTGCATTTTTAGTTAATTTTGAGATCTTTAAGGTATTTTTCATAATTTTGTTTAGTTGTACTTTTTGATTTCAAGATGCATTGGAGAAGTTTAAAGGTGTTGAACAAGTCAAAGATAAGATTTGGAAGTTAGAACAAGTCAAATCTTTAAAGAAAAATGAAGTTTCAAAGTAATGTAGAGTTGCTTAACTATGTATGTGGGTGCACACAACCATGCCTGTATACTGAAAAGATAACATAGCCATGTGCACCCTACTGCATAGCCACACTTACATTTCAAGGGAGACTAGTTGCACAACTGTGCGTGTGGGTGTGCACAATTGTGTAAGGTGTTATAACAACTTTTTAAATTCAAATTTTAAGCTGTTGATTTGGAGGGATTTCATGGCATTTGAATTGTAATAACCTCAAAGATGCTAGAGGTTAGGTTTATAATAAGGGAGCCTCTAAAGGAACTAAGGACATCAATCTCATCATTTTTTACATTTCTTTTCTTAAAGAATCAAAGTAGTTTTTGATTCAACTTATTTTTATGTTAATAGAGAGATTTTATTTTTGAAGATTGAGAATAAAAAACCTCATATTCTAGTTGGTTCAATAGAAAAAGGGGTTCTTTTTAATTAAACTATTTGTTATATTTACTTTTCATTGAGTGATAATGACTGCTCTATTCTTTATACTTCATCTTCTTCTCTTTCTTTTAACATGAGTAGCTAAATAAATTTTTAGGGTTTTATTTCAATTCAACTATGTGTACATTATTATAAAACCTAAGTTTTTAATCTTAATTCATTAGTTGTTACTAAACTTAATATCATCTTAGTTTTGATCACCCTTAGATTGAATTTATACTTTAGAACTTGATTGAGAGATAGGTTCTATTCGATTCAAACAATAAGCTATTAGTTGCTTAATTAGTTAAGAGACATTTAAATAACTAATATTGATTAAAGTTGGACTTAAAATTGAGTCTAAGAAATATTTAGTTAGTGAGAGCTATAAAACTTGGTCTTAATTCTACTCAATTAATTGTAGGTTTATCTGAGAGGAAAGCCTATGATTCTATAAATGCTTTCAAAATGGATTCAGGTTAGTTTAGACTTAGATGACTAATTTATCTTAAGAGAAGGTTGAATTGAGAATAAGAACCCTAGCTTTAAATTTGATTGTTAAATTAAGTTAGATTTATTTTGCTTATTTTAATTTGATTTTTGTCCTAAAATTTTATGTTTAAATAAACAAGCACTCTTAGTATTTTAATACTCAATTTGCAATCTCTATGGAACAATCTTAGTTTTACTACTTGCACAATTATATATGCTTACGAATTTTTCATGTTAAGTTTTTGGTACTATTGCCTAGGATTACCAAAATTGATATTTGTCATGAAATTTATGTTATTTGACTTAGACATTATTTTTAAGTTTTTTTGCAATTGTGGTTTTATAGGAACTTGTGTTGTTGCACACACACAATAAGAAGTATAAGAAAACAAGCAGCCTTATGACTACTACTTGATTTAGAGCTTGAAAACATAGTTTATAGAAGGAAAAAGTGACAATCAAGTAGGATAAATGGAGGAGAAGATGAAAGAAATATGCCTCCAAGGCAACCAGCTCTTTAAAATCCATAAAATGAGTAAAATGGACATAAATGCATAAATGACCATGCGAGATTTATGAGTCCTAATGTCGAAGGTGGCCAAACTCAATTATGAGGTCAGCGGTAGCAGCTAACAAATTCAAAATCAAGCCGACAATGATCTAAATGATTCAAAATTCATAATTTAGTAGATTACCACATGAGGATCTAATTGTTCATATGATTTGATTATTGGACTATTGCTTGAATTTCAAAAAGAATGGAGTGTAGCCTGAAGCTATCCAATTAACTCTCTTTACATTTTTGCTTATGGATAGAGCTAAAAGGTGGTTTACAAGGATGCCACCCAACTCCATCAACACTTGGTAAGAGTTTTACACTACTTTCTTTAATAAGTACTTCCCACCAGTAAAAGTATTTAAAATTAGAAATGGAATCAACTCTTTTTATTAAAGAGAGGATGAAACTTTCTATGAGTGCTACGGTATTTTTAAAGATCTTTAAAGATAATGTCCACCATAATTGATACCTTAATGAGATTTGGTGCAATATTCTAAAAAGATGTTAATCCTTAAGTTCGAATGAATACTGATGCAACAGTAAGAGGAACCATCATGTCAAAAACTCATGAAGATGCCCTTGACCTTTTTGAGGAAATGGCTAACACACAAAATCTTTGGTCTAATGAGAGGGCCATTTCAAATATAGCTAGGTCAATTGAAGTTGACAACTTAACCATATTGAATGCTAATATGGATGCTCTATCTAAAAAGATTGACAAGTTAAGTTTTAATACAATATTTACATCATCCTTGTCATCCTCTTGTGAATTGTGTTAAGGAGGTCATCCAACAATAAAGTGTTAATTGATGTAGGGATTGTTTATGGAAAATGTCAACTATGTGAAAAATTTCAACAAAGGACAACAAAACCAAGTGCATGACAACACCTACAATCTTAGTTGGAGAAAACATTATAATTTTGTTTTGGATAAATGAAGGAAATAACCAATGGAGGCCATAAGCACCATTGGGATTTGGAGGTCAAAATGCATAACAATCTTAACCTCATTTCCAATAAGATAAGACTTCATCTTTCAGAGCTTTATGGGAAAGTAAGATGGAAAAATTCATGGAAGTAATATAAAAAAATGAATTAAAAAAATGAAGCTTAAAAGATATTAGAGGGAAAATTTGAGCAAATACATCAAGACACTCAACTCATGTTTAGAAACTAGTCTTTTTCTATTCATAATCTAACATTGTAAGTGGAACAATTGGTGAACTCCTTATCAATAAGAAATCAAGGTGCACTACCAAGAAATATAGAGAAAAATCCAAAAGAACAGTTGAAGGCTATTACCTTGAGAAGTGAAAAAGAGATTTAAACCCCAAAAGCAATAATGGAGTATAAAGAAAAGAAGAAGGAAGGGGAAAAAGAGGAAGATGATGAGTAGGTTAAGGTACAGAAGGAACTAGAAGTTCAAAAAGTGAAGAAAGAGAAGCCAAATTCACCACCATTACATCTTTATAAACCCCAGCTCCATATCCTTAAAGCTTGAATAAACAAAAGCATGTCTAACAATTCAGAAGATTCTTCGAAAGGTTTAAGACACTACATCAATATGCCTATTATAGAATGTCTTTCTTAAATGCCAAAATATGTAAAGTTCTTGAAGGAGCTGATTTTCAATAAAAAGAAGCTATAGGAATTTGAAACCTTCACACTCACAAAGGAGTGTAGTATAATCATCTATAATAAATTTCATTTAAAAAGGAAGCACCTGGGGAGTCTCACTATTCCATGTTCTATTTGAAATTTAAAATTTCAAAAAGCTTTACGTCATTCAAAAGATTCAATTAATCTTATGCCCTTATCAATTTTTAGGAAATTAGGATTAGGAGAAGCACAACCCATAAACATCTGCTTGTAGCTTGTAGATAGGACAGTGAAGGAACTAGAAGGCACAATTATTATAATGCAAATTAGCATAGTTCTTTAGGGTAGTTATAGCTTAGTTTTCTTTAGTTTTAATTGTGTTTGTTTATGTTTTTATGCATTATTTCTATTTCTTTTATTTATGCTCTTATATTAATTTACGTTTTATAGGTTTTTTTATACTTAATTCATGCATGGAAGTGTATTTGCATTGATGAGAATGAAGTATAAGGCATGATAAGTTAAAAAGAGGCTCTAGAAAGGGGTGTCGACTCGACACATTGCTGCCGAGTCGTGATAGTAAGTCTTGGTGCCAATTTTTCATATTGTGTTGAGTCATCACCAACCATAGAATGAAGTCAGAGATCATGTTGACTCATCACGCCCATGTCGAGTCATGATAGAGACATCCTGTACCAAGTCTGCATAGTGGTGCCGACTTGTCCCTTACACCTCTTCAACCCACCTTTTGGTTTGTACACCTATTTGAAGAGGCAGGAATTGTAGTTCCAAAAAGCTTATAAATACATGAAATTAGCTCTATTTTAGGATGAAAAAAACATTAGTTATTATCTAGAAAATATTAGTATCAATTGTGAGTTTTATTTATTGAAGTATCAAGTGTTAAAAGACGTAGCCAAAAGTTTAAAGAAGAAGACTATTGGATATCAAGTGATTTCTAGAAGAAGTAGTGAAGGGTTTATTAATTTAATCTTTTCCCTTTTCTTTTCTACTTAGTTACTTAATGTTACAAATTCTTCCTTATTGTTCTTTAACTTTATTCATTATGTATTTTGGCTAAGTCTTTGTATGTAGAACTACAATGATGAATTAATCTATGAACTACATTTTTATCTTCTATAATTCATGGTTGATTCAATTTAAATTGAGTTTTGAATTATGTTATGTTTGCTTAATCACTATATATAACTTGTTAATCAATTGTTCACAATGAGAATTGGGACATTTTAGTGAAAATACAATTGAAACTACTTAGAGGTTAGAATTATACTTGGAGACAAGAAATTCACTTTAAGGGGATAAAGAATTTGCATAGAACCTGATGGTTTTTATTTATCTCTGCAATTTCATGAGAGTGTGTATGGACTTTAAATGAAAATACCCTTAATTGACAATAAGAGTTACTTTTAAGGATCATTGGCTTTATTCTCCAATCAATACATGTAATTTTGTATATTGTTAACTTTTATAGTTCTTGATTAATTATGAATTGTAATTCTAACATACATTGCCTAAAATCATTATTAGTATAATCAGTTTAATTAGTTATGAGATACCATCTCTTATGTGTGATATGTCTTCTCACTTTTTGCTTTTTGATAGTGATATGTTTTTATGGGACATTATGTGGGTCTTTCTACTTCCAAGGGACATGGAAACTTTATTGAATAGGGAAAAATGATTGGTCTTGGGGGATGAGATGCTTTAAATTTTGTGGAGTCACCACCCGATTTTTAAAAAATCGAGAAAAGAAAAGGACAACATCAGGTCACTCAACAAGTATTGTCCCCAGTAGAGATTTTCAGGTTTAGGGGATCATGTCTACTTTTTGACTATTTCTCATTATATGATATTTGATGTATAGCTACTGTAATACCCTAGTTTTGGTAATGACAGTTTGTATAGCATTCACACCGTACATCAAATAGTGGCAGCTAATAAAGCTAGAAATATTATTACATCACTTTCTAAATAAAATACAGATGAAAAGGAAAAGATTATATAAAAGTAAATATAATATGATTGATCTGCAAGAGTAACATAACCATTAACAAAACTTGCTCGATTTCATGAATAATAGGATGATCATACATTCTTGCAGTGATTATTTATGCTATGATGATATATGATAATAATATAAAGGATGCATGAGGTCATCACTAGATCGAGAGCATGATGACTCAATGCTAGGATATGAAAATTTCACATTAGTGGTATTTACAATCTGATTTCATGATTTCAAAAATAGAGGATGCAAAATGATGATATGAAACGAGCATAATAAAGCATATATTATTCACATAGCATGCAAGATTGCCTGTCTCATCACATAAGCACAATAGTATTCCTAAATGCTGGTGACAGTAAAATAAAATGCAATGTGATAAAATAAACATGCTAAAATAATTACGTGGTCCTCATACTCGACTGAGCTCGTGTGGGTTTTGATGCTTTAGCTTTGAGTGATTATTAAGCTTTCCTCATCGAGAGGTTCAATATGACAATATAATGATGCTAGATTGTATACCTTTAAAGTGTGCATTGACAAAGGTGAGGCTTGGTTTGGTGGAAAAGGGATTTAACAACCTAAGGGAAAGTCTGTGGGAGAGCAAAATCTATTTGGAAAGGGATTTCCAGCGCCTTCAATCAAACTGATTTTTTTAGTGTGTGCGCATTTCCACTTGCTCCCCCTTCCAAAATGGGGTGTGAAAGGGTCTATTTATAGGGAAAATTGGTTAGAATAGGGTGGTGGGGGCATGGTTGCATGTGCATATCGAGAATTATATGAGTGGCCATGCTAAGTGCACATGGTTATCCACAGTGTATGCGTGGTTATGTAGGTGGGTGGCCATGAATGCATGTGTGCACTTCCACACGCACTTTGACACTTAACGCATATGTCCTAGGTTTTATGCACGCTCTTCTGAGGTTGGTTTCAAGGGTTTTTAGGTCTTTCAAATGCATTTTTGGAGTTTATTTTGCCAAATTAGGCCTCAATTTTTGCAAATGACACCTAGGGGCTTTTATGCGCACTTTTAAGCGACACACACCGATACTCGGGTTGTGTTAGACCATTTTAGGACCACTTCCAAAGGTTTTGGACATTCAAACGTGTTTCTGAAGTCTGATTTATCAAAATCAATTTTCATTTTTTGACGAAGTTGGGTCCCGATCTAGAAAAATGCACACCGACCCAACGAGCTGAGTAATTTGAAAGGAGTTTTCTCAAAATAAACCTCTCATTATTATGATAATTTGTATTTCACAAGGTTGGAGCATAGCTTAATGGCTCGATGATCCATTTTGCACATTGGTGGGGTCGGTTAGGTTTTCAAGGTTGCACACTTCAGAGGTCTTATAAACAAGCAGACTCTAGTCATCTCTGGATTTATTTCATCATTGGACCTTTTTGGGGGTAGTCAAATTTGAGGTATGACATTAGTGTATTTGGTAATTAGTAACTTTAAGTTATTTAGAAAAAATTAATATTATTTCAATATAATTTGCCTATCCATCAGAGTATTTATCCAGTTAATACAAAATTTAATCTGAATTCCCTATTGTTCAACACCCTACTTACTTTATACTTAGTCTTAAGACTAGGGTTTAATTTGACCAGCATCAAAGTGTGGCGTCATTATTGGGGAACTTGTTTAGTGATTTTTATTAACTTATGGCAAAGAAAACTTATTTTAGGCTTTAATTTTGTATTAGTTTTTATAATTTATTATTTACTTAATTATGTTTATTATAAGTTGTTTTATAATTTATTGATTGGTTTTTATTTTTGCTCTACATTATGCTTACTAGAAGTGCTAGTGATAATACTCTTAACTTTGATCCTAAAATTGAATTGACTTTACATGATTTCGTAGGGAGCAAAGACATAGAAGAGTGAATCAAAGGGAATTGAATAATATGGCTAAACTAAAAAGAAGAACATTAGGCCATTTTTCCATGCTCGACATCTTAGGTAGTTTCAGTAGGATAGTGGCCTTAACCATTTCTAAAAATAACTTTTAAATTAAGCCAAGTATTATCCAAATAGTGCATAACAATTAGTTTAGGGCCTATAAGGGGAGGACCTTTATGCTCACATATTAACTTTCCTAAATGTGTATGTAACTTTCAAAATAAATGGTGTGACCGATGATGCAATAAGGCTTAGACTTTTCCTATTTTTTTATTAAGGATAAAGCACAACTTTGGCTTGCTACTTTGCCAAGTGAATCAATGTTATGACCAATTGAAGTAAGCATTTCTCCACAAATATTTTCCACCACATAAGACATCCAAGTTTTACAATGAGATTACAATATTTAAGCAAAATGGAAGTGAGACAATCTATGTAGCTTAGGAGAGGCAATGCCCATATAATGGTTTGTCAGATTAGATGATCCCTTAAATTTTCTATAATAGGTTGACAGATAAGAATAGGAATATTGTTAATATAGCTTCTACTGAAAAATGGATGGATAAAACGACTAAATAGGCTATTATTTTGCTTGAAGAACTTACATTTCAAGGGTATATAGGTGACAAATCAATAATGGCAAGAGCAAAAGGAGTTTTGGAGCTTAGCACTATTAATCTATTGAATGCAAAGGTAGATGCTCTCATCAAATTGGTACGTAAAACTCAAATTAATTCTATAGAAAGTGCTAATGTTGTTTGTGAGTTTTGTGGAGGATCTCATTCATATTCTCAATGTAATGTGAGTTCTAATAAGGATGTGAGTTATGTGCAAGGAGAATTTAATCACAGAATAGGGCTTAACTCCAGTACTTATAACCCTCTATAGAGAAACCCACCCGAATTCTATTAGTCAAATCCATCCTCTCAATTAAACCTTCTATTTAACCTTAAAACCCATTTGGATTTGCTATGAAACAACAAACCTCCAATCCTACCCATCCTCAACCTAACCTTGAAATTCTTATGGAGCAATTTTTCAACCAATAAGTGACCATTAATAAACAAAATAAGGAGCAACTTAAGCAACGAAACTCTAAATTTGAACAGCTCGATACTCACAACCATATCCTTGAGACTTAAATTGTCTAACAAGCCTCCTCCTCCAATATTAAACCATTGGGGAAGCTTCCTAGCCAACCAAAGTTTGTACTGAAAGAGACTTGCCAAGTAATTACTTTGAGGAGTGGTAAAGAGGTTGAAAAGGTTATTAGTAAAAATAAAAAAGTGGTTGATGATGATGATAGGGTAGAAATTAAAGATGTGGATGTTAGTAAAAAAGATGATATTGAGAGTGTAAAGAAGGGTAAAAAGGAAGATGTCATACCATCCAAGGATGATGAACCTAAAGTGGATTTTAAAAAACTTCCTTTTCCTCGAAGGTTCATAAGGCATAGCTTGGATAAACAGTTTGGCAAATTCCATAATTCCCTCAAGGAAATTACCATTACCATACGATTTATGGATGCCATTAGAGATATGCTAGCATGTGGTAAATTTCTGAAGGATATCATTGGTCATAAGAACAAACTTGAAGATTATAGGCTAGTTTCTCTTATTGAAAAATCTAAGGGCTATGTATTCCAAATCTCCAATAAAGCTTAAGGATCCCAGTTGCTTTATGGTTCCTTGTGTAATTGGAGATACTCATTTTGACAAAGCTTTATGTGATATTGGTGCTAGTATTAACCTTATGCCTTACTCAATTTATAAAAGGCTAGATTTGGAAGAAATTAAGCCTATACATATGTATCTTTCCATGGTGGAAAAATCTATTACTTATCCACTAGGAATTCTTGAAAATGTGCCAACTAATGGGGAAGTTTATAATACCAGTTGATTTTGTTATGATGGATATGAAGGAAGATCTTAAAATCCCTATCTTATTTAAGACCATTTTTTATGATAGTAAGGGCAATTATTGATATGACAAGAGGGAAAATTACATTAGAAGTGGACAATAAGCATATGGAATTTGATGTGTTTAAGATGATGAAGTTTACTCCAATGGAAGTGGCAAATAGAATTGACTCTGTTTATATCATAGATGAATGAATCAATGAGTTGATACATGGATGTTTAAGGCAAGACTATATTAAGCCATACATGGCACAAGATGCTATTATGGGGCTCTTAAAACAAACTTCACATCTTAATCCTTATAGGACCTTAAGTTTTGAGTCTTTACGGAGGGACGATGATATGAAATCTACTTTACCAAATGAAGAAGTAAAGCTAGAACTCAAACCTTTACCATTAAATCTAAAATACACATTTCTTAACTCTAACTTTAAGTTCCTTTTGTTGTGAATTCATCTTTATCTAGTAATAATGTTGATGCTTAACATGATGTGTTGCTTAGTCATAAAAGTGCCATTGGTTATTTTATAAATGATTTGAAGGGTATTAGCCCTAATGTGTGTATGCATAGACATCCTCTTAGAGGATAATGTTAAGCCTTCCATTGAAGGTCAAAGGTTGCTAAATCCCACTCTCCAAGAGGTGGTGAGAAAGGAAGTAATGAAGTTGCTTGATAATGGAATCATAAATTCCATTAGTGATAGTAAATGAGTGAGCCCCATTTAAGTTATTCGAAAGAAGGGTGGCTTAACTGTTGTTAAGAATAAAGCTAATGACTTAATACCCACTAGAATTATCACGGTATGATGTATGTGTAGTGACTATATGAAGTAAAATAAAGAAACTAGGAAAGATCATTTTCCATTGCCTTTTATTGAGCAAGTTCTTGCAAATTTTTATTATTTCTGTTACTTATATGGACTAAGTAGATTTTATCAAATTCCTATTCATCCTAAGGACTAAGTTAAAACTACCTTTGCATGTCTGTATGGTACTTTTGCTTTTAGGTGTATGCCTTTTAGGTTATGCAATGCACTTGCAATTTCAAAGATGCATGTTTTCAATATTTAGCGATTTAGTTGATGATTATGTAGAGGTTTTCATGGATGACTTTAGTATGTATGGTACTAATTTTTCCCATTCTCTAGACAATCTTTCTAAAGTCCTTAATAGGTGTTTTGAGCATGGATTGGTCTTGAATTAGGAAAAGTGCCAGTTCATGGCACAAGAAGGAATCATTATTGGACACTCAGTATTAAAAAGAGGCATTGAATTTGATAGAGCAAAGATAGAAGTGAATGTTAATTTTCCACCCTTAAAGTGTGTTAAAGATATAAAAAGCTTTCTTTGATATATGGTTTTTATCGAATATTTATCAAAGACTTTTCCAAGATAGCAAAGCCATTATGCAAATTACTTCATAAGGATGTTGTTTTTAAGTTTGATGAGGCATGTATTGACGCATTTGAAGATTTGAAGAGGGCTCTTATTTCAGCACCTATTTTTTAGCCACCTAATTGGGGGCAACCATTTGAGATTATGTGTGATGTAAGTAATTTTATGATAGGGGCTGTTTTGGGTCAAAGGAAAGAAGGTAAGCCATATGTGATCTACAATGCCAACAAATTGCTTGATAAGGCTCAAATTAACCATACCACTATGGAGAAGGAGTTACTTACTATTGTTTATGCATTTGACAAATTTAAAGTATATCTTATGGGTAGAAGGTGATTGTGTCTTCAGACCATGCTGCTGTGAGCGACCATCACTTTTGTTGAGGTTTTTTTATCACTTTGTTAGGTAGTGTAGTGGGTCTTTCCATTTCTGAGGGATATGACAACTTTACCGAATAAGGACAAGTGATTGGTCTCGAGGGGATGGGATGTTTTTTATTTTATGGAGTCGCCACCCGATTTTAAGAAAATTAAGAAAAGAAATCAACAACATCGGGTCACTCAGTGAGTATTGTCCCTAATAGAGATTTTTTGAGTTTGGGGGATTGCATCTAATCTTTTACTATTTCTCATTATACGATACTCTATAAATAGCTATCACAACACCCTAGTTTTGGTAATGACAGTTTATATAGCATTCACATAGTACATCAGATAGTATAGGATAATAAAGCTGAAAATTTTATTATATTGCTTTCCTAATTAAACACATATAAAAAAGAAAAGATTGTGAAAAGTAAATCTAATATGATTGATCTATAAGGATAACACAAACATTTACATAGCTTACTTAATGAATGATAGGATGATCATGCTTGTGGTGATTATTTATGCTATGATGATGAATGATGATAATATAAAGGATGCATTAGGTCATCACTGGACCGAAAGCATGATGACTCTATTCTGGGACATGAACTTTTTTCACGTTATTGATTTTTACGGTGTGATTTCATAATTTTAGAAATAGAGGATGCAGAATGATGATGTGAAATGAGCATAATAAAACATATATTATTCACATAGCATGCAAGATTGCCAATCTCATCACATAAGCATAACAATATTCCTAAATGTTGGTGACAGTAAAATAAAATGCAAAGCAGTAAAACAAATGTGCTAAAATGATTATATGGTCCTCAAACTTGACTAAGTTTATGTGAGCTTTGAAGCTTTAGCTTCGAGAGATTATCAAGTTTTCCTTGTCAAAAGGTTCAAAATGATAGCAGAATGACGCTAGATTGTACACCTCTGAAGCATGCTTTGACAAAGATGAGGTTAGGTTTGGTGGAAAAAAGGATTTAACAACCTAAGGAAAAGTTTGTGGGAGAGCAAAAACTATATGGAGGGATTTCTCGTACCTTCGATCAAACTAACTTTTGAGTGTGTGTGTCTTCACTTGCTTCCCTCTTAAAAAATAGGGAGTAAATGGGTCTATTTATAGGAAACAATGTGTAGAATGGGGTGATGCAAGCATGATCACATGCATATAAGGGAATTTTTATGCATGGCCACATCAAGTGTGCATGACCACGTATAGTGTGCGCATGATTAGGTGCTTGGTGAGTGGCCACGTACGAATGTGTGTGTTTGTAGCATGATTCAAGTCTTTTATGGGACTTTTGAGTCGGGATGGGAAACATATTATTTTGTCTTTTTAGTTGAGGCGGTTACATCCTTAGTACTTGTATATGTACTTTTGCCTCAGAGATGGGCGTTTGACAATGAACCCTATGCCAGAGATGCGCTGATTTAGAGATGCACATCTATATTCAGATCCTATGAGAGGGTTGTTAGATGGAGGACTTGAGTTATTTTTTAACAATATTTGCTTGAAAATTTGATCTTCAAAGAATAAAAAGTCGACATTATTATTTTTTATATTTTTTTTTACTTTTTGAGTTATTTGTGAAAACTTCCCTATTTTTAAACCATTGATCAACCTTAAATTCATTTTTTCCTTTATTTCATATCTCAAATTTACTGTCCATATACAACACCAAGCACATAAGTCAAAAGCTATTCGAACTTAAAGATCAAGTTTTTAGGTGTCTTTCCAGAAACAGATCTACATCTGTAACAAAACTTTACATTTCTTATAATTACAATCCAAAATATACATTTTATAAATATATCTTACCACAAAATATATGCTATGCACTTATGCAAATATGGACTGAACTTATTAGCCGCATTATGATTCAAGCCCTTGCAGTAATACTACAAAAATAAAAATAGTGCTGATTCCAACGCTCTTGAGGCGAGCTCATTCAGAAGTACACAATAATGAGGCATGACATAATCGACTTTCGCTTTTCCATGTATATTTAAGTCTACAATTCAGATTCTTCAACTTCAGAACTTAGTGCAAAGCTGGGAAATGTAGCTGTTATATCCCTGAAGCAGGGGAAAAAAAGCATCTTAGCCATCCATGAAAACTGGAAGACTATATAAGAACATGATTTAGGCTTGGTAAATTTGCTTTTATTTGTTTGTTACTATTGCAAAAATGAAATTAAACTGAATTAATGTTCTGAGGTTCAAGCTGTGTTTTCATTTGGCTGCTTACTTCAAATATGGCAAAGTCATGTTCTTCAAGAGAGATGGATTCTTTGACACGAAGTCTTTCCACTCTTCCCGGTCAATTTTTCCATCATCTTTTGTATCTGCATCTTTCCAAGTCTGGAAAGCATTTAGTAGTCAGAATGTCCTTCACTGAATAAGCATATAATAGCAAAGTTTAACAAGGCAGACCAGTATGTACCTTATCTACAATTTTTTCAACAAAATCGTCTGACAGCATGAGATCCGATTCATGCAAAAGTGCTAATACCATCTCCTTCAACTATCAGATAATCAAAAAAAAAAAAAAAAAATTGCATTTCTGGGTTCCAAATCATACAGTTGGATACAATTATCTGCCAGTTTGCTAAGCTTCTAGCTTTTGTGAGACTTGGAATGAGAATGTGAGACTTGGACAGTTCAATACTAAATTTTCAACCAACTGAACTCTAAGTTATCAACTATCTATAGAAAAATGAACTGTGCATGGTTAATTTTGAGGAATTTTCAGGAGGGATGGTAAAGGAAAGAATACACAGTGCTCACCTCTTCTCGTTCGATAAAACCAGTTTGCCTTAGATCATATAATCTGAAAGCAACTGCAACAATGATCCCTCACAGCTTAGCATAAGATAATAAAGTCAGCAGGATGAGCTGGACAAAAACACACATTTGCATGTGCGTGCGTGTGTGTATATAGATTACTCCAGCTTTCTACATTATCATTCCATATTCATTTTTATAGAGGAAAAAGAATTTCTAGCTGGAGAAATCAATCTTACATTCAATCTTATCTTCGACAGGGGCATCAGGGTGAAAGATACCCAGTGATCGAACAAATTCTCCAAATTCAATAACTCCATTGCGCTTGATATCAAATAAATCGAAGATCTATAGAAGTTCACAAATAGATGCAGCTCAGAAAGAGGATAAAGTGTCATTGCAGTCGCAGAAATCAATATCAGCAGCAGTTACAACTATGTTAAATTGCACAAGCAGGGATGCAAAAGTGATATGCATTATACAATTTGTTAACTGTAAGAACAGAAAATAATTAACTATCAAAACATAACAAGAGAGAGAAAATGTCAGTGGTTCACACCCTATCCGCGAAAAGATTTCTTCTGTTTCTGTTCCTGAAAAGTGCGAGCTGAAATTCTTCCTGGAACAAAATTGCAATTCACTGGTGAATGAGCATGGACTACAAATGATGAAAACACAACGAAAAGCACAATTGAGTGTATTATTATGAATTGCTTACTTTCTTATACCTTGTGAATAAGCCCATCTTGTATTATTGAATTGCTTAATTTCTTGTAAAGCTCATGTAAGGCCTCAACTTCATTAACAGTAACTGCAAGAGAAAAATATTTCATGCATCAAACAGCCACTCTTTCTGTAAATCGATAACTACAAAAATGAAGAAATATGATTACAATTTCAACTGTACATTTCCGAATAACAATTAGGAAACAAACAACAGTGTTTACTTTACATATATTCTTTCTTGCAGTGGAAGTGTGTGAATGGATTCTTCTCATCAAGTGCCACTAAATCTGTGTTCCAACTAGAAATATACCACCTTAGGAATCAAATGACACACTTGTCATTGAATAACATAATGATGTTTGGATCCTAGATATTGTGAGACAACACAGAACACCTTTGAAAGTCACCGTGATAAGTTATATTTTCCTGATCATGCTTAGCAAGAAACGATAACCTATATTTTTTTGGTCATGTTTAGCTAGAAATGATTCAGGGACAAATTCTATCTGAAAATTGGCAAGAATCAACATGGTAATTGTAGATGTATGTATTGGTTTGTTCATAAGGTTTTACTAGGAGGTAGAGGGTGCTTAGTGCTACTATAATGTATTCTTCAAAAGAGGGACAGATTGGAAAATGACAGGAAGACGGGCCAAATGTCTTGGTTAATGCCTTGGCTGCCACTACAATTTAAAACTCACAAGGTGTTTCAGCAGCAAGAACAGCAGGTTCCTCATATCCAGGTATTTGTTTAGCCCTCTTTAAGCAAAAGCAACTTCTGAAAGCAACTAACATGATTCATACACAATACTTTCTTGAAATCAGAGGCTTGTGCCAATGGAACTACTTGAAAATTCCACCTGCACACCGAAACCAGAGAATTGTCGATTAAATTAACAAGAGAACTCGATGTTCTTTGACCATACAAAGGATGAGCAACTGTCTAGAAGGGTGAACAGTAGAAGGGCTAAAACATACAACCCCTATAACACAACACAAAACAAAACTAAATAAAACTTCAATTGGGTAACAAAGGTTTGGCCACATACTGATTGTGTGCAAGTATTTTTTTAGAAGCAATCACAGTTGACCTTTGATCTAGTGACAAAAAGTTCACAAACATACCAAAATTTTGCAATTAATGGTATTGTTTTCCCAATAAAATAACATTATTATATAGTTCGAAATATGGACAAACAAATTTAATTAAAGAAGAATTGTCAGGTCCAGCAGATACTTCCAATATTATTAAAATCCGTCAATATCATTACCGTCATCATTTTGAAAGCTGCTTCTAACATTTTAAGGCACAAATACAACGTAGACTAAAACAGTCAAGGCTCTTTTGTCAAATATGTATCCCGAAAAGTTAGTTACATAATCTTGAAAAAAAGAGCAACAGATGTCAAAAAAAAAAAAAAAAAAAAGCCCCAGAAAGATTGTACCAGTATTTTTAGGTGAACAGCTTGAAATTATCGCACTACTAAAAATAAAAAATAAATAAATCTCAATGTATTCATAGGCTTTGATATTGCCCATGAAAATGCATGAACTCATTATCATTATTTCATCTTCACAGGAAAATGCATAGAGAGCTTTCATTGTCTGGGACCACATAACTGCAACTATAGAACCAAGTTGCAATGAATTTACTTTTTCTAACAAGACGGCAAATTCAAAACATTTCTTTCATTTGAGTTTTTTCCAACCGTAATGTTTGGATATAAGGAAAATAAAGACACGAAGAAAAATAAAATAAAATAATAAGAAGGAAAAATAAGAAAGTAAAATAATCTTTTCATGTTTAGAAAAATAAAGAAGAAAAAATATATGTTATTTTTCACTCTAAATTACTATTATTATTATTTTTTGAATGGTACTCTAAATTATCTTTTAAAAATAGAGAAAAAGTGAGAAAAATTAACTATAATTTAAATTTTAGAGATAAAAGGCTAAATTAATGATTCAAAAATTATTCAGTTGTTCTCTCCTAATTTATTTTCTCTCTATTCGAACATACAAAGAACAAAAAAGAAAAGAAAAAGAAAAGAAAAAGAAAAGTTTTTCAAAAAAAAAAAAAAAAGAAGAAAGAAACCAACCTTAATTTTCTTTACATTTTTTAATCCATTTTCATGCTTTCCGTTTCTTCATACCGAAACATAATATTAGAAACCAAATGAAAGGCAAATTAATACGGTAAAAAAATCCTGGTAAAAGAAAATAATAACCAACACCTCTGACAATTTTCTTTAAGTGGAAAAAAACTGTGATATGTGGGTCCTACAGATAAAGCTAACTAGATTCTTGAATTTATGATACTGAGGAGACAAGACAGGACAACAACAAAAAAACAGAAAGAAAAGCAAAACGAAAAACTTTTCATGACAATACATACCAAACGAAAGAAAAGACTTCTGAAATACATTCACTAAAATGAAACATATATGATTAGAACAAATTAAAAAGCAAAGAACTTCCCATGTTCAGGAAAACCCAACAAAGGAACAAACAATTTAACAACTCCATAACCATGTAAGGTGCATTAGAAACCAATTCCAGGAAACAGAAAAAAAAAACATACACAGAAAATTGAAAGGAGATAATGAGAATAAAGAAGAGCAGATCAACCTTTAAAAGCGTATATTCTAGGAAGGGCCAAGGTTGAGAATGCTAATGCATACAATCGTTGAAGAGAGAAGAAATGTAGATGGCATGTGTTTCTTTGGCTTCTCAGTTTCTCTGCGCTTCGTCTTATAGAAATGTCAATGAATACTCAGTTCTCACGTGTCAATTATAGGAAAATGACAAAAATATCACAGATGTTTGGTTGTAAAAATTTTGTTCAATGTTTTATTAAAGGGAAAAGCACTGTGTCCAATTTTTCATGACAAGGAGATATTCTGTGATTTAATTAATTATCAACTTAATACAAATTACATTGATGCATTATAATAATGAAGTGATATGGATAAAAATTAAATTATAGACTATTTATCTCTAATTGAAAATAAATTAAATAATGTAGTAATTGTTTGTATTTTTCTATAATTTTATTTCATTGTTTTATAATTTTATTTTAAAATGAAATAACTTATTTTATTTTAAAATATTTATTGTCTACAATTTTTAAATTTTTTGTTTGATATTTTTGTAAAATTATTTTTTATAATTATATTTTTCACAAAGTATTAGTGCTATTTAATAATTAAAAATGTTACCATATAAAATTGATAATATCTTTTCTAAAAGATAATATATTTTATGAAAATGAGTTATATATTTTATAAAAGTAAATCTTTCTCACAAGCAGCACAAACTATTTTTATATAAATTATTATTTTTTTATGAATTTATAATATTTTTATAAAATAATTACATAATTTTAGTTTATTTACAATGGAATAACGATAGAAAATATAAATATAAAATAAAGAAATAATTAAAACAAATATATAAAAAAAATTAATTAAAAATTTAAAAATGATAATCTCTTTATATTTTTTTGATAAATTGGAATAAATGTTATTAAATAAAATAAATCTTTAATAAAAATTTTTTTATTATTTTTTATTCTTCATGTACTTATTTTAATTTATATAGAATATATGAAGAGATTATTAATTATTAATTTTTGTTTCATATATTTTTATTAATTTCTTATTTTATAAAAATAAAGTATAATCTTGACAAATTATATTTAATAATAATTTTGTAGAACATATGAGTATTGTTTTATAACTAAAAAAGCTATAATGTGAACCTGATATTATTTTTTGCAAAAAAATAACCATATATTTTTTTTTTAAAAAATACACATTTTATGAAAGTATTTTTTTTTATAAATACTACAAGTTAATAATCATTTTTGAAAATTATTATTATTTTATAAATTTAGAATACTTTTATAAAATTATTTCAATAATTTTACTTATAAAAATAACAATAGAAACTACAAATATATATATATATATAACAAAATAATAAAAATATCAAATAAAAGAATAGTGTTATTTAATATTTCCTGCATAAATTAAATTGATATTTTAAAATACACTAAGTTATTTTTATTTTAGGATGCAATTATAAAAAATATATATAAATAACAATTATGTGGTTTCACTTGTTTTCAATTGGAACTAATTTGAAATTCTATTTGCCCATGTCACATCATTTTTTTAAATAGTGGTAATATAAATTGCATCTAATTGCTAACGATAGTCATGAAATATATCACACACCATTAGTTGAAAATTAGTCAAACTATGTTAGTGTCAATTATTGCATAGTTTTTGGTTTAATTTCAATAGGATTTATTAATATTTCTTTATATTTCATTTAGTTTTTAGTTATAATTAGTGTTTGAAATTTAAAAGGCCTTAGAGGGGGTGAATAGGGAAATTAGAAAATTTAAAAACTAATTAAAAGATAATTAAGAAACAAAAATAAAATTATGATGAAGAGTAGAAGGAGAAAATAAGAACTCAAGGATTTAAAGAGTTCAATTCAACAATTGAATTTACAGTTCCACCTAACTTATCCCTAAGTTAGGATTTTCAATACCCACACTAATATATTGTATGTATTGATTGTGAACACAAGAGTTTAAGTTTCACCCTTTAACTTTTATAATCAAGAGTTTTCAAAGTTCACTTTTGAAACCAATTCTCAAGTGTTTTAGTGGCTAACACTTGAACCAGACCACTTAGTTCCTTACTTCGCTTTCTTAAGCCCAAGAAATACAAGAAGAAGAACAACCTATTCTATCACACAAACCACACTCAAGTATAATTGATTTACAAGGGAAATAAAGTTTAAAGCTTTAGAGAATTGAATGCTAAGAGTAATTTGTTCACCAACACATCTAACATCTTAAATGAGGTTTAATGAAGAGTATATATAGTGAAAAAATCAGGACATGGCTATTAGAGCTCATTCAATTTGTCCAAGGCTTCTTCTTTCTTCATTAAATGATCTTTCAACTTTTAATAGAAAATTAGTCAGTATTGGTTGGGATGTTTAATAAAAATAGCCATTGGAATTGACAAGACCATTGTGTTTGAAAAAGATAAGATATGTCCTGGTCGGGATATCACTTGTGTCCGATATCCGAGGTTGCATCCTGATTGGGACCAAGACCAAAATGAGTACTACCTAAATTTGTAAAGATTTCTCACTTCAGTCTAGAGTAGGTCATTATACTCCTGATCGGGATGCCTATGTCCCAGGCAATGTCCTAATTAGGACTAAGCTCGACATGGGTACTATTTGAGACTTAATTTTAAGCCGCCATGTCACGAGCAATGTCCTGATCGGGACTTTTATTCAGGATGACTTTTGCCAAGATTTCAAACACTTTAGTTTCTTCATGACTTTGCTTCTAAAGGAGTCCTAACTTATATACACTTGAATAAAATATATTAAATGCTCAAAATATGGTTTGTTAAAATCAAAAAAGGGGAAATTAAAATTCATCATTGCAAAAGGTTAACAATCTCCTCCTTTTTTAATTTTGACAAATCAATTTTGAATTTGAAAAGATAATCAATTATGTAGTGTCTAAATCCTTGAGCTCTACCTAAATGGATAAACATCTTTTTAATTTTACTCCCCCTTAGTGTATGCATGGATGTCTAATTAATATGAAAATAATTTTAATATTTACGTAGGCAAACTCAAATACACCTCCCCCTTTTATTAAAATGCAAAAAGATAAAGGAAAATGCAAATAGATAAAACAAAATAAACATTTCTTTAAGGAAAAGAGAGAAGTACAATCCTAAAAGGATGTTAAGCATAAACTAAGAAGAAAAGCCATAAACTAAGTATAAACCAAAAGGAAACTAAGAATAAGACATAATAAAACACAAGCATATCGTATAAAATGTATAAGAAGATAATCATTCCTTATTAGGAGGATCATCTTGAGTTAAAAGAGGAGGAGGATGGGTGAATGGAGCATATAAGCACTCATAGTCTTACTTTTCATATAAGTAGTGCACATCATATTGAAGGTAGGCTATGTGCTCATCAACTTGATCAAATCTTGCATTGAAGTTGGTTTCCATCAAGCTCATGTGACCAAAGAGTTATCCCACTTTAGTCAGGAAGTGCCTTCATGCCTAGTTCTTTTCCTTTGAGGAGAATTGTGGGGTTGAGTATTAAGCTCCTCTTCAACACCTTGATATTTAAAGTCTTCAATTTCTTTAAAATTAGCTTCAAGGTTTTGTCCTTCACTAAAATCATTTTTCCATACTCACTTCTTGTTAATTAAGGAAAATTGTTTGGAGTGTTTGATGAAGGTTTCATTAAGAAGAATAGGCTTGGTAGAGGGCAAGATGGAAAGATTAATGCCATAGAATTATGCTAATTTAGTGACAATTCCACCAACATAAATAGCACCGGTTGAACTATCATTAATAAGCCACAAGCACCATTACAAAAATCTACCCAATGTAATGGGTTCATTATCAACAAGACAATGAAGACTAAAAAGATCATCAAGAGAAATTATTTCATTAATAAGAGCTTTAACATTAATGGAATAGGTAATAAAATGATGGACATACCACAAGGCTTTGGATTTGAGATTAGAGGCTTTGGTATGCCAAGTGACAAAGCTTGAAGAGCATGAACATTATTCTAAAAAGTGTGGGGAAGCCAATTAGCTTTAACTTGAATGTAACCCTCTTGAGTAAAATTAAAGAGAGTGTCAAACTCAAGATGAGTCATGAACCTCTATTTCCCACCCAAATTAAGTGCATTGAGAAGTATGGATTCTTATAATCAAAGAGCATTAAATGAAGAGTAAAAGTAGAAAGAAATTTCATAATTAAAAAGGGATACGAGGGAAAATAGGAGAAAGTAAAATCATACAAACCACACCTTAAAAGAAGTTCCTTGACTTCTTCATAGCATCTAATAACATTGAGTGTTAGCTTATCCATGAATCTTGAAGGAATGAGAGGCCTCTTTAGAAATTAAACAACTCTCTTTTTAATTTCTTGAGGAGAGTATAAGAAGGGAGGATAGGATTTCTTTTGTTTATCCTTTTTAGAGGAGGCTCTTGAGAGGAGGAAGGGACCTTTAAGGGTTGCTTTGGAGCTATAGTGAAAAAAATTGCTAAGGAAGAAGAAGGAGATAATAATTAAGAGTAAATTGTAAAGAGAAGGAATATAATAAAAGTGAATGAGTGTATTTATAAAGGGTTGGAAGGGAGAAGAAGAGGAAAAAAAATTGAATTTGAGTTAAAAATTGCATCAAGAACCTTTTTTTAACTAGGATTGATGTCCCTATTCAATGCATGGATTCATTTTTCCATGTTCTGTCAAGATCATTGTCCTAGTTAAGATAAGTATATCTTGAGCAATATCATAATCAAGATTTAAACCAGGATCGTTATGGGAAAAAAATGAAAGGGATATCCCGATCTGACTTAAAGCATTATCCTAAGCGGGATAAGGCTCGTGACAACTCCCTAACTTTTGTGATCTATGCAATTAAATTCAGAAATAGTTTACAATTTAGTCCCTATGGACTAATGGCTCATAAAATTGAATGAAATTGATTTTGAACACAACTACGACCATATTTATTCATAAATGAGCATATAAATGAGCATGTTAAAGAGAATTTTATTTTGCTAGTGATGAATTAATTAATTAATTAATTGAATTTATTTTAATAATAAATTAATTTAGGATTAGAGAAAAGATAAGAAAAATAAAGTGGATAAAATTTTAAAAGGAATACCAATACAAAGCAACCAAGATTTTTGCAAGATAAGGATTGTAAAAATTTTAAGTCTTCATGACATCAAGTAAATACAACACAACACATTTTTACCATGGTCAAGCAAATTTAGTAACACACATCCAATTAAAATTTAGGACATGATCCTTCATATAGTAATAAGGGCCATAAAAAAAAATCAATGCAAGCTAGAACCATAAATTATACCAAGTTCATGCTTAATAAAATTTAATCTCTCCTCATTGAGAGGTTTAGTGAAAATATCTACAAGTTAATTATTTGTATCAAAAAACTCAAGCAAGATATCATCACATATATTGCACATGATCTCTAAGAAAATTATGTCTAATATATATGTGCTTGGTCCTAGAATGTTGAATGGGACTTTTGCTAGTTTATAACACTTGTATTACCATTAGTTATTATTTTTGCCATAAGACTTGTGAATAACAACAACTTGCCACCACATATTCAACTTCGATAGTGGACAAGGCAATTGAGACTTGCTTTTTACTAATCTAAGAGACTATGCAACTTCTTAAAATTAGCAAGTTATAGTGCTCTTTCTATCCAGTAAACTACTGACAAAGTCTGCATCTGAATAACTAATGAAGTTAAAGGATAAATGCCTAGGATAATAAAGTCCTAAATGCATAGTTCTACTAAGATATTTGAAAATTCTCTTAATGTCATTCAAATGAGACTTTTTAAGACATGATTGAAATCTAGCACACAAGCACGTAGCAAATATAATATCCAACCTACTTATAGTTAAATAAAGAGGGGATCTAATCATACCTTTGTAACACTTTTCATAAACTAGTTTGCCATTCTCATCCTTGTTAAGTTTGGTGGTGGTGCTCATAGGAGTCTTACTTGACTTAGCTCTATCCATGCAAAACTTTTTGATAATGTCCCTTGTATACATGGTTTGGTTGATGAAGATCCCATCTTTGCATTGCTTGATTTGTAGTCCAAAGAAGAAATTGAGCTCAACTATAATGCTTATCTCAAATTCTCCTTGTATTAACTTAGAAAATTCCTCAAACATGCAATGATTAGTAGCACCGAAAATGATATCATCAATATATATTTACATAATAAGTAAATAATATTTGGATTTCTTTATGAATAAAGTTATGTTAAATTTTCCTTTAGAAAACACTTTCTCTAAGAAAAAGTTACTCAACCTTTCATACCAAGATTTAGGAGCTTGCTTCAATCCATACAATGCTTTTGAAAGCTTAAACAAATGATTATAAAAAATCTAAGCTTTTAAAACCCAGAGATTGTTCAACATACACTTCCTCTTTAATAAATCCATTTAAAAATACACTTTTAACATCCATTTGGAAGAGTTTAAAATCCATGTAAGATGCAAATGCAAGTAACATTCTAATAGCTTTTAACGTTGAATGAGGGTAAAGGTTTCATCATAATCAATGCCTTCCTCTTGATTTGGCTACTAGTCTAGCTTTGTTCCTAGTTATGACATCTTGTTCATTCATCTTATTTCTAAACACCCATTTAGTACTTTACAATAGGATGATGTTTAGGCCTATAAACTTAGTTTAAACCTTATATATCACAAATTTATTTAACTCTTATTGCATAGCAAGGACCTAAAATTCATCACTCAAAGCATCATCAACATTTTTTGATTAAAATTTAAGAAATGAAGGCTAAATTAACAAAAGATTTAAGTTGAGATCTAGTAGTTACCTCCTTTATAATGTCTCTAATGATAAGGTCTTAAGGATGTGCTTTTTTGAATTTCCAATCCTTTAGAAGATCATTATTCAAGGTAAGTTGAGGCAATTCCTTATAGTCTTACTTTAAAGGACCTTCTAGCTCTAAAGGTTTACTAGCATTTTCTTCTTGAATGTTCATATCTACAAGCTCATCTACAACATCATCATCATTACAAACATCCTTTCTAGGATCAAGTAGGTTAGATCCATCAAATACAACATGCATTGACTCTTCAACTACTAGAGATCTTTTATTAAAGACACTATAAGCTTTGCTAGTAATGGCATATCTTAGGAAAATTCCTTCATCGATTTTATAATCAAATTTCCAAAGGTTGTACTTAGTGTTTAATAAAAAGCACTTGCATCTAAATACTCTAAGATATGAGATTTTAGGGTTTCTATTATTCCAAATCTCATAAGACATTATGTTCAAAATTAGTCACTTAAAGACTTTATTTGCTATATAGCAAGAAGTGTCAATGGATTCTGCCTAAAAGTATAAATGTAGATTATACTCATGAAGTATTGCTCTAGCCATTTTCACTAGAGTCCTATTTTTTCTTTTATTAACCTTATTTTGTTTAGGTATTCTAGTAGAAGAAAAATTATGTGAAATATAATTTTCATTGCAAAAGGTTTTGAAGAACTCATTTTCAAATTTGGTTCTATAATTACTTATAATAGTTGAAATGCAAACCTTTTTCTTTTTAAAATCTTTTTGGAAAACTTTCAAAGGCCTTAAAAGGATCATTTTTATGAGCAAGGAACACACCTAAGTGTATCTAGAGTAATCATCAACCAAGACATATGCATAGTGCATTTTACCTAGACTAGTAACTCTAGTAAGACTAAATAAATCCATGTGAATGAGTTCAAGTGGCTAAGAGGTGGACACTAAATTCTTAAGCTTAAAGGAAGATTTAGATTGTTTTTCCTTCTGACAAGCACCACATGGCTTGTCCCTAGTAAACTTGAGTTTGGGTAACCCAACCACAAGTTCATGCCTACTAAGATTATCCAAAAGATTAAAGTTTGCATCTCCTAATCTTTTATGCCAAGTTCTTATGTCATGAGAAATAAACATTAAGTATTTACTGTCTTTTTTATCAACTTTTTTCAAGTCAATAATATAGACATTGTCAACTATGACACCAATAAAAATTACTTTGTTATTCTTTTGTTAGTATAGATGGCATGCCCTAAAGGCTAATTACATATTTTGACATTATAAATAATCGTAAATGGAAATAAATAATATTCATTTGAATAAAGTGTTTATTTATTTGAGTACTTATCCATTAGTATCATGTTAAATAAATTATAATTAGAGTTGATAATATAAGCTACAAATTTATTTAGTATAAATGCTATAAAATGTTTATTATTGATAAATTAATATATGAGAAATATTAATTTGACTATCACCTCTATTTATTTTTGTTGATTAGTATGTAATACTAATATTGGGAGGTGGTGAGTCTCATACTACTTGATATGAGATATTAGAATAGACATGTGGATACTCATGAGATAGGTGGATCGAGCAATGATATTAGATTTTTTACTGCGTGGATATTCATTTATAGTCAACAATCACAATCTAGGTCATAATGGTGCATATAATCTTTTAACTTAAGGTGACATGTTCATCCACATTTGAGTGATTAGGGTTTGTTGCCACTTCCATAGTTATGTTAAACATACATGGGTATATGGTGTGTGGTGGCTTTAGTTAGTTAAATATAGGGATCAGTGTTCGACCAAGATAGGATTCATTGCTTGGAGTGAACCAAGATAAGATCCTATACCATCTAAGTTTTTTCTTGATGAATAAGTTCTTAGTTAAGACAAACATGACATAGCTTGAAAGAGTTTTAGTGCTAAAAAACTGTTTATAGTATTTGTTATGTTTTATCAAGAACCTTAACTTGAGATGAGGTCATATAATATGACTATTATAGTTTAACTAAACCATGACTCTAGGCTATATTAGGATTTTTTAATGAAGGGATTTTAGTGCATGGCAATTATAACCAAAGGGTTCGTGTGAACCAATAGATTTATTCATTTCTAATTGGGTGGTTGTGATATTGATGCTAGGGGTCACTTATAACTTATGAGAATTAAATGTGTATAATTGGGATTTTCATATTTAAACTTGAAAGGTGTTTCAAATAATATCAAATGTTAATATTATCTTCTTATTGCCAATTGGACATTAGCCTAATAAGTCACACCTAAAAGAGTTTCATTAAATTTCCATTAACATTAATCTCATTATTGATTAAAGAATTTAATAAATTAATTAAGATTAATAGAATTGGATTTATGCTTTAAGCAATGATTCTAGGATATCATGAAATCTAATTCAAGGGTTTAATTTTTTAATTAATACTAAGTTAATATGAGATATTAATTAAAGTATTAAATTAGTAATATATGTTGTTTCTATTTAGACTTGAATTAATGGCCCAAGTTGTTTAGGCCTAGGCCCAAAAGTGTTTTGGACTAAAGATTAGTTCAAGATGTTGAGAAAGCCCATGAACTTAATCTAGGCCCATTTATCTAATGGATTGGGCTTGGGCCAAGTGTTGGCCCAATTACCAAAGCCAAGTCCATACAAATTGATGTGGTAAAATTTGTCATGTTAGGCAAATTATCTTTTTATGTGTAAACTGTTGACTATAGAAAATTTATCATATTACGCATATATTATCTTTTATGTATAAAATTTTAACTATAATGTAAGATATGCTTCTAAGGTTAAAAAGTGTAGGTACATAAAAAGAGAAAACAACATCTATAAAATAAACCTTAAGTGTTTTTGTAAGGTGATAAATGCAAGTATTGTGAGGGTCATTAAAGAGGCTACTTGCAAATAATCTAATCTAAGCAAAAAGGTGATTTAGTGGAGCTTTGGTGTTTCAAGCTATAGGCATAACATTTTAGAGGCTAGAGCATTTGATTCAAGAGTTGAACCTAAAACATCCAAAGCTTGTAGATTAACTATTGTGGTCTACATCAAACTTAGGATTTAGTAAGTTTTCTTAAACTTAGAATTATTAGGTTGTTGCTTATACATGTTGTTGCATTCTTAAGCTATATGTTAAATGCAAAATGGATCCTTGGGAATGGAATTCTTCATGTGATGAAGGGTTATACAAATGAAATGTTTGAAATTTCACCTTACTTAGGCTTGTGCTCACCACACTTGTAGGTTGTATAATCATTTCCTAATAGTGGTATCAAAGCCCCTTTTTACACTTTACACATGCTAAATTAATTGATAATTGCAAGTGTTGTGATTATACTTGATGTAAGTTACAAGTTTTGTGGCTTATTATGTGTAAAAATTGACTAAAAATTAGTTCTTGAGTAATCCCAATTGAGAGGAAGTGCATTCAGATCGTGAGCAGCTTGAAATGAGCAAATTCATGCAATTTGCAATTTTGGGTAGAACAAATCCCTAACATAATCTTGATTGGCACTACGCATATCCCGACTGAGACTATACATATCTTAATTGGGATTAGATGAGCAATTTATTAATTTTCATACAAAACATTACCTGAGCCATGTCCTAATCGAAACATGACCTGGGATAAGAAATTAACATGTTTTCATACTTGTATGCTTGCAAATTTATCCTAACATGCAAGGGTTGTATTTTCTTTGATTTTTGCATGTTATACATACAAGGAATGATTATGGACTAAGATTACATCATTTGGTTTGTAATAATAATTAATTTTATTATTTAGTATGTAATTAAATGTTAATTAGATATAATTAGGATGTAATATTTACCTTGGTATACCAAATATTGATTATATACCATAAGAGTTGTGATGTGAATCGTGAAGTGTTCAAGTGGGAGACCTATGGAGATTATAATAAGGAGGCCCTTTATGTAACTTATTCTGAGAGTTAGAATAGGTTTAAGTAAAGTCCATTATCACTCCTTATTTGTGGATCCAAGTTTGCATGTTCTATGTATATATGTGATATGTATATTGTAACACGTAATATATATATAATTGGATGCCATGCAATATATGTATATATGATAGATATATATGTAATTGGATGCCATGCAATATATATACACATTAGCCAAAATTATATATATATATATATATATATATAATTTTGGCTAATGTGCAAAGTGAGACCTCAATAATAAAAGACCCAAAAATCTTCCAAATTAAATTTAGATCTGGGCTCTCCATTAGAATAATAACATTCATGGTTTTGGAATTGTGTGCATCAGCTATGGATACATAAGGGCATGCATAAAGCCTAAAAGAGTCATGTAATGTTATTGTTAAGCATGAGATGTTATGGGTGTATGGATACACTATAGGCTAAGAATGGCAAATAGGAGTGCTTAAGGTTTGTATTTTTCAAATCCATACATTTCACAGATATAATGGTATGGACCTAATTGATGCTAAAGGCTAAGAATGACAATGTGTACCTGAGGCCCTTAACATTAGGAGCCAGATTAATGGAATCTCACGTAAGATGTGTTGGACAAGAGTTGTCCACTTAATGAGAGCTAATATTTTAAGAATGACAACGTGTACCTGAGGGTTATTAGTGACCTATTAAAAACTCCATCACCCACTAGAAATCTATCTAGTAAAGGATTTTCATTTTATACTTTGGAAATGTATGATTTACCAAGTTAGTAGGAGGCCATTATGATTAAAGACCAAATCTAATAGTAACAATAACAACATCATATATCTAATTAATCTTATTACTTTGTCGAAACTTGATAACATGAGACCATCAAGCCCACTTTCAATTATACTCAACCAACATAGGCTCATGGGCCCTAATTTCATTGATTGGTTAAGGAATCTAAAAGTTGTTTTAGATTTTAAAAACATACTATATATATTAGAACAATGCTTACGTGGTTCCCTTCTCGAAATTGCCTTCCAAGAGAAGCATGATTCTCTATAAAAATGGAAGGATGATGATTTGAAAGCACGTTGCATCATGTGGGCTTCTATGAGTACCGAAATCCATTAGCAACATGAGACATACATAAATGTAAGGGAAATTTTGCTTTACCTACAAGATTTGTTTAGTGAACATATTAGGACCACTAAAAATGAGATATTTAAGTAGCTTTTTTATACTAAGATGAAAGAGGGTGAGGATGTGGGAGTCCATGTAAACTCTATGATTAGAGCTTTGAAGGAGCTAGAGAATATAGACTTTACTATAGACTTCCACCTCTAAGTGGATTTGATCCTTCAGTCCCTTCTTGAATCTTTTGGGAAAACTATTACCAACTTACATATGAACAAAATAAAGTGTACTCTTATAGTACTTTTGAACATGCTTATGATGGCCCAAAAGCATATACAAGGGAACAAAGGGAATGAAGTAGCACATATTTCTTCTTTTAGTGGGAGAAAAAAGAAAAACAATAAGAAAAAGAAAGGCAAGACAAGTGTTGTCAAGCCCATGGGTGGCATAGCTAAGAATGAAGGCAAGGCCATTATGAGGGAAGAGCAAGGCAAAAGAAAGTGTTTCCATTGCCAAGGTAAAGGACATTGGAAGAGGAATTGTCCTAAGTTCCTTAAGTCTTTTAAGACAAAAGGAAAGGGCAAACAAGGAGAAGCTGAGACTTTCTCTAATTTATTAGCTTTTAAATGTTATAAGAGCTCATCAAATGCATGGGTAGTGGATACCAACATTAGTTCTTACATTTGTTTATCCTTATAGGATCTAGAAAATAAGAGAAGGTTGAAGCGCAATGAAATGACCTCAAAGCTTGGAAATGGAGCAAATGTTGCAGCTAAATCTATATGATCCACTTCTATTGATTTATATAATCATATTTTGTTATTAGATGATGTATTATATGTACCTAATGCCTATAAAAACATTGTCTTTATTTCTAGTTTAACTAGAAAGTGTTATAAATTCCATTTTAAAAGAGACATTTGTATCATTTACTTTGGAAGTGAAATGATAGGCATGGATTATTTATTACATGGTTTATATTATGTTAATAATATATATAATAACAATGAGCCTCAAATGAATATGAGTAAAGCAAATGCAATGATAGTTGAAAATACCTTTAACTCCAAGTATCTATGGCGCTTAAGATTATGTTACATTATGGAGGATAAAATTAATAAGTTGTAAAGGATAGGAATCTTGAGCAATTTTAAATATGCATCCAATCCAACTTGTGAGGCTTGTCTTCAAGGCAAGATGACTATATCACTATTTGTTGGACAAGTGGCAAGAGCCAAGGATGTGTTGGAAATCATACATAGTGATGTATGTGGACCATTTGCTCAAATGGCTAGAGGTGGCTTCGACTACTTTATAACCTTTATAGATGATCTATCAAGGTATGGGTGTCATACCAAAAATTTGATTGTCCTAAAAAAGGTCCAATGATGAAATGAATCCTTGAGATGACTAGAGTCTACTCGTTTATAACACCTCTAAAGTATACAACCTTAAAAACCTAACCGACCCCACTAGTGTGCAAAATCAATCACCAAGCCATTAAGTTGTGCTCTGACCTTGAAAAATATGAATTATCAGAATAATAAGAGGTTTATTTTGAGAAAACTCCTCTTAGAATATTTTGCACATTTCATTAAATCGGGACCCAACTTTATGAAAAAATAGAAATTGATTTTGATAAAACAGACTTTGGAAACACATCTGGAAGGCCCCAAAACCTCTAAAAGTGGTCCCGAAATAGTCCAACACAACCTGAGGATTAGCGCATATTGCTTAGAAGTGCATATAAATGCCTTTAGGTATCATATGCTAAAATAGAGGCCAAATTTAGCAAAACAGACTCTAGAAATGCATCTAGAATGCATAAAAACCCTAAGAATCAACCCCAAAACAACATGCATAAAACTCAAGAAGCGTGAATAAAGCATCAAAGTGCACTTGGAAGCATATGTGTGTGCGTGTGGCCACATGCAAAATCCTCAATATACGTGTGTGACCACACCCCTACCACCCTATTCTACCCAAATTTCCTTATAAATAGACCGCTTTATACCCCATTTTAGAAGGGGGGAGCAAGTGGAACACACACACACTCAAAAATTAGTTCTATAGAAGGCATTGGAAACCGCTTTCCAGATAGTTTGCTCTCCCACATACTTTATCTTAGGTTGTTAGATCCCTTTTCCACTAAACCAAGCCTTATATTTGTCAAAGCATCCTTCAAAGGTATACAATCTAGCATCATTCTATTGTTATTTTGAACCTTTCGATGAGGAAAGCTTGATAATCTCTCGAAGTTAAAGCTTTAAAACCCATATAAGCTCAGTCGAGTCTAAGGACCATATAATTATTTTAGTACATTTATTTTATCATATTGTATTTTATTTTACTATCACCAACATCTAGGAATACTATTGTGCTTGTGTGATGAGACTAACAATCTTGCAAGCTATGTGAACAATATATGCTTTATTATGCTCATTTTATATCATCATTTTGCATCCTTTATTTATGAAATCATGAAATCACATCGTAAATACTAATAATGTGAAAAGTTTATATCCCAAAATTGAGTCATCATGCTCTTGGTCTAGTGATGATCTCATGCATCCTTTATGTTATCATAATAAATCATATAACATAAATAGTCACTACAAGCATGCATGATCATCCTATTATTCATGAAATTGAGCAAGCTATGTGAATGGTCATATTAAACTTGCATATTATTCATATCCAAATTAGATTTAATTTTCCATAATCTTTTCCTTTTCATATGTATTTTATTAGGAAAGTGATGTAATAGATACATTTTTAGCTTTATTATCTTATACTATATGTTGTACTATGTGAATGCTACACAAACTTTCATTATTGAAACTAGGGTGTTGCAGTAGCTATACATTGAATATCATATATGAGAAATAGTAAAAAAGTAGACATGATCCCCCGAATTCAAAAATCTCACTGAGTGACCTGATGTTGTCCCTTTTTTTTTCCCAATTTTCTAAAAATTGGGTAGTGACTCCATAAAATCAAAAGCATCTCATCCCCTCGAGACCAATCATTTGTCCCTATTTAACAAAGTTACCATGTCCCTCAGTGATTATGTGACATGAATTTAATCTAACTATTAGGAATATGCTTTTAAAAGAAGGGTTTTATATTCCATTAAGTTTAATGATAATATTAAGTATATGTTGTTAATCATTTCTAATTAACCTTAATTTTTTAATTTAACTATTAATTTTGAACTACTAATATGCATGATTAAGTGTGTTTATTAATTAGATTTAAAGTAATACTTAATAATTAAAGATATAGAGGTCAAAATATAATCAAAAGCATGATGCTCATGAGTAACATCATGATTGTAAGCAACATGAACTTCAAAGGAGCAAGAAACTCAAGTATCTTAAATGATCCAACACCTTTCATGATCCCCCCATCATGATCATTAGGAGCATCTTCCTGATCATAATCAAGTCCTCTGTGATCATATGGAAGTGAAGCTTCAATGATTTAAAAAGGTGGAAACCCTAATGAGTGATAGTCATGATCATTATCAAGGTAGTCCCAATCGTGAGCTTTATGTATTAAAAAGTGATTTAAAACTCGAGCATCACAATTGAGTTGACACTATTATAATGGGCTAAATTCAAATGCAATAACTAGTTTTTTATGTCTCACAATTGTGACCATGACCTTTATAATCATGAGCAGTTGAAATCCTGCAAAAAAGTTGAATAAGTATTTAATGAAGATGGAGATATGTTGTAGATAAATTTTAAGACTCCAATAGCTAAATTTTCACCCTTCACTATAAATACAAGCCATATAACTAATTTATGAAGTTAGATGGATGGTTAATCAAATTAATTCTGAAATTCCTCAAGCATTCAATGCTTTCTTAATTGTCTTTCTTTGTATTTATTAGTGCCTCCAATTCTTATTAGAGTTAGTGACTGTTAGTTAATGGGATCTCTTATCTACATTTTTTTGGGGCTAAGAAAAGGATAGTGAGGATCATTCAATTTATATTTGTGTTAAGCTCTTAAGAAAAACACATTGATTATAAAAGGTTATATGAGCTTAGAAAATGCATTTATTATAAGGTTATTATTTGAAACATTAAAAACAATCTAGTTGTAATAATCTTGGTAATAAGATTAAGGTAGTTTCAAAATCCTAACTTAGGTATAAATTATATAGGGGAGTAGAATTTGCTAATCTAAACTTCTATAAACAAAGTGTTCTTTATGTGTGGGCTTTTATCTTCTATGTTCATCCTTAACCCTTTTTAGTTTCTATTTAATTTTTAAATTTTCAATTAATCTATTCAAATCCTATTCACCTCACTTTAGAACATTTTTCATTTGGTTAAAACTTCATTGCTAGATAAAAAGATAATGGGAATTGAATTTCTAAACTTTCAATCCCATAAATCATTTCTATAAAAATGATTATCCATTTTAGAAGTAAAAGTAAAATCTTTATTAGTAGTGATATTATGAGTTTTTGGGATGTTGTTCTTAAAAGACAAAGCCCTTCAATGGAAACAATTGTCAATGTACAAGTATAAATGGAGAAAAGCAAATGGTCTCAACAACAAAAGAAAGAAAACTATGAAAATAAGAAGGCCATGACCATCCTACTTGCTTTAATTCTAAGAGAGGAAAGAGCCAATGTCCAATATTGCATTTATACCAAAGAGATTTAAGAGACTCTTAAGAATCTTTATTAAGGAAATTTGTAAGTTAGATCAAACAAAAGTTTAACTCCATGTATATAAGTATGAATGCTTCAAAATGAAGCTTTAAGAGTCCATCATTAAGATGACTAATAAGCTAAATGCTCTAATTAACTACCTTTAAAAAGTTAGGTTAGCAATATTATTGATACCCCATTTTTAATAGCCCTTTGAAATGGTTCAGTGATGAAAATTTTTGCTAATAAGGTAGAGTATGACCCTAAAAAAAATTATTTGTGTGCTTTTAGAGTTGTTGACCTTGAACTAGTCATCCAATTCTTTGAACCAAAAGCTAGAAAGACCAAACCACCTTCAAAAAAACCTAATATGGGCTTTTACCTTAAAATAGGACCTTAGGTTTAGAACTAGGATATTAGGATGCTAAATTGAGACTATAAGAGACTAAATTGAAGTTTTTGAGGTTCAGTTCAACTTTTAAGCAATCAAACTGAATGTGAATGCTTGACAATCATTAGATTCCTTGAAAAGTCCATCGAACCAAATGTCCTAAAAGACCTAAAAAACTAATAGATGCTAAAAATGATAGATTTTGAAAACTAAATAGTTGCATTTCATTATTAGAATCATAGGTTTTTAATTTTAAATGTATGATTTAGGAGTAATTGCATTAAAAGTTAATAGAGTTAGTCATTTTTCTATTTCATGCATTTTTAGATAATTATTATATCATTTTACATTAATTTTGATTTAATTTTATAGGTTCCATCAAGTTAGAACTCATTTTGGGAATAAGAGCAATGTGGACTTAAAGTTAGGAACTATTCTAGCCTCAAAAGAGGTTAAAAGATTAAAGAATAAAGAGTAGAAGAATGACACAAGTGTGTGCTTTAGCAAACATAGTTGTGCCTAATTGCAAATTTTAGAGTCTGAAAAAATCAAAGCAAACATAGTTGTGTCATTTTAGGCACATAACCATGTCTGAGCACTTACTAGCTAGGTAAAGAACAGTGACATGATTGTGCCACTTTGACACATAGCCATGTGTGCAAAAATTTTTATTTTGGAAAGTGCCTTTTTAGAGTTGTTTAAAGGATAAAATTTAAGGAGAAGTTTTTTCTTTTTAAGAGAGGAGGTTATTGCTCTTCGTAACAGTACTCTATTGTATTATTTAAAAATTATTTTTTGAATATTTTTAAATTAAGAATTTTAATTTTCAACTCTAGCTTTTGAAATAAAGAACAAGGATTGAGAAGTAAGAACACGATTAAAGAAGCTGAATAAAAGAGTTTTTCTTATATTACTATTTTATTTTATTGCTATTTAATTTTTTTAATTATAAATATGTTGGCATGCTTCATATTTTGGTTTTCTTTTGTAATTCTATGAGTAACTAAATAGGTTAGTTAGGGTTTTAGTGAACCTGGCTCGATATGAACTTAACTAATTAAATTCTTGATAGAAGAATATGAGAGTTATTAGACTTAATGTTTTTTAATGGCTTAATCACCCCTTAAATTAAATTAGACACTAGAATTATATTAAAAGATTGATTATAATGAAAACAACAATAATAATCTATTAATTCAAATTGATTTAGTTGAGAGATACTTCAAAATTAATATTCCATGGAAGATTGCTTGAATGAATTGATTATGACTAGTTAAATGTGCTAGTGAAAGCTAGGTGAGTAATTGTCATTATTGGTTAATTATGAGAGTACTTGAAAGAGACATCACAATATTAAAGATGCATAAAAAATGAAATGTTATTAATAATAAATAAGAATTTTACGAGCATTTTGAGATAAGTTGAGCCGAGGGAATTAAGCCCTAGTGTTTTTAATTATATAAATTTAAGGATAAACTTTCATGTTGTTTTAGATTCAATTTACTTTGTTTTACTCATTGAAATTATTATTAGTCTAGACAAGAAAAATATTAAGAATAGCTTTGTAATTAATGTTATCTCTGTGGGAATGACATTTTTTTTATTACTACTTGTACTTACGTGTGCACTTATGGATCACTCCATATCAAGTTTTTTAATGTCATTGCTGGGGCTAGAATAGTTAATATAGAGAATAAATTTAATATTATTTGATTTAGAAATTTTATTATTATTTCCATTTTTTTATTTGGTTTAGAGAGCATTTTTCTATTGTCATGTTTTCTTAGGTACTATTGTGGGTGTATGCACTCATTGAGAAACCTAAGAAGATGAGGTGAAATTTTAATTTTAGTAGATTTAGAAATTGAAAGAACTCTTCATAGGAGACTTAGAGAGCAAAGAAATAGGATCAATGAAGAAAATGATAGAGTTGAAAATGAAAGGGTTACTAAGCAAGATCCATCGCCTGCTCGATAATAAGAAAAATCAAAATAGACAGAACATACAGAGAAGTATACAAGACTTTGTCAATCCACATCTACAAGGAGACTAAAATCCTATTGTCAGACTTGCTATTGCTGCTAAAATTTTGAAACTAAACCAGCTATGATTTAAATGATCCCAAACTCTTAATTTAGTGGATTATCACATGAAGATCCTATTGGGCATATGATGAGATTTTGGAGTATTATTCTATATTTAGGATGAATGGAGTGCAACTAGAAGTAATAAGATTGATTATTTTCCCTTTTTTAGTCACAGATCAAGCAAAGAGATGGTTCATAATCTTGCCTCATAATTCTATCAATACTTGGTAAGAACTCTATAATGCATTCTTCAGCAAATATTTTCCACCTGCCAAGGTTTTAAAAATTAGGAATGAAATCAATTATTTCTACCAGAGGGAAGATGAAAGCTTTTATGAATTCTAGGATAAATTTAAAGATTTACATAGGCACTATCCACCACATTTAATACTTGTTTAGGATTTGGCTTAATCTTTATGTAAGGGTATGAATCCTGCAGTTAGAGCCAATATAGATGCAGCTACTAGGTGCACAATCATGTTTTAAATACTTGATGATGCTTTAGAATTATTTAAAGAGATGGCAAACACATAGAGTCTATGGGCTAATGAGAGAGCTATACTAAGGGGAACAATTGATATAGATGGGTTGACTATGGTAACTACAAAGTAAGATGTATTGACGAAGAGGATGAATAAAATGGGACTTAATGTAATTTCTCCATTAGCAACATTAGCATGTGAGCTTTGTCATAGAGGACATCCTATTATTGAATGTTAACTTATACAGAACTCATCCATGGAGAGTGTGAATTTATGAACAACTTCAACAAAGGTTAATAATAGAATTCCATGTTTGGGAATACTTATAACTCGAGCTAGAGGATTCATCCAAACTTTTCATGGAGCAATAATAATAATTAATGGAGACCTTAAGTGCCACTAGGGTTTGGGGTACAAATGTTTAACATTAATAAAATCAATCTCAATTTTAGTAAAAAAAGGTTTGTCACCTTCTATATCTTCTTTCAAAAGTAAAATAGAGAAATTTATAGAGTTGGTGAATGTAATAATGAATCAATAAGATGAAGCTGCAAAAAGGCTTAAAGAAAGATTTGAACATATGCATAAAGACAATTAACTTATGTTTAGAAATCATTCATTCATCTTCTATTCATAATCTCAAAGTTCAAGTGGGGCAATTAGCAAACTTTTTATAAGTAAGAAATTAAGGGAATCTTCCCAGCAATACAGAGAAGAATTCTAAGGAGCATGTTAAAAGCTATTACTTTAAGAAGTGGAATAGAATTACAACCACCAAAGCAAAAGGTGAATACATAAATGGAAGAGGTGATAAAAAAAAGAAAAAGAAATAGAAGAAACTAAAGCTTAGATAGAAAGGAAATAGATGAGGAAAAGCAACAATAGAAAGTTGAAGTCAAAACTTATAAATCATATGCTCGATTTCCTCAAAGGCTAAAGAAATAAGAGAAAGATCAATAATTTGTAAAATTTCTAAAGATGTTCATGAAATTTCATATAAACATACCATTAGTGGAAGCTATTACACAAACGCCTAAATATGCTAAATTCTTAAAGGAAATCATATATAGTAAGAAGTTATAAGAATTTAAGACTATTACACTTAGTAAGGAGAGCAGTGCTATAATCTTAAATAAATTACCACTTAAGTAAAAATAAATACCTTGTTCCACTGGTAATTTGAATTTTTAAAAATTTCTTTGTGATTTAGGTGCTTCTATTAATTTGATGTCTTTGTCTGTTTACAAGAAACTGACATTAGGAGAAGCAAAAACAACCAACATTTATTTGCAACTAATAGATAGAAATATAAATAAATCTTAAAGAATAATGGAGGATGTAGTAGTTAAGGAAAGGAAATTCATTTTCTTAGTAGACTTTATAGTAATTGATTTTGAAAAAGATGAAGCTGTGCCTTTAATATTAGGTATGCCTTTCATGTATACTACTAAAGCCATTATAGATGTTTATAAAGGAACTCTTACATTAAGAGTTTATGAAGATAGCTGCAAGTTCAATGTATACTAAGGTATGAAATACCCTTTTGACTTTGATAATTACATGAGAGTTGATGCGATAGATGATTGTGTTAATAAAGTTCAATGATGGACGTTGGCAAAATCATATGAATTAGAGGATAATGATAGGCGTTTACATGTTGATTATAATGAAGGAGAGAAATCTTTTGAATATAAAGAATCATTCATTCATTATGCATTATCGAATAATATTGAACCTACACCACCTTTTGTAGTAAAACCACCCAATTTGGATTTAAAATCATTACCTTTTCACATAAGATATACATTTTTAGTGAAAATGAGACATTATCAGTGATAATTTTATAAAAAATTTAATGAGGAACAAGAGAAATTGTTAGTGGAGTTACTAAAGAAAAGGATAAAAGCTTTAAGGTGGCAAATTTCAAACATTAAAGGAATTAGCTAGTCATATTGCATGAATAAGATGTTAACGGAAGATGATCATAAGACCACAGTAGAAGGATATATAAGATTAAATCTTCATATGCAAGAAGTTGTTAAGAAAGAAATTCTTAAACTTTTAGATGTAGGAATTATATATCCTATTTCAAATAGTTCATGGGTCATTACTATACAATGTGTGCCTAAAAAGTGAGGAATTATTATAGTAGAAAATGATGAAGGAGAATTAATTCCTACTAGGGTAGTTAGTGGTTGGAGAGTGTGCATAGATTATATAAAACTTAATAAAGCAACTAGAAAATATCACTTTCCACTTCTATTTTTTGATCAAATGTTAGAAAGAAAATTAGGACATGCACTTTATTGCTTTTTAGATGGATATTTAGGTTATAATCAAATAGTAATAGCTCCTGAAGATCAACAGAAAAAGAATATTTACTTGTCCTTATAGTACTTTTACATATAGATGAACAACATTTGAGTTATGTAATGCACTAGCTACATTTTAAAGGTGCATGATAGTTATTTTTGCTAATTTGGTTGAGGAAATAATGAAAATATTTATGGACAATTTTTCTATTTATGGAAATTATTTTGACCATTGTATTGTGAATTTAGATAAAGTTCTTGAAAAGTGTGAAAAATGAACTTAGTCTTGAACTAGGAAAAATGTCATTTCATGGTCGAAAAAGGCATTGCATTATGTCACAAAATCTCAAAAGAAGGCACAAAGGTTAATAAAGAAAAAAATTGACATTATAGAGAAGAAATATTATCCAACTAATATTAAAGGTGCAAGAAGCTTTTTGGGACTGTTAGTATAAATGGTATGCCCTAGAGGCCAATCACATATTTTGATAATGTAAATTATCTTAAATGGAAATAGAATAATATTCTATTATCTAAAACGTTTATTTAATTGAATATTTATCCAGTAACATCATGTTAAATAAATTAATTATCAAGAGTTGATACTATGAGCTATAAATTTATTTAGTACATATGCTATAAAATGTCCATAGTGGATAAATTTGATTATTACCTCTATCTATTTTCCATGATTAGTATATGATATTAATAGTGGAAGGTAGTGAGTCTTATGCTACTTGATATGAGATATCAAAATAGACCTATGGATACTCATGTGATGGGTAGATCTAACAATGACGTTAGATTTGTGATTGTATGGATATTTACTTATAATCAATGATCATAATCTAGGTCATAATGATGCATATAGTCCTTTGACCTGAGGTGACACGGTCATCCATATTTGAGTGGTTAAGGTTTATTCCTGCTTATATGCTTATGTTAATCACACATAGATACATAACGTGTGATGGCTCTAGTCAGTTAAATATATGGATGAATGTTTGATCAAGATGGGATTCATTTCCTAGAGTGAATCAGGATAAGATCCTACACTATATAAGTTTTTTCTTGATGAATAAGTTTTTGGCCAAGATAAACATGACATAGCTTGAAAAAGTTTTTGTGCAAGAAAAGTGTTTCAGTATTTATTATATTTTATTAGGAAATATAAGTTGAGATGAGGTCATATGATATAGCTATTAAATTTTGACTAAATCATGACTCTAGGCCATATCGAGATCTTATAATCAAAGGATTTTAATGCATGGTAATTATGATCGAAGTGTTCGTGTAAATCAATACATGCATTTATTTTTAATTGGGTAGTTGTGATATTGATGCTAGGGGTCACTCATAACTTATATATGAACTAAATGTGTAATTAGGATTTTCATATTTATATTTGAAAGGAGTTTCAAATAATATTAAGTGTTGATATTATCTTCTCATTGCCAATTAGACATGAACCTAGTGAGTCACACCTAAAAGAGTTTCATCAAATCATCATCAATATTAATCTAATTATTGATTAAAGTGTTTAATCAAATAATTAAGATTAATGGAATTAGATTTATGCTTTAAGCAATGATTCTAGCATATCATGAAATTTAATTCAAGTAAGGGTTTAATTAATTATTAATTTATACTTTATTAATATAAGATATTAATTCAGGTATTAAATTGACAATATATGTTGTTACTATTTGGACTTAGATTAATGGCCAAAGTAGTTTTAGGCCTAAGCCTAAAAGATTTTTTAACCAAAGATTAATCTAAGATGTTGAGAAAGGCCATGAACCTAGTCTAGGCCCATTTGTCTAATGGATTGGGCTTGGGCTAAGTGTTGGCCTAATTACCAATCCCAAATCCATAGAAAAGGACATAGTCAAGTTTTTCATGCTAGGCACAAATTATCTTTAATGTGTAAATTGTTAACCATGGCAAATTTGGCATATTAGGCACATTATCTTTTATATGTAAATTGTTGACCTTGGCAAAGAAAAATATTAGATCACATAAATACGTATGAGGATGAATGTAGAAAAATATATGAGATGTATTCTCTATATAATTCTTAGTGTATTAATGATATATACAAGTTTTATATTGATAATGCCAAGTGGCATACTTGTGATCTAATGGGTAATGTGATAAGGTGCTTACTTTCTCTACATATAACTTAAGTAATGTTTTTTAAATGAATAAGAAGAGATATATACATAAATAGAGAAATAACCTCTATATAAAAAAAATAAACCCTAAGTGTTCTTGCAAAGATAACATTAGTGCAGGATTTATGAGGATCAATTGAGAGGCTACTTGCAACTAACCCAATCAAAGCAAGAAGGTGATTTGGTAGAGCTTTGGTGTTTCAAGCTAGAGGCCTTACATTTAGGAGGTTAGAGCATTTGATTCAAGTGGTGAACCTAAAGCATCCAAAGCTAGTAGATAACTATTATGGTCTACAACCAACTAGTAGTTTGTTAGTTTTCTTACACTTAGAGTTTCCTAGGTTGATATGTGTGTGTGTGTGTGTGTATGTTGCTCTGTTGTTTTCCTATATGTAAAATGCAAAATGGATCATGAGGAATGGAATTCTTCATGTTATGAAGGATTATACAAGTGAAATTTTTGAAATTTCACCCTACTTAGGCTTATGCTCACCATACTTGTAAGTTACATAACCAATTCCTTTTAGGGACATGTAGGCTTCTACAAATAGTTTATTAAGGACTTCTCTAAAATTTTGAAACCCTTATGTAGGTTATTTGAAAAATATGCACCATTAATAGCTACTGATGAATGTAAAATTGCCTTTGACAGTTTAAAAAGGGCGCTAGTGTCGCTAGTGTTAACACTAATAGTAATTGCCTCAGACTAGAGCCTACCTTGTGAATTAATGTGTAATGCTATTGATTATGTTGTAGGAGAAATCCTTGGACAAAGAAAGGACAAGAAGCTATATGTTATATACTATGCAAGCAAAAAACTCACTAATGCTCAGTTAAACTATACTACTGTAAAAAAGGAAATGTTAGCAGTAGTATTTGCATTTGATAAATTTTGATTATATCTTCTTGGTTCAAGAGTGGTAGTTTACACATATTATTCAACATTAAAGTACTTATTGATAAAGAAAGATGCTAAACCTAAACTTATTACATGGGTATTACTATTATAAGAATTTAACATAGAAATTTAAGACAAAAAGGAGTTAAAGAATGTGGTAGTAGAATATTTATCTTTAATAAAGCTAGATGATATAACAAGAAGGAGTATAGAGCCAATAAGGGATTCATTTCCAAATGAAATGTTATTGTTATGGGGATCATGAACATTCCATGGTTCATAGAGATTGCAAATTTCCTTACTGTGGGCAAACTACCTTTCAATCTAACTCATCAATAAAAAAGAAGAAAAAGCATATATATGATGCAAAAGCATATATTTGGGATGAACCATTTCTGTGGAAGTTATGTAATGATGGTATGATTAAACGATGTGCATCTATTGAATAAATTCAATATATTCTACATCATTATCATGGATTTAATTATAAAGGACATTTTGGGTATTAGTGAATGACTTTAAAGGTTTTAAAGAGTGAGTTCTATTAGCCAATAATTTTTAAAGATTCAAAAAGATTTGTCCAAGCATGTGGTGCATGTCAAAGGAGTAAGAATATGATCAAAAGGGATGAAATGCTACAATATAGTATCCTAAAAGTTGAATATAAGGCATTGACTTTATATGACCATTCCATCTTCTGGAGGTAACAAATATATATTAGTATGTGTTGATTATGTATTAAAATGGGTTGATGTTAGGGTAATTTTTTAAAACCATGGAAGCAGAAAAATATCTCATAACTAAATGAGATTGAATAAGAATGATGATTGAAAAGCAAATAGAGACATTTAAAACACTAAAACCCTACTAGAATAACAAACTGAACCTTTTTCAAACCAAACCTAACATCAAGAAAGAGGATTTGATGATTGAGAAAGTAAACGTCTGTGTCAAGTTTTATTTTTTGAGTCAATTAGTAAAGTCTTGAAAAAGATTATTTTTATGCCTATAGTGTCTGCTCCATACTAGTTTCAGTCTAGGAGCTTTAGTTTAACCTTAATAAGCCCTAGGATGAAAGGTCAAAGTTCAATCAATGGACATTTTTAGAGGTCAAATCGAGCTCCCATAGTTGAATTTGAGTTTGAAATTGTCTTTTAAAATTATAGTATGTCAATGTGGACCACTTGACAAAAAGTCAAATTTTTGACCTCTTGTGGTCAAATTGGGTCCTATACGTCAAATAAAATATTTCAAAATTCCTTAGGAGTAGTGACCAAGCAAAAATAGAATATTCTTGGACAAGTGTCAAATTATAATTTAGTGCAATTATATACTATTGTCTTATAGTGTGAAATTATACCCCTTTTAGTTATAAGCTTATTACAACTATGCAACCAAGCCTTTGTCTATAAATAAAAGGTTTGAGGAAGCATTTTAGGGAAGAAAGCCTAGAATAAGAGAGAGAAAATTCCTATAGCAAGAAATTTAGAGTGAGAAAATAAAAAAAAGATAAAAAGTAGAAAAATATCCTAAACAATGACTAAATAAACGCTCTCTTCATCCATCCTACCTTTCTCTCACATTTCTCTACTTAAGCTCTACCTAATTCTTAGCCTAAACACTCTCTAATCCTTCTATAATCCAAAAACAACAATCAAATCCAACACAAGCTCACAATAACCAAACAACAACAAAAAATCAACCAAAAACCAACCTAGTGCATAATTGACCATTTAAGCTTTCAATCTTCATTTATTCAATTCAATCCTTGTTTTTGGTGAGTTTAATCTCATATTCTAAGGCTAAACACTTTCTAAAACATATTTTTGTTTGATTTGAGTCTTTATTTTGGGTTTAGGGCCATTAAAATTCATGTTTTGAATAAGAATAACTTGTTCTTTGCAAAACTAGATGTCTTTAGCAAAAACCAATTGTTCTTCCTTCAATTTTGGCTATTGGAGGCTCTTAAATTGGCTATTAGAAGGCCAAATTTGGCTATTCAAATGGTAAATCTAACCATCCATGTTTGAGCTTCGAAAACTTGCTCATTTTGCTTCGAAATAAGTCTGATGATGGTCCTAGAGGCTCTTAAGCATTCTACAATGATTATACATCATTTTAATGAAACCAAACATCCTAGGATGATCAAATATTTTTCTTTAATATTCAAATTTTATTTTAAGACATATCCATTTTCTTACTTGCTTTGGTTTTGATTGAGCTTTTGGTTGATGATTAACATTGTAATGCTATTTGTTTATTCTTGATTGAGATTTGGTGATTATAAATTAATTTTATGATAAATTAGCAACCTAATTTTGTGAATTTTGAGTCTTGAACTATGTGTGTATTTTTGTGTATGTGCTTTGAGTGAAACTTGTGCATTTATGCTAACTTCTTGACTTTTGCTATGATTCTTATGTGCATCTGCTTGATTTGGTTCTTATTGATTATTTTGGTGATATTTTTAAGTCTAATTATTTATTATTAAAGAATGTATGATTATTTGTGATTTATTTGTGCTTTTTATGCAATTTATGTCTATGAGAGTGCTAATTAACTATCAATGGTTAAATTAGTAATATTATGGAACTAAAATGCAATCTATGTGCTCTTTATTATATTTTAATTATTATTTCCTTGCTTTGATGGTTAATTTTTTATAATTATGAGTCCAATTTGTGAATGTTGGGTCTATTATGTGTATATTTTACATATTTGTGTTTTTGTGCTTATTTTGTGAACCTAGAAGCATCAATTGATCATTATTAATTAAAATTAATGTATTCTAAGGTATTACACATCATTTTGATATTTCTTTTTGTATTCTAATAATCCTTCTTTGCTTTATCATTTGTTTATTGTCTCTAACAAACTTTTGTGCTCTTATGGATTATTTCTACTAACCAATTTCCTTATTCCTTGCATTTTTGCATTTTATGCATTCATATGCCTTTATGCATATCACTTTCTTGATACATATCACTATCATGTGTGTGCTCACTTTTAGATCCTTTAGATGTATATTTGCATGCCACCTAGCTTGCATCACTTGCATACTTTTATGCTTCCTGAAATTGCATCACTTTACATGCTTCCTGACTTGCATCATACATCATCCTTTGCATACACCCTGAATTTATTTAATGCTTATGTGTGCATGCATTTTGCATATATATATATATATATATATATATCTCTTATTATTCAATCTCAAGGCTTTTAATCTCTCAACTCCTAGCTCCACTAACATTACTAACTATACTAACAGCTAACATTTATTTTTATTGCAATTTATTTTTCAAGCATTTTATTTATTATCCAAATATTATATATTGCTCATTATCAAGCTTCTAATCTCAATATCTACTATCAACCCTCTATTCTCTACATTTTTATTTTAATATTAATTTCCTTTTATTTCATTATTTATTTTATATAGTTCTTTTATTTGGAATCTCTATTCCCAATTCTATTCACTTTATGCTTAATTTATTATTTATTTGCATTTGTATTACTATATTTATTCATCTCTACAATCTCAATAATTTTTTTCTCTCCATATCTAATCTCATTTTATTTATATTTTATGTTTAATTTACAGTTCAATGCCTAATTTATTATTTTTTGCTTTAATTGTTTTATTATACTTGTTTATCTTTTATTTATTATCATTGCTATGCTATTTCTCTACTCTTAAGCTTTTCCTTTTAATGTGTTGTTTATAATTTATTATCAGTTAATTCATGTCCTAATCATATTTCATTTCGACTTCTATATTCATTTTTTTCTTATTTTTATTTCTATTTTATTTTATATTTAATTTTGTTATTATTCTTTATTATTTCTATATGTGAAAATCTCTTTCTTTTATGTTAATTGTTATTTGGTTAATGTTTCTAGTATAATTATTTTCTATGCCTCAATTTCTATTTATTTCATTTATTTATTACTCTTTCTTTTATACATATCTCTACAATGTCATTTTTCATATATTTAAACTTTTTATCATTTGTATTTACTAGTTATACTTTTTTCCTTATTTTTCTTATTTTGTTTTCTTCATAAATTTAATGTTTATATAGCTTTTTATTCTCATCATTTCTAATTCCTTTTTATTTTAATATTTTTGCCTTTTTACTTCTTATCTAATATTTACTATTTATTTTACAATTTATTTGTACTAATGCTTAACCTTGGCTAAGTAATTCAACTTTTAACATAATTGTTAATATAATTCTTATTTCCATTTTCTACCTTGATTTTAATTATAATTTCCTTTTTATTTACTTTACTTCAAATAATAAATTCTTATTCTAACTTAATATCATCTTTATCTTCCCTTTTTACTACATTTTAAAGAATCTTTTTTATTGATTTGTCTTCTTTTCTTTATTCAATTTTAGTTGTTATTTTATGATCTTTTGCTACATTCCTAATTGCATTTATTATATTTTGTGAATATTTGTTGATGTGTTATATTTTGTGTACCCATTTGCAATGTTAAGAATAAACCAAAGTCTCAAAATCAATTATTTTCTTTTCTTAAAACCATTTTATGATGATTGTTGGGATGATAATGATGTAACAATTGATGATGTGCATTCAATTTATCCAAGGTACAAGATTTATGTCTTGAGGCCTAAATCAATAAATTGTATCTATTATTGATTAAAGACCTTAATTTGACTAATTAATCACTATAAATTTGGTCTTTATTACTTTTTAACTTTCATTTTTATTTATTTATTTGGAAGATATTATTTAAGTTTGTCCTTTTTGTTTATCTTTTCAAATATTTCTTTTTCATTCTTTTTACAAGTTTTTCAATCATTTTCTATCTTATTTCTAATTTTTATTTTAAAAATAAATTTTTATCAAAATGATGGCTTTGAAACTCAAAAAAATATGGACAAGATGAAAAGGGGGAGCTTACTTGAGTGTTTGTCTCTCTAATCTCTACTTTTTTAAAATTTAATTGTTGATATTTATTTCATTTTTCATTTTCCATAATTATGATGTCATGCATAGGGAATTCATTACATGTACATGATAAATATGCTATGATTCCATACCAAATCTGTACATTATGCCGTCACAATTGCTATGTCATGTGTATATTCCATGTTAGTTTTATACTATATTTACCATGTTCATGCATTATGCCATATTCATATAACATACATACCATGTTCATATGATTCATATGTTTTATTATTATGATTACATATTTGTAATTATATGCCATGCTTGTGTGCTATTACAATGTAGATATACCATGATACCATGTATAATATAGATGTTCATTGGTTTAGCATGTACTATGATCATGCATTATTATAATATTATGTCATTTACCATGTTCATGAATAATTTTATCATATTTTTTTATGCTTGTTTGTATATATTATTTTCTAAATTTACATGTAGAAGTTTATTTATAATAGTATATAGTTCATGGAAGCACTATATAATAAAGTAAGGCTAGCAATGCTCAACATCTGGGCGAAATGGAGATGCCTCAAACAAATGAGCCTAATCCTACTGAAATTGACTTATGAACCTGATGCTTTATCTAATGAGTAAATGTAGTTCCAAGTGAGGGATCTGAGTTTGCCTAAGTCCCTAAAAAATGAATAATTTCTCAAGTGATACTGAGTGGTGACTCCCTATTTCTCTTGCTTAAGTAAAGGGTTATAATGCATTTATGCCATCCTTATGCTCTTTTAGTACTTGTTTCACCACCCTCTATTTTCCCCTAATAAAGAAAAAGGTTCTATGATCCAAAGAGTGCTGAGTTAATCCCACTTGCATCAATAGTTGAATCATAAGCTTGGTTTGCAAATTCCTTAAAAATCTCTTTATTAGGTTTAGAATGCCAAGGTCCACTATTAGTGATAAAGGAACTTACTTCTATAATAAAAATATAGAGATGCTATTAGCTAGATATGGAGTGAGACATAAAGTAGCTACTCCATATCATCCATAAGCTAGTGGACAAGTGAAAGTCAATAGTAGAGAATTAAAGAAAATACTAGAAAGGACAATAAGCAAATTAAGAAAGGATTAGTTAAGGAAGCTAGATAATGCTTTATAGGCATATAGAACTATATACAAAACACCAATTAGGATGTCTCCTTTTAGGTTGGTGTATGGAAAAACATGTCATCTTCCAATATAAATTGAACATAAAGCTTATCAGGTAACCAGAACTTTAACCTATGACTTCAAGAAAGCATTATAGAGGAGGATATTACAATTAAATGAATTGGATGAGATTAGACAACCTACTTATGAAAGTTTAAGAATTTTTAAAGAGAAGACCAAAAAGTGGTATGATGCAATGATAAGAAAGAAGCATTTTAAAGTAAGGGAACATGTTTTGCTTTACAACTCTATATAGAGACTATTTCTAGGAAAATTGAAAACTAGATGGTCAAGACCTTTCAAAGTTTCCCAAACATTTCCATCAGGAATAATTGAACTAGTAAATGCTTCAGGGATAAGTTCATATGGTCAGAGATTGAAGAATTATCGTGGAGGCAAAATTGATGGATTCCATTTAATTGCATATTTAAAGGACATTAATATTTAGCCCATGCCATGGTCAAGCTAATGACCTTCTTAAACAAGGACTTCTTCAGGGGCTCAACCAAGCTTTGTAACTTAATTTTTCATTTTTAATGTGAGTGTAATGTTAAAACATTTTAATTTTATTAACATTTATCATTTTATAGCATATTGCAGGAAAATGTAATACATCAAATGCTACCATATTATCAGGAGGAAGGGAATAACTTATAAAAGAGCATAAAAGGGGTCTAAGTTTAAATTTAGTTGATTCATTTGTTTAATGGAATTCATGAAATTTTTATTTACATGATGTGTTTGCGAACATTAATTAGTGATGTATGTATGTGAATGAAATTGGGATTTGCATGTGCAAAATTTGGTTAGTGTGAACGATTTGAATTAAAATTATATCATGCAATTTAGGAGGAAAATTTAAAAAGCAGACAAAGATGTATGCCACAAAGCATATAACTATGTTTGATTCAAATACGACAAGAGTAAAAATTTCAAATCTAACATGTGTATGTGCATAAGCCAACACAATCGTGCCTGATTATGTTTTAAAATATTGAATCTGACACAGCTATGTGCCTAAATCAACATAGTTGTGCCTGATTGTTATTTGTTTATGTTTTACAGTTGGCTTAGACACAACCATATGCTTCAAAGCGCACAATCATGTCGCATATTTGAAAAACACCTTTCCACTTAGACATATAGTCATGTGCTTCAAAATAAAAAACTGTGTGCTACAACTGCACCTTTGTTAAAGTGATTTTTAAATTGAAACTTCTCACCTTTTTTAAATAACTTATGACAAATTAACATTAATCACTCTTAAACATTCTCAAAACCCTACCATAGCCAAAAATTTATTTATTTTCTCTAAAACCTAAAGAAAACATAATTTATTCTCAACCAAAAAAGCAAAGATAATCAATAATGGTGAGAACAAAAGGTATGGCTGTAAAGAGGGCTTGTATACCTCTAAAGTTATAAAGACTTAGAGGAAGTTCTTCAAATCTATAACTAGAGGAGTAAGAAAATAGAGAGATATTCCTATACCTACAAATGATTGAATTAATTAATGAAACTCAAAGAAAAAGGTATGAGGATATTAAGTATAAGAAAATTCAATCCAATAAATATTGGTGTAAGTCAACTTAGAAATTATGGGGTTATTTGATATGGTTTAGATGTATTTGAGAAGAATAAGATAGGAAGAGTTTATTATGAGAACATATCCAACTTATGCTAGGGTCACTAATGAGTTTTTAAGTTCTTTTAAATTTGATGAACAAACAAACACTTTGCTATTTAGATTAGGAAATGAAACCTTTGGGTTAGGAATGTTTGAATTGAACAAAGTTTTTAATTTACTTAAAATTAGCCTGCTATGATTAAGTATGATAGAGACTAATTTTAGAGAGAACTAATAGGGCAAATAGAAGTGTTCTATAAAGCTAAATTGGCTAAAGAATAAAAAAAATTGATCTTATGCTCTTTGTTATATGCATCATTTAATGGCACATACTATTTTTGGTAGGAAAGAGGGTCATTTAGTAGTTATAAAAACCAAATTAGCAATCTTGTATTGCATGGTAAACAATAGAAAATTAGATATATGTCATGCAATAGCCTTTAAATTTAAAGATATTGCTACCAAGATCTCATTTGCTATGAAAATTGGAAGTTTAGTGATGGTGATTGTTGAATGTTATGGTTATGATTTGTCCAGAATAGATTATGATAGAGTAAAAAGAGTTGATATGATAGGCATAATAATGATGCAATCTAAGGGCCTTATTGAGAACATGAATGGGAATTATAGGCTTATAAGGAGAATTCAATAATAAGCTTAAGAAGAGGAGGAAGAGGAAGAGGAGGTAGAGCTAGAGCATATAGTTAAAGAATTGATAATTTAAAGATGCAAGTTACAGCTTTAGACGTGAATGTAGAAAGCTTGACTAATAAAGTCAATGTGCCTAATCACAACTGTATGGCTTATTTCCAAAGTCAAGGATTTGAGCTTCCATAAGACCCTTCTATACCTCCTAAACTACGTAGAGCTAGAGCATATAACTGAAAGAATTGACAATTTAGAGATGCAAGTTAGAGCTCTACACATGAACATGGAAAACTTAACTAATAAAGTCAAGGTACGTAACCACAACCTTATAGCCTATTTCCAAAGTTAATGACTCAAGATTCCACAAGACCCTTCCATACCTCCCAAACCTTAAGATCTAACAACATTGATGAGTGATGGAAGAACTAAAAAGTTTTCTTTTAGTTTTAATGAACTTTGCTTTAGTTTTTAAGTTTCCAAGAATTTCAATATTTTGATTTCAAGTTATTAGAATTTCAATATTTAGCTTTGAAGTGAATGTTTTTTATTTTATTTTATTTGAATTTAGTTTGTAAGGATAATTTGTGTTTGTGATTAGATTAGTTTGTTCCTTTCAATTATGCTTTATATATGTTTGAAGTAGTATGTTATGTTTAAAATAATAGATTATGCATTATTAAGCTAAAATTGTGCAAAATGCTTATACATTATATTAAATCAAGTTGAGACCACTTGAGCATATCAAACATAACTTACAAGAATGATTATAAAGAATAGATAGAGTCTTAATTAATAAAAAGCTTAGTATGGTATTAATTTTTTTAAACTTAGATCCATGTAATTCGACTAAATTGCTTAAAGAGGGATTCCAAACACTCACTAAGATGATCTTATGGCAAGATGGTTGGAAGGAAGAGAGGGGGTTCACTCCAGTGACACCTTACCTTAAGCTTTCTATATAGGTTTTATTAGATCAAGATGCCACTAATAAAGCCAAGCCCTCTACCACTATCAACATGAATAAGGTAACCAAAGCAATGATGGTGCGCTAGCACCTTTTTAAAGACAACTCTTTTCTTTTCACTTTATGTGTATCTTTTCTTTTCTCAAAAGAAGTGGAAGAAGGAGGAGAGTGATTACATGGAAAACCATAAAGAAAGAGATGTATATATAGACATCCCATCTAGGGTTTCTTTAACCACTTACTCACCAAAACAATTTGGTAAGATTATACTTCCTTTTTTAATTTTAATTATAATTCCAAATTAGAATTATTTCCTATTTATTTAAATAACTCTTACTTTAAATAAGTTATGAAATAGATAAATAAATATATATATACATACATATATATATAATGCCCAATAAGTCATTAGCCCTCTCACCATGTCCAGTAAAAGGCGTCTTAGTCATTTTTTCCAATAAAAAAGATTCATATGTTTCAAATGATTCAAATCAAAAGAATTCAAAAGTCCATATTGATGGAGTTTTGAAATACATTTCTCATTTATATGACCTAAATGACAATGCCAAAGATAGGTTATGTTTGAATCATTAGATTTAAATTTCTTTGTATCAATGTTATAGACGGACTTTTTATTAGTGTCTTGTATGTTTTAAACATGAAAACCATGATTTTATGGAGCATATCCATCGCAAACATTATCATGATAAATGGAGCATTTATTATTCCTAATAATAAACTTAAAACCATTCTTGTCCAAAAAAGAAATAGAAATGATATTCTTACTTATAGTAGGTACATAATAATAATTTTCCAAACTTAAAATAAGTCCACTAGGCAAAGTTATATCATAAGTTCATATAGTTAAAGCTGCAACTCTTGCTCCATTTCCAACTCTTTGGAGCATTTCACCTTTAGCCAAAATTCTACTCCTTTTTAGACCTTGCACATTAGCACAAATGTGAGATCTAGAACCACTATCTAATACCCAAGAATTAGAAGTAGATAAATTAACTTCTATAACATGAATACTTGAAGTGGTGGTCGCACTACCCTTCCTCTTAAGATCATCCATATAAAGCTTTTAATAACTTTTCTAAAAGCTTGGCTCATTGCAGAAATAGCATGTTCCCTCCTTTAGTGGTTTTGATTGAGGTGTAGGTTTAGGCTTGGGCTTCTAAAAGCATTTGGAAGCCTTAATATTGCCTTTACCTTTTTCCATCCTTTTCATACCTATCCTTTTATTGACTATTAGAACATCTTTGGTAGTCTTAATGTTCTTTTTCGCAGCCTTGATAATCCCATACAATTTAGAAATTGTTTTGTTCATGCCATGCATGTTATATTTAATAACAAACCCATTATAAGTTTCTGGCAAAGACTGGAGAATATTGTCAATGGCTAATTCTTGCTCAATCTTAAGATTGAACCTTTCCAAGACTTCAAAATGACCTTTCATCTTAAGAATATAAGGAGTCAATGAGTTTCCAGTAGTTAACTTGTAAGAAAGCAATGCCTTTATGGTGCTAAACCTTTCAATTCTAGCTTTCTCTTGGAACATTTCCTTGAGATGGCCAATTATAGTATAAGCATCCATCTCCATAAATTACTTACAAAGATTTGATTCCATACATCTAAGCATGAGGCAAGTGACATTAATAGAGTCATTAAGATGCTTACTATAAGCATCCTTTTGAGCTCTAGGAGCATTAGCAGCTAGTTCATTTGGGATAGGTTAATCAAGGATATATTCCTTTCTCTTTTGCTTAAGAACAATTCTTAAGTTTCTGTACTAGTTAAGGAATTTAATCCTATTAAGCTTATCCTTCTTAAGGATTGATCATAGTGACAAATTAAATGTGGTGCTTGATGCCATTATTTATAAAAACAAATATATACATAATGTATTTAATATTTCATTAAATTATTGGCATAATTGTAAATCCTATAAAAATTCATCCAAATTAATAACCATTAAATTTATCCAAATTTTAGTGGGCTAAGATTTATATTTCACTATGCTCTAAGTGAGCTTTGGCTCATCACCTAAAGTATAGTTATTTAGTAGGTAACTCTTAATAATTACATCTCATGTAACTCTTGGAAAGGTATGGGATTTGACATCACATGTTCGGGCTAAAAATCCCATATAATGCCTTTGGTCCAAAAGCATTTTAATAACCTAGCTAAGTCAAACCATATCAAATGGCCGAATAGCACCATTATCCAACTTGCCTTCCTCGGATGACTTAATACACCCTACTTTGACAAGCCCATATATAGTAATCTAAGGCTTAACAAGTGTTGAATTTATGGGAGGCACTGTTGTGACTTAGTAGTAAATGAGGTTTCTTTTTTAGCTTATTTAGTTATTATTATGTTCTATAAATACATGATATCTCATGCATAGCATCATATACATAACATATTAATAATAAAGTAAACATGACATAGCATGGCCCAAATCTAGTTTGATCTTCATAAGCCAATATGAAGATCAAAGGTTAATCTTAGGTAACAAGACTTCCTTTCATCTTAAGCCTTTTACCTTGTATCTCCACCATGAGTTTCTACCTTGGATCTACATCCTTGGCCTCCTCTTGGATCTCCTTGTTGGGTCTTGATTTACATTACATTATATGTTTTAATAAATACTATTCTATTCTACTTAATAAAATTACAAAAAATGAAAATGACTGAAATGTCGTATTTAGAAAATTACAACCCATAAAAATAATAAAATAAATCCATGCTATGTACCATGCATTTTACACTACAAAAATTGAGCATAATAGTTTTATTTCCATTAAAATTGGTTGTTATGAAGAGAATGATTTATGTGGCAAATCCATTCGTGGTCAAGGGGTAACACCCCTGGTGACAGTCTCAAAAGGTAAACGATTTACCATAACTCTTTAAATGAGTTGTTTCCTAATCCTTAAACCAATGTAATCATATTACATTTCAAAAGTATGTTCAAGACATGTTAATTTTATTCAATATTTGAATAAAAACATTATTAGCTTTGAGAGACATGGGCGTGTGCATCTATGCATTATAGATGTACACTTGCACACAACCATGTACCTTTATATTCTACAAAGAATGCTTACATGCATGACCATGTGCCAATTATGCATAGTAATATGTCTCTGTATTCTGCAATTTTAAAGTAGACACAGTTGTATTCTCTTAACCACACAGTCGTGCGCCTCTATACACCTAAATTTTATTTTCTGAAATAATTTGTTTTTTACCAAAATTTTTTTAATCATATTAAACAAATATATCCATTAATAAAATTAATGTATATAACCAATTTTTTATATAGATTAATCAAATAATCATATAAAAATGTTTAATTGAAATCTTGAAAACTCTTTCCAAAATCAAATGCATATATATATACATATAACAAAACCAATTTTCACATCTCATCTATATATCATAAAATTAATTGCAAGTGGCTCTAATACCACTATAGAGTTTTGTGATTCAAAACATAGTAGAAAATAAAAATTAATTCAAGAAAACCCTAAAACTCAAATCCATGTAATTTGAATAAATCAATTAAAAATGGATTCCAAGCACTCACTAAGATGATCTTATGGCAAAATGGTTGAAAGAAAGAGACAGGGTTCACTTCGATGACACCCTACCTTTAGCTTTTCATATAGGTCTTATCATATCAAGGCACTGTCAATAAAGGCACACCCTTTACTGGTATCCACACGAATAAGGTGACTAAAGCAATGATGGTGTGCTAGCACCTTTTCAAAGACAACTCTTTTCTTTTCTCTCTATGTATGTCTTTTCTTTTCTCAAAAGAAGTGGAATAGGGAGGAGAGTGATTGCATGGAAAACCCTAGAGAAAAAGATGTAAATATAGACATCTCATCTAAGGTTTCATTAACCACTTACTTACCAAAATAGTTTTGGTAAGATTAGAGAGATTATTATTGAGCTAATTAACCTATTATTCTTTAAGCCTATTATAAGTGTAAGACCCTGTAGGTTCACACAATGTTGGTAGTGGGTAGTGGGCCTAAAATTCCCATTTTAGTCCATAAGTCATAATTGGCGCTAACAAGACATTATGACTACCCAAGTTGTGTGAAGGTTGATAATTCGGCATAACCTAATACACAATGTGTACTATAGTCCTTTTGTCACATATCTTGGTTAAATATAAGGCATGGAATATGTCATCCTTATATTATTCAATCATATTGTTTCTCGATCCCAAGTACAATGATATTGATAACTCTTTATCTGATATTGATAACTTTTCATCAATACATTCTAGCATGGCTATGCATTTCTCTTCAGTCTAATTTATTGAGGGGCCCATGGAAATTTTCTCATAATTAATGAGGGACAAATTCCATCTTAATCACTCATATCCCTCACATAACTCATTCTATATCTAATTATAACCTATTTTACCATTTGGTTAAAGATGATGTAGGGATGTGTCAAAATACAAAAATCATCATATAGGAAACCATGGTGATTTCAGGTCAACTGACTCAAATAATACTAATGTGATGAAAATTACCTATGACAATTATCCATGTAGTATTCTCATAGTAGGTCAATCTAGTACATCATTTCAATAAATATGTACCTATGGGTTTGACTTAATATATCATATACATGATCAGTAAAACATAATCATTAGTCAACCTCATACTAGTCTTTATTCATTATTATTCCTACAACTATAATCGACTAGGGGTATTTAGGTTAGAATTCAAGTATCACCTAAGAGTTTTACTATCAAGTCATATACTTAATGACCTTAAGTAGAATTAACTAACCAAGGGTAATATTACAATTAGCCAGTAATAATAAAAAGCCTCTTTATTAATAAAATAGAAATATGACAAAGTTAAAGTGTAGCCATTACATAATTAGCCTAGGGCATATCGCTAATAGTATTCACACTAAAATCCACCAAAAATCACATAGAAAATCATTAAAATATTCAATTAGAGCTCACAAAAACACTAACAAATAAAATCATAATCATCAACCCAAAATAAGAATTAAGATCACACTTAAAAGAACTTAAAGAGTTTGAAGAAATCAGAGGAAAATCTTTATAAAATCTTTTAAAAATAAAAAAATATTTTAAAATAATTCAATTCCATCATTATACGATCTTAGGGAAGGGTTAGAATCATGTTCAATAAAGTATGAACCATTGTGAACTCTAAAAACCATTATTAGAGTCACTTAGATAGCAAATGAGTGGATGGCTAGATTAACCACCTGTCTAGCCATTTTTGGGGCTACAATTGCCAGTTTGATAGCCTCAATGGCCAGTTTTAGACCATGAATGACTAGTTTGGCTGTTAATGAGCCAAAACTAGTTGTTCATCTCTGAACAGTGCAATCTTGGACTCCTTTAGCTTTAAAACTTGTTTTTAAAGCCCCAAACCCTTGAAATGAGATAAGAATAAATGAATATGAGGTTCTTGAAATTGTTTAGCCTTATAATTTGGGCAAAATCTCACCAAAAAACAATAATTGGTTGAAGAGAATTGAGATTGAACTCAGAAGGGTAAAGTGTGCTTTTATGTGAATTTAGGTATGAATATGGTTTTGATTTAAGAGAGATTGATTTATACGAGCTTGGTTATGTATTTGGGTATTTGATTTTTAGTATTTTTTAAAAGTAATTAAGAAGAAAAAAGAGGAAAAATTAGCTCTAAAGAAATTTTGGCATTATTTTCCTAATTTTCCTTAATTTTTAAAGGCTTTGTTTTTAGAGAATTTTTGGCACTCTTTTTGGGTTTTTTTAAGGAATTTCTCTTAATAGGGAAGTCATAAACCCCCCCCCCCCCCCCCAAAAAAAAGCTTCCTTAAAGCTTTTATTTATAGGCATTTTAAGGTTAGTGGCATATAATGTAAATACTCTTTAAAATTCAAGGTTATTACATAATAGTATATCGCCACCCTCTACTAGGTTAACATATGTCCTAATATATTCCAAATTTGGAATATTCTAAACTTGGAAAGCAACCTTTTTGAAAGGTGTCCTTTTTTTAGATAAGGATGGGTGAGGTAGATAGTTGTGGGCTTAATTTTTCCACTAGAGGCTAAAATTTGAATTTTTTGACAAATGAGACTCACTGACACACTAAAATTTTAGAAGATAGTTTCAGACTAAAATTCAACTTCGGGAGCTTGATTTGACCATTAAAAATTTTTGTTGACTAAAGTTTGACTTTTGTTCTCAAGACTTGCCAAGGATAAACCTAAGCTTTACGAATCAAAACCAAACTAAAAACTATATAATGCAAACTATAAAAAACTCATTTTAGGACTGTACTTATTAGTTTAGAAGATATGACTTGGGTAAACTTCTATTTCATTATTCTTCTCAAACCTCTTTCTCAATACCAAATTAGTTTGGTTAAGGTTCGATCGGGGTTTGGTTGAGTCTCGAAATGGTGTAATTGATGATCGGGTAAGGTTTAGTGGTTTGGTTGGTTTTGAAATGGTTTGAATATCAATTCTCTTTATCAAATTAACTGTCTGATGAGACATTTTAGCTTCTTCATCATTGGTTAATAGGGTTTTAAAAATTGACCCTACACATTTCCAATACTATCTAAATTGGCTAACAATCAAGTGTGGCAAATGCATCATTAAACCGAAATTAGGGTGAAGTAATGAGTAAATAAGTGATGTTTAATAAAAAACGGGACAAGTAACTCCTACCCTTTGAATCCAAAATATCTAGTTAAGAAAGTGATTCCTCGTTCATTTTTCATTTCCTAACAAAGTCGGGTGGTGACTCCTATTTATAAGGCTTGTTCAAGTAGACCCTCCCACATTTATAACATTCTGGTAAATTATTACCTTAGCTTGTGTGCCTCGACATCACACTGATCATGAATAAGTCCAATTCAGAATATGCGAACACACCCACAATTAAAACACAAAGGTTATTAATCACAAAAGGTTAACATTCAAAGAACCAAATTTGAACAGCATTTGAAAAGCCATTTAATCTATAAAAATACCCATCACTCTTTTTTTTCCACTCAAATCAACCTTCCCTTTCATGAATTCTAAAGTCAAGTAAAATACATATTTTCCCCAATAATTATCATTATACAAACCACATTCAACTATGTTAAATGTTCTCCTACTAACCATCTTTTCTAAATGGGAACTCAATAAAAAAAGCTTCAATGAAAAAATCGCAATAATTTTAATGCAATCATCATCATTATCCCACGTTCGGATAAAAAACACTCTTGTATAGACTGCTTAGTATTTTTTGCAAGCCACCAAATTTTTTTTTATCAACGTGTTCTCTTCAACATAAATAAATGATAATAGAGAATCACTAATGCACCTTAAATTTATAACAAGAGCAAACTATTCAATCCCAAATTACAATTTTCTTACTAGAAACATCAAACCATCACTCATGTAAATTAGGTTTTCTCAATTCCCTTAATAACATAGAATGAATAATTGATATTGCACTTTAAATTTAGGTAAGTCAAGAAAATACGCAAAACAAGTTTTATAAAATAGATCTAATTGATTTTCATTTAAAATATCTTTTCTTATATCAATCACACCATAAGTGAAGCTACAACATATTTTAGCTTTAAAATAATCATCACTTTTGAACAAAGGCTCCCAATCCTAAAAAATAATAATCAAAAATAAAAAAATAAACAAAACATATACCAAAATCAAAAAATTAAATAAATACCTTTACATCAACAACCCTATCAACCAATCCTTCATCAATGTCAGCTTTGATTTTCTTCTTCCCCTCTCCACATCAGGATCTCTACTCTTCGTAGCTCTCTTCTTGCTCCTAGAAGCACTAGCTCTCTCAAAAGAAGTACGAGCTCTATCAAAAGAAGTTGGCCTCTTTGAATAACCTTTCTTTTCACTTCTACAAATCGTGTTCTCCACCATTTCTTCTGTTAAATTTTTTTCTAATTTTTTTCCTTCTTCATAGTAGCTTCTCACAATTTCACAAACTTCACCTTTTTAACACCACCAAATCGTGTGTTAACCATACGCTATATCAAATAAATAATCGCCAATAACAAAATGGGTAGTTACTTTGTCTACTACTATGGACAGTTACCAAAAAGAAACAAGAAGGAATTGAAAAGAGAAAGAACAAGAAACAGAGAAACAAAACCAAAAAAAATGGGTGCAATTTTGAAGATGAGAAGGGCAGACTTATAATTAATATAGGATAGTTTTATAATTAATAAAATTTTGGAGTATTTTTATTAAAAGCATTTAAAAAGTGCCCTTCTATGTAAAATTCTCAAGTCTATATTTTTTATGATCAAGACTTCATACTTCGCTGGATTATAAGTACAATTAAAGCATAGCATTACTATCTTGTTGATCTTCACCCTTTAGGATGTGATCCTGATTCCAGCATCCACTCGAAGTTTGATCCTAGATCTATTGAACAACAATTCGCAACAACTCTTAAGTCTATACTGCCAACTTCTCGACCTTCCTCGGCTCAAATGTCAAAACGCAGATGATCCACCGAAAAATCAAGACTAGCCCTTTTTTAGTCTTTTGAGGACTACATAAATTAGAGTAAACTTGGATATAGCCGCAACCCAGTTTGCAAAATGGTCAACAAAATGTACTTAATCAATTCTATTTGGCTCATCACCGTATTCCATCATTAGCATCATGCAGTATCTCAGCTTGCAATATGAAAAAAATAACGATGTATTTCTCCAATTTTTCAGAATTTTGTGGAATTTAATTGTAAAAAAAATTAATTATAAAAATATTTTAGGATTAGAATATTATTCTTTGATTATAAATAGTGTTTAGTAAACTAGTCAATACAATGCATATTAAACTTTCTCTGTTTACAAACCTTTTTCTTAGTTGTTTTTATATGTAACTAAATACTATAATAGGATAATGCAATCTTGTTCAACTTACAATTTTTTTTGGCATTTTATTTCAGGGGTGAAAAATTTATTATTTGAAGAAATTTCAAGATGATATCAACAATGACATCAGCAAAAAAATGTTGCATTTGAAGCGAAATTTTTTTGAATAGACAATAACACCTCTTATAAATAATAAATTGAAAGGTCAAATTGGAAAGCAAAATTGACTCTTTCCACTTGCAGGCAAATTCCATACGAAACCTTTCCTCTGAAGTGGACATATCCACGAATAATTTTCCGAATGAATTATGAATTTTAAATAGGTACCTGTGCTTAGTTTATGCATTTTTTTTCCAATTCTTTTATACATAAGATAATAATTTCTTTCTAAAATTAGTTTTTTTTTTATATACATTCATATATAAATAATTTATCACATTTATATTTATATTTATATTTTTAATATACTAGTTATTTTATTCATGTGTATTGTATATAGATTTTAATAATTGAACTTATTATTATTTGTATATTTCAAATTTATGAAAAATTTTAATTTTATATTTAGAAAGTTGTAATTGAAATTCTATTCTATTATTATTACTATTACTATTATTATAGTAATAATGATAATAATAATAATAATAATAATAATAATAATAATAATAATAATAATATTATTATTATTATTATTATTATTATTATTATTATTATTATTATTATTATTATTATTATTATTATTATTATTATTATTATTATAGTTTTTACATGTTTTCATTATATTTATCTACTTTTATTATTTTCTTTCTTCAAAATTTATCATGGTATAAGAGCAGTGATCATGGATGCATAAAAGTTTGGCTCAACCTATTTATGTTATTCGGTGTGATCTGTTTGTGATTTCGGGTGCAACCATTTTATAAGTTTGGCTTGTGCCTATTTATGTTGTTGGTAATTTTGGGTGTAGCCAATTTGTATTTGACAGTGATTTGATATGTGTTTCTTCAAATATGCTATCTATGTTTTTTATCTATCACTTTTTGTTGATACTCAAGACTCATTATTCCTGCAAAAATTGTTCTTATTTCAAAAAACCATTCTCTTTTATGCTGCATGGTTGGCCCATTTAAAAAAAAAAATTCTATTGTGCAAGTTTGTGGAGTCATTGTGCCACTTGCTAGTTAGGCCTCGCATGTTTTAGGGGGTTGTGTTAAAACAATCAATCTCACAATGGTTTCATACATACGATGGATAAAGGTACCTATCGCAATTTGCGATAGGTACAGTGTCATTGCGGGGATGAAATTCCCGAAATCATCCTCCTTCAGTTGATAGCCCCTTTGTATTAGAGGGCATCGAAGGAAGAAAATTTTGTTTTTATCTTGTTGGGGGACCCACGACGGACTATACATGTTAGCGACATGTATCGTCATCCATATAAGATTAAATGAATTCTTTAGAAATCTTTATATAAATAACCAAAAAATACTTCCCATTTTCTAAAATGCACCAAATTTTTGTTTATTACTAATATGCCGAAATATTAAGAAATATTTCCCTCTTTGTCTCCCGTGTAATGTAGTTGCAGTGGTGTTCATGGTGGTCTTGCTATTGGAATAATAAATTAAGTTATTGTTAAAATCTTCAAAAATTTATCGTAGTCTAATCTATGTTATATCCTATATATTAAATATAAAATTTTGTATAAAATAGAATTAAAAAATGTAGCAACAGCTGATGAATTAGTATATAGTCTACTTTTCTCCTCTCTTCTCAATTGCTTTACTTTACATTCATTTCATTTCATTTCCTTTTCTTTCTCTTTTCCATTTTTCTTCATTGTTAGTTATTATTTAACATAGGGAAAATGATCAAATCTATCCTAAACTATAGGCCAATTATCAATCTAATACTATTTTTAAAGTTGTATCAATTTGCTCCTCCAACTTTGAGAATTGTTTAAAATCTATCCAAACGACATTGAGCTTGTGATAGAGATGATGTGGCAATCTAACATGGCAATCTGATATGGCATAAGAGTGGCTGACATGGAAAAAAATGTAAAACTCACTGATCAATTCTATCCTTAACTATAAACTAATTATCAAACTAATCCTAATTTTAAAGTCTTTTCCATTTGCTCCTCCAACTTTTTGAGTTGTGCGAAATCTATCCATATATCAATAAGCTTGTGTTAAATAGTTGTAATTGCCATCTCACATGGAATATGAGTGTATGACATGATAAAATTAAACTTAAACTTCGGTCATACTTTTGCATTTTTTTATCTGATGCATATGTAATGGCCATAAAATGGTTAAAATTTTTTGAACAACTATTTTCTCTATATATAAAGCTTGAAATTATAATTTTCTTTTAAAATATTTAGATTTCTTACTACTTGGACTTCATGATACTTTTTAGTTTTTGATTTTGCATAAATATTTCAATTTTTTATGGGCTCATTTTTGTTGAAACCATACCTCAAAATGGGGACAACACCAAAATAATCAACCTGGATTTGCATAAGTTTCAAAATATCTCTATGTTTCCACATTTGCATATCATTATCTCATTATTCAAATAATATATTCATATATTTTGCGATTATGATTTGGAAAATAGTAAGTTTTAGTTTTTTAATTTTTTTGCCATGTTAGATGCTCTAATGCCACGAAAGATGGCCATTGCAGCTATCTGGCACAAGCTTATTGACTTCTAGATAGATTTGGCATAACTCAAAAAGTTAGAGGAGCAAATTGAAATGACTTTGAAATTAGGATTAGATTGATAATTGGTCTATAGTTTAAGATAGAATTGATAAGGTGAGTTTTAAGTTTTTTACCATGTCAGCCACTCTTATACCATGTCAGATTGCGATCTCATCTCTATCATAAGCTCAATGTCATTTGGATAGATTTGGAACAACTCCTAAAGTTGGAGGAGCAAATTGATACAACTTTAAAATTAGAATTAGATTGATAATTGGCCTATAGTTCATGATAGATTTGATCAATTTCCCTTTAACATAATTATTTTTATTTTGAATTAGTTATTGCTTTTACAAATGTAATTCCAGATAGTAGATATTGCCTCCAATTTACTTTTTGTGAATTAAGTTTGTAGATGGTTGATCAATGCAAGTGCTAATGGAGTTATAAGAGGAAAAATATGCTTTATGATTTAATACAATACAAAATATTCCAAGTTTAATTAATTATAATTTTTCCTTTATCATTCAATGCATATTTATTATTGTCCAATTCACTATGAATGTGTATCAATACCAAAAATTATTTTTTCATGAATCAGTTAGTTCATCTATTTTGTTTGTAGTAATTTAGAATATGTTTCATATATTTTATGTTTCTAATATATATCTTCATTACAGTCATCACTAAAGATCCGACTTCTAACACAATTTTTATTTGGAAGAATATGAATTTTTATATTCCAAAAATTTTAAAAATGATTGGAATGCAAATTTCTAATGTTTGAACTTTGGTATATGTTTTATTCAATTTTTGGTCTATTTTTTTGTATATGTTTAGTTTAATTTCCATATATGCAAACATTTTATTTACTTTCATTTAGCTTCATGAAGAATACATAACGATTTCATATATTTTTTCAATTGCATATATATCAAATGATATATTTTAAAAAAGGTTTTTAAAAATATCTAATAGAATTTTAGGGCACTCATTACAATGAGAAGTGGAATGACAATTTTATTTTTAAAAATTTTAAAGTGATAGGAATACAAATTCTATAAGTATGAAATATGGAATATTTTTTATTTATTTTTCGCTTATTTTTAGTTTATTTTCCATAAGTGAAACAATCTCATTATATTTTTCTTTATCTTTGATTGAATATATTAGCATCATTATTATTAATTATATTATGGTAAATTATGATTACCCCCTTGAGGTTTAGTCAAACTAACTACTTCGTCCATATGTTTGTAAAAGTCAATTAAATACCCTCTAACATTTGATTCCATTAACTATTTCCCCTTTTAATAATATTATGTTAGTCAAAAGCATAAACAACGGTCAAAATGTCAATATTTATATAAAATTCCAAAATTTCCCTTAATTAACTAAGAATTTGGACTTATTTGCATATATATGATAATTTGATAGCTAAATTGTAATTTTTAAGAGAAGAACAATATCATTTAACTCCTTAAACTTTCATCTTCCTTTCAATCATACCACATCTCTTTCACACCCACCACCACCACCCATTTATCCACTACCAAAATCCAAAATCAAAACTAACAAAAAAAAAATTTAAAACCAAAATCAAAAAACAAAATCCAAAACCAAACACCAAAATCAAAAGCAAACTTTGATCACTTCTCAACCGTACACACTCCTGTCCTTCACCCACTAATCCAAACTACAAACCACCACCATTGCCACTCCTCTGCCATAAAGCAAAACCATCACCATCACTCTCTGATAAAGCAACACAACCACCACCACTTTCTCTTCTCTTTGCATTAACACCACAAATCAATAAATAAAAAAATAAAAATTTCTTAAGTAATTTCATTAAAATTTTTGGTCAATTGCAAATGTTGTTGTTAGTGTTGTCGTGCAAGTTATCATCTCTGTCTCTATCTCAAGGGCATTAATTAAGGAAGTGGATGGTGGTGAAGACCTATCGAGGTAAGGGCAGTGATGGTCACTGCCATTGTCTTTGCCGACCCTTCTCTTCTTTAAGCCATTCTCTTCTCTTCTTCATTTGTTGCCATTGTCTCTAAAAAGGAAGAAGTAGATGAATCCACCTTCTTTTCTCCGTCGATTGCTGTCGTGAAACCATGATGATGATGGCGTTATGGACAGTGATGGGAGAAGAGTAATTGCCTTCGCCATTTCTCCTCGCCTTGAAGAAAAAACATAAATGACAGAAGGTGGTGGCTGGACAATGTGGAAAGTGGCTGGATAAATTCAACTTATATTAAGTATAACTAATTTTAATAATTGTTGGTGTCTAAAAAAATTAATTATTAAAAAATTAATTAATTTTTATTTATAAAATAAATAAAAAAATTAATAATATGTAAAAAAAAACTCTTGGACCTTGGTACAAAGTTAATAAAAATTTAAAAATTTAATTAATTATTTTTTATTTAAAAAATAAATAAAATATTAATATCAATAATATGTAAAAGAAATAAATAAATAATATAAATCAAAATATTAATACTGAAAAATATATAAAAACAAGGATGTCTCAATCTTGTTTATGATTTATAATAATTTTGATTTATGAGTTTAATTTTTAGTAAAATTAAATTTCATTTAAATTTGATAAATAATTTTAAATTTATTATTAATAAATTTTGTTGATAATATAATTAAAAATACAGATATTAAAAAAAAAAGTATGCCTTGTAATGGATGCCTTGATAATGCAACTCAAATAATAAAAATAAAACAAATATTAAAATATATAATGGGCAAATTAGTAATTTCAGCTCAACTTGACTGATTATAATGAAGAAATCTAACGGAAGGAGTAAATAGTTTACAGTGTTAAATGTCAGGGGGTATTTAATTGACTTTTACAAACATATGGATGAAGTAGTTATTTTGATCAAACCTTAGGGAGATAATCGTAATTTACCCTTATATTATTATAGGTAGCCACATGTCTGCTATATTAGTAATTTTGTCTATCATTGCTAGAATATAAATTCTAAAGAATTAAATTTAAAATATTTTTGGTATACTTTTGGTTAATTTTCGTATATTTTTTATTTATTTTTCCATATATTTTATGTTTTTAATACAATATCTTTAATATAATATATTTTACATTTTTAATACAGTATCCTAATTGCAGTATAATTTATGTTTCTGATACAATACCATTGTACCAAAACAATAGAAATGTCATATGTTTGCTACTTAACAAGATTAAAAAAAAAACAACTACTAATTATTAAATATCCATACAATTCATAACTCTCTTAATTTTTAGTATTTCATAAGTTACTTCTTTCACATGAATTGTCACGACCCAAAACAGGGGCCATGACCGGCGCTAGGGAACGGGAATTCTTTCGAATCCGGAACCCGTAGTAAGCCTAAAAATAAAATAAAATATGCAATAGTAATAATAACAATATCAAATTTGCAGCGGAAATAAAAATCATAAATATAATAATAACATTTCCATCAACTGGATTTAATTTAAATCTCAACTCATCATATATATAAAATCTCTTTAATACAATCCAGTTCAAATTTTTAAAATGCATCTCGCATAAATAAAATACATAATATCTCATAATTAATTTACAACTACAGCAGTGTCTAGATTATAAAAATAAGACTCAAGTAAGCAGTTTACACAAAGAAGCTGGGGCGGAAGAAATTCGACGTATAGACCTGCTACTGAGGTCTGAAGATGTTGACTCTCCTGAAAAATTAGTCAACGGAGGGGAGTCATACCTCACTGAGTGAATTACTATAATATATATACATACATACTAAATGACAATGCATGCAATCAACAGTATATATATATAATATGTATATATACAGACAAATACACACAGATGCAATAAAATCATTTTATATATATTTTATTGAAAATCATCTTTTATGAAGGATCACATAGAACCCTAGAATATCGCAACCTCAAAAATAGTGTTAGACAACACTCTAGCCATATAGGCTCACTTAATCCAAATATGTCCACTTAATCCATTTAAACAGTAGACTGGCCCCGAGACACTAAGTCAACCGAGCTCCAGCAGTCTGACTGCCAGTGTGATTGGCCCCAAGACACTTGGTCAACCGAGCTCCAGCAATCATACCCCCAAACCATATCTCACACATCAAATAATTACATTCAATCAATACCCACAAATAGTTAGTAGTATAGCCTATTTTCTATAAGCGCATCGGTACATACTCGGTCCTAGTGCTGCCCACTAGGTAGCACGTTCTATTGATATCCTTCATTAATAAATATAAAACATTCATTCACAAATAAATGATGCATGAACTTAAATAAAATAGCAACATAAACCATATATATACTGGAAATATACCAAAAGTAAACCAGGTATATTTCGAGTATATATGCGTCAAATAAATCCAATCAAATTACAAATTAAGCTAGAAATATATTTAAAAACATTTTAAATATAGTTTATTAACAAAACATGCATATAATTTAATATATACCAAAAATAAATCAAAAATAAACTAAATATAAACTTAAGTAATAATCAAATTATTTATGCATATTTAATCAAAATAAAACATGCATTTCTAAATCATGCATCCTAAGCATATGTATATAAAATAGCAACTCACCCTAGTGCGCTCCACGAGACGGGTCCGACAGGCCTGGTCCACTAGCCCTCGGTCTCAGCACAACTAAACAAGCAATAAATAACCGACATTAGAATAAGCCTAATAGAAATCCTAGAATTCGATCTAGAGTATTAAATACGGAAACAAAATTAGGGTTCGATTGGATATCATGTTTTACGAGAATTCTATCGAAAATTCGACAGAATCTCCCCTGTAAAATGGACATCTCTCTACTCAAAAGAGTAGAGCCGACCCTGCAAAGAAGCACACTTCAAAAAACAAGCTCAAAACAAATCCATAACCCCTCGGTCGAACTACAGACTACAATCTACCGACCGGGGTCCACAAACACAGAATAATTTTGATAATACCAAAAATACCCTTAAAACCTAAAAATACATCTTATAGGTAGAAATTACATAATTAACCTTTAAACACAGTAAAAATCGATAAAACTCATTTTATTTGAAAAATCGTATATTATATATATAATTAAAAATAATTCACGAAAAATAGTTTTAATTAGTTAAAAATACTAAATAATTTGTAAAAATAATTTTTATACTTTAAAAAACTATTAAAACCAATTAAATTACATTTTTAGCCAATTTAGGGTAAAATTGCCAAAATACCCCTATATATATAAATATACTATAATTACTTCAAAAATTCACCAAAAATTATACAATTATCCAAAATTAATTTTCTCAACATATTTATGAATAATATTAATAATTAAACTCAATTAACCAATTAAATTCAATTAAAAACACAATTAACCCTAATTTCCCAAATTTACATAAACTTCAATAATTCAAAATAAATACTTAGAAATTCATAAAAATTCCAAATAAATTCCTATAATTCATTTCAACACCTAATTTAACCATAAAACACAATTTCATAATTTAAATAATTAATTTCCGAAAATTAGAAAATAATATTAAAATATTTAAAAATACCCAAAAATCCAAAAAATCTCCAAAAATTCCACAAAAATTCATAAATGTAGATTAAGCTACTAGGAAAAATATTTGTGAAGGGAGTTTTCATGAATCAATCAATTCAAAGCTCAAAAAAATCAAAAACCCTAATGTGACCGAAATTGAAAATTCAAAACCTAAGCAATTCTAGACCATTTAAGCTCAAACCAAAGCTAGAATCACACTCACCGGAGCTCAAGGAGAAGAAAGAGACTGGCGGTGTTGAAAACGGTGGCCGGAATCATCGTCGACGGTGAGGAGAATAATTTCAGCCAAAATGGAAGAAAAGGGCTGCCGGCGCCGGGGAAGGAGGCTACTGGCGGCAGGGGATGGCTGGGAACGGCAGTGGCAAGCTGAGAGGCACACCGATGGTAGGTGATCGGCGTGACAGACGGTGGTGAGGGGTGGTCGGGCGCTCGGGAGAAGAAGAAGAAGAAGAAGAAGAAGAAAAAGAAAAGGAAAGAGAAGAAAAAGAAAAGAAAAGAAAAAGAAAAAGAAAAAATAATAATAATAATAATAAAAATAATTTTAATAAAATATTTAAAAAAATCACACCCACACATATAATTAAATATTTTAATAATTTAATAATAAATAAAATAATTAAATAACAATAAATTAATAAACAAATAATAAAATATTAGGGTAATATATTAAATTCTAATTAAATAAATATTTACACACATAGGCTTTATTTAGTATTTTAAAAATACGTATGAGTTCATGCAAGTTCGAAAATATATTTAAAATAATTAATAATAAATTATTTGCGTGAAAATTTCCCCGAAAATACAAGTCCCGGGAAAATTTTACGTAAAGTACTATAAATAATACACAATAATAAAAATAGGTTTTAAATACATCTTAACTCGTAAAATATCATAATATATATACAAAAATTATTAACACTGCATATCCCGATACAGTGTAAAAATATTTAAAAACACGGGATATTACAGTCTTCCCCCCTTACAAGAATTCGTCCTCGAATTCCAAAAAACATAATTAAGAAGGAAAGAGATACGGGTAAGAAGCTCGCATCTCAGCTTCAGTCTCCCACGTATGCTCCTCGACTCTGTCGCTATGCCACAGAACCTTGACCATCGGAATCTGCTTCGATCGCAACTGTCGAACTTGAAAATCAACGATCGCCACAGGTTCTTCCACAAACGTCAAATCTTCACTCACTTCCACACTGTCAAGTTGCAACACGTGTGAAGGGTCTGAGATATACTTCCTCAACATTGAGATATGAAATACTGGATGCACTTGTGACATACTCGGAGGCAAATCCAACCGATATGCTACAGTGCCAACTCTCTCCAGAATCTCAAACGGTCCAATATACCTCGATGCTAACTTACCCTTCCTACCAAATCTCATCACACCCTTCATCGGAGATACCTTCAGAAAAATGAAATCTCCAACCTGAAACTCCACATCTCTACGCCTAGGATCTGCATAACTCTTCTGTCTACTAACTACGGTCTCTAATCTTCGCTTAATCAAGATGACTATCTCTGCAGCATCCTGAATCATCTCAGGTCCAGTCAAAGCTCTCTCACCAATCTCATCCCAACTCAACGGGGATCTACACTTCCTTCCATATAACGCCTCGTACGGTGCCATACCAATACTGCTATGGTAGCTGTTATTATATGAAAACTCAACGAGTGGCAAATGATCATCCTAGCTACCTCCCAAATCCAAGACACACATCCTCAACATATCTTCCAGTGTCTGGATCATCTTCTCGGACTGACCATCTGTCTGAGGATGAAAAGCAGTACTGAAATCCAACCTAGTGCCCATCGCTTCCTGCAACTTCTGCCAAAAACTAGAAGTAAACACTGAACCTCTATCCGACACAATGGACACAGGTACCCCATGAAGGCACACAATATGCTTCACGTACAACTTCACCAATCTAGCAACTGAATATATGGCTTTCACAAGCAAGAAATGTGTAGACTTTGTCAACCTGTCTACAATCACCCAGATGGAATCGTATCCATCCTTCGAACGAGGTAAACCGACCATAAAATCCATAGTTATCCTTTCCCACTTCCACTCAGGAATAGGAAGAGGCTAAAGCTTCCCAAAAGGCTTCTGATGTTCGGCTTTCACTTGCTGACACATCAAGCACTTAGCAACATAGTCAGCGACATCCTTCTTCAATCCATCCCACCAGTATAAATCTCTGATACTGTGGTACATCTTAGTAATGCCCCGATGAACGCTGTAGGTTGTAGAATGTGCTTCCTCTAGGATCTCTTCTCTCAAATCATCCACATTAGGAACACATAATCTACCACTGATCCACAACACACCATCATCATCGAGTGTGAAATCAGTGAACTTCCCTGCTCTGACATTCTCTGCAAGCTCTTCCAGAATAGGATCTCGGCTCTGAGCTGCTTTAATCCTATCCCTCAGTACAGATCGTACCTTAAACTGAGCTAGCAGTCCACCTGATCTACTAAGCTTCATCATCAGACCTTGATCCACCAACAGATGCAACTCCTGGATCAATGGTCTCCTCTCAACACTGATGTGAGCAAGACTGCCTGAGGACTTCCTACTCAAGGCATCTGCTACCACATTAGCTTTACTCGGATGATATAAGATCTCGCAATCATAATCCTTCAATAATTTCAACCATCTTCTCTATCTCAGATTCAAATCTCGCTGCTGGAAAATGTACTTAAGGCTCTTGTGATCAGTAAATATCTCACAAGTCACCTTGTACAAATAATGTCTCTAGATCTTCAAAGCAAAGATCACTGCAGCCATCTCAAGGTCATGTGTAGGATAGTTCTGTTCATGCTTCTTCAACTGCCTCGAAGCATAGGCTATCACCCTTCCATTCTGCATCAACACATAACCAAGACCAATTCTAGAGGCATCACAGTAAACTGTGAACTTATCCACACTATTAGGCAAAGCTAATACTGGCACTGTGGTCAACTTCTCCTTCAACAATTGAAAACTATTCTCACAAGTTTCTAACCACTCGAATCTAACATTCTTCTGAGTCAAGCGAGTCATAGGGGCTGCTATTCTGGAAAAATCCTGCATAAACCGCCTATAATACCTGGCTAAACCCAGAAAACTTTGAATCTCAGTAATAGAAGTCGGTCTAGGCCAATCAGATACTGCCTCAATCTTCTGTGGATCAACCTGAATACCTTCTTTAGACACTACGTGTCCAAGAAAAGAAACACTCTCCATCCAGAAATCACACTTCGAGAATTTAGCATAAAGCTGATGATCTCTCAGTGTCTGCAGTACAATCCTCAAATGATATACATGCTCCTCCATACTCCTTGAATAAATCAGTATATCATCAATGAATACTACCATAAATTGATCCACATACGGTCTGAATACTCTGTTCATCAGGTCCATAGAAGCTGCTGGTGCATTAGTCAAACCAAAAGACATCACCAGAAAACTCATAATGGCCATATCTAGTGCTTAATGTTGTCTTAGGAATATCAGCTTCACTGATACGCAGCTGATGATAACCCGACCTCAAGTCAACCTTAGAAAAGAACTGTGCACCCTGTAGCTGGTCAAACAAATCATCTATCCTCGGGAGAGGATACTTGTTCTTCACTGTCACCCTTATTCAGCTCTCTGTAGTCAATGCATAGTCTCAGGGTACCATCCTTCTTCTTCACAAACAGGACTGGTGCACCCCAAGGAGAAACACTGGGTCTAATGAAACCTTTATCCAATAACTCTTGTAACTGCTCCTTCAACTCTTTTAACTCTGCAGGAGCCATTCGATAGGGTGGCATAGATATAGGAGTAGTACTTGGAACCATATCTATATAGAACTCAATCTCTCTGTGAGGTGGTAAACCTGGCAACTCCTTGGGAAAAACATCAGGAAACTCACAAGCAACAGGAACATCTGTGAGTGACAACTTCTCCACTGACGTATCCTTGACCAATGCCAAATATCCCTGACAACCTTTCTTCAACAACTTCCCTAGCTGTAATATCAGAAATAAGATTCTGAGGTGCTGAACTCCTATCACCAACAAACTTAAACTCTTATTCATTAGGAATTCTGAACGTCACCTCCTTATTCCTGCAATCTACCACGGCATAGTGCTGAGATAACCAATCCATTCCCAAAATAACATCAAACTCCATCACATTCAACAGAATCAAATCAGCGGGTAATTCTCTATCTCCCACGAGAACTGGACAACCAGAAAGAACAATATCGGCGTCCAAGGAATCACTCAGAGGAGTGGCAATAGACAAAGGAAAAGCCATCCTCGAAGCTTGCCAACAAGATTTAAAAGCAAAAACAGGAGAAACAAACGAATGCGTGGCACCCGGATCAAACAAAACCCCAAGCATCCAGGTAACAAACAGAAACAATACCTGCCACGACTGCATTAGATGCCTGAGCATCCTGTTGAGTGAGATGAAAAACTCTGGCCTATCCTCGACCTCCCTGTTGACTGGTAGAAGCCTGGCCAACACCTCTAGTACCTCCTCTAATACCTCTACCATGACTCTGCTGTGGAACAAACTGAGTGGAACTCTGATGCTGAGCTGGTGGTAATTGAAATGGCATGGGTGCTGTACTAGCAATCGACTGCTATGGGAATCGCAAAATCTGCTGCTGCTGATATCCGGAGTAAGGACACGATCTGGCAAAATGCCCTGTCTGCCCGCATCTGTAGCATGTCAGCGGTGTCAGATAACATGGTCCCTGATGGACTCTACCACAAGTTTGACAAACACTGGCCGCTGATCCAGAACTACGACCACTGCTGCTGCTTGAAGCACTTGACCCGAATCTGAATGATCTATGCTAACCTCCACAGCCATGTCTACTACTCCGATGCACTCACTGCTGCTATCTCTGACTCTGCTGAGTTGGACCTCGCTACTGACTACTCGAACCAATATGAAAACTCGAATACGGAGTAGCCTGCAATCCACTCGACTGAACTCCTAGCTGGTAATAATCAGGCATCGCTCCCTGCCTAACTAGTCTCAGCTCAATCTCCTTAGCCAACTCGATCACAGACTCCAGAGTAAGACCTGTTGTAGGCATACCATCAAAAGCTAAACCCAAACCAGTAACGTAGGTAGTGACTGTAAAATATTGATCTTGCATCAGATCCTCAGCATATCTACCTAGACGAAGAAACTCTCGGGTATACTCCTCTACATATCGATCTACATGAGAAATACTGGTCAGACGGAGACGATAGCTCAAATGAAGAGGCTCTGGACAAAATCTCCTCATAAACTGCTCTTGAAACTGAGCCCACGTCATCGTCATCATATAAGGCTGGATCATCTGAATAAACCAATCTAGGGCTGGTCCCTCGACAGATAACTCAACGATCATGATCCGTTGGTACTCGGTATGAGCAGTCCGAGTCCTAGTCTCAATCGCATACAGAAAATCTAATGGATCAGAAGTACCATCAAATGCAATCCTACTAACTCGGGCATAGAACAAAGCTGCCTCAGGGTCAGACATACCCTGCTGATAGGCAGACTGAACAACAACTATTTATTAAATAAATATTTTGATTATTTAAAGAATTCTAGAGTAGAATGTACAGAGCACAAGCAGCCAAGGACATGTTGGCCAGCACACTTCACAAATGAGTTGATATTATAAAGTGTTTATTAAATTTATGCATAAATTAAATTTATTTTATGCAATTAAATATATTATGACACTGTTGAATATTTCATTTGCTTTATTGTTAATAAACTTGCGAAAGTATTTTAGTTAAGTTTAGTTTTATTTTATTTCATATATGATATAAATTGTTTTAGATAAATTGGTAGAATGTTCTACCTGATGGGTGTTACTAGAACTATGTGCGCAATTGTTAAAATATTAAGTCTATTATGCACTAGTGATTGGCTAGGTTGAGCTTGTTCTCTCAGGCAACATTATGGATTAGGCTTGGCTGAGCGTGTTCTTTCAGGCAGGTATTTGGATTGAGTTCGTTCGAGCTTGTTCACTCATGCTGGAATTGAGATGTAACTCGGTTGAGCTTACTATCTCAAGATATTGATAATGGACTAAATGACTAGATTGCAATTGTAGCTTAATTAACCTTGATCTCTCGGCATAGTGTCATTTGAATTTAAAAAAGCCAAAAGGCTAGTAGAATTAAGATTTAGGGTTCTACCATAATTTTCACTAAAGATCTTAATTTATATGATTTTCGTATGATAAATCTATATCAAAGAGATGTATAAATTTTAGAAAGGTATTTTTATAAAGATAATTTTCAACAAAGTAAAGGGTTTTACATATCTATTTTATTTAATGGTTTTAAATAAATATTTTGAAAACCAATATGCATTTTATAATATTAATTCACTTAGTAAGGTATGTTTCCCCTCAATCTTATTTTTTTAGAACCTCACAAATAGTCCATCACTTGTTTTCATCTGCGTCAGGTTTTCTTTCTCTCCAGCTATCGTATTTAGGTCTATATATATATATATATATGGTGTTGGTTTTTGTTTTATTTTAGAGGAAACTCTGCTAGATTTTCTTTAAATTATTAAAATTGATTAATTTTATTGTGAAGAATTTCTAAGTCTTAATATGGCTTTCGGAAGCTTCACACTTTTGCATTCCTTAGTGCCGCTCACTTGCCCTTTAAGGTTCAGGTCGTGACAGTTAGCCAATATATTTTTGGGATTTTATTTCGCAAATTTCTCGAGTGGTACATAAGAATACACAAATTGTGGATGGCCAAAATACAAGAAACTCTTATGCAACAAAATTTTAATTCATAATTGATTACTCAAGCTCTTAATGTGTATAATATTTAATATTCATTATAGTTGAACCAACATGACTATTTCTAAAAAGCAGTAATAGAACTTTGGAAAAGGAAAATAAACCCACAACTTCAATTTCAACAATTGTAAAATAGAATCAATTTTATCAGTAAACTTAAATACCATAAATATAATCATAGGAGTTCTAAGATTTCAAGTAGTCTAATGTGGTTGTAAAATACAACATAATGCATCACAACTTTAAATTGAAGAAGCAATCCCAAAATATAAATTCATGTAATATCCCATGTTTTTAAATATTTTTACACTGTATCGGGATATGCAGTGTTAATAATTTTTGTATATATATTACGATATTTTACGAGTTAAGATGTATTTAAAATCTATTTTTATTATTGTATATTATTTACAGTACTTTACGTAAAATTTTCCCAGGACTTGCATTTTCGGGAAAATTTTCACGTAAATAATTTATTATTAATTATTTTAAATATATTTTCGGACTTGCATAAACTCATACGTATTTTTAAAATACTAAATAAAGCCTATGTGTGTAAATATTTATTTAATTAGGGTTTAATATATTACCCTAATATTTTATTATTTATTTATTAATTTATTGTTATTTAATTATTTTATTTATTATTAAATTATTAAATTATATGTGTGGGTGTGATTTTTTTTAAATATTTTATTAAAATTAATTTTTTTTTATTATTATTTTTCTTTTTTCTTTTTTTTTTTCTTTTTCTTTTCTTTTTCTTTTCTTTTCTTTTTCTTTTCTTTCCTTTTCTTTTTCTTCTTCTTCTTCTTCTTCTTCTCCCGAGCACCCGACCACCCCTCACCACCGTCTGTCACACCGATCACCTACCGTCAGTGTGCCTCCCGGCTTGCCACCCCCGCCGTTCCTAGCCGTCCCCCACCGCCAGCAGCCTTCTTCCCCGGCACCCGGCAGCCCTTTTCTTCCATTTTGGCTAAAATTCTTCTCCTCGCCGTCGATGATGATTTCGGCCACCGTTTTCGACACCCGCCAGTCTCTTTCTTCTCCTTGAGCTCCAGTGAGTGTGATTCTAGCTTTGGTTTGAGTTTAAATGGTCTAGAATTGCTTAGGTTTCAAATTTTCAATTTCAGTCACATTAGGGTTTTTGATTTTTTTGAGATTTGAATTGATTGATTCATGAAAACTCCCTTCATAAATGTTTCTCCTAGTAGCTTAATCTACATGTATGAATTTTTGTGGAATTTTTGGAGATTTTTTGGATTTTTGGGTATTTTTGAATATTTTAATATTATTTTCTAATTTTTGGAAATTAATTATTTAAATTATGAAATTGTATTTTATGGTTAAATTAGGTGTTGAAATGAATTATAGGAATTTATTTGGAATTTTTATGAATTTCTAAGTATTTATTTTGAATTATTGAAGTTTATGTAAATTTGGGAAATTAGGGTTAGTTGTGTTTTTAATTGAATTTAATTGGTTAATTGAGTTTAATTATTAATATTATTCATAAATATGTTGAGAAAATTAATTTTGGATAATTGTATAATTTTTGGTGAATTTTTGAAGTAATTATAGTATATTTATATATATAGGGGTATTTTGGTAATTTTACCCTAAATTGGCTAAAAATGTAATTTAATTGGTTTTAATAGTTATTTAAAGTATAAAAATGATTTCTACAAATTATTTAGTATTTTTAACTAATTAAAACTATTTTTCGTGAATTATTTTCAATTATATATATAATATACGATTTTTCAAATAAAATGAGTTTTATCGGTTTTTACTGTGTTTAAAGGTTAATTATGTAATTTCTACCTATAAAATGTATTTTTAGGTTTTAAGGGTATTTTTGGTATTATCAAAATTATTCTGTGTTTGTGGACCCCGGTCGGTAGATTGTAGTCTGGAGTCCGACCGAGGGGTTGTGGATTTGTTTTGAGCTTATTTTTCGAAGTGTGTTTCTTTGTAGGGTCGGCTCTACTCTTTTGAGTAGAGAGATGTCCGTTTTACAAGGGAGGTTCTGTCGGATTTTCAGTAGAATTCTCGTAAAACGTGATGTCCAGTCGAACCCTAATTCTATTTTCGTATTTAATATTCTAGATCGAATTCTAGGATTTCTATTAGGCTTATTCTAATGTCGGTTATTTATTGCTTGTTTAGTTGCACCGAGACCGTGGGCTAGTGGACCAGGCCCGTCGGACCCGTCTCGTGGAGCGCACTAGGGTGAGTTGCTATTTTATATATATATGCTTAGGATGCATGATTTAGAAATGCATGTTTTATTTTGATTAAATATGCATAAATAATTTGATTATTACTTAAGTTTATATTTAGTTTATTTTTGATTTATTTTTAGTATATATTAAATTATATGCATGTTTTGTTAATAAATTATATTTAAAATGTTTTTAAATATATTTCTAGCTTAATTTGTAATTTGATTGGATTTATTTGACGTATATATACTCGAAATATACCTGGTTTACTTTTGGTATATTTCCAGTATATATATGGTTTATGTTGCTATTTTATTTAAGCTCATGCATCATTTATTTGTGAATGAATATTTTATATTTATTAATGAAGGATATCAATAGAACGTGCTACCTAGTGGGCAGCACTAGGACCGAGTACGTACCGGTGCGCTTATAGCAAATAGGCTATACTACTAACTATTTGTGTGTATTGATTGAATGTAATTATTTGATGTGTGAGATATGGTTTGGGGGTGTGATTGCTGGAGCTCGGTTGACCAAGTGTCTCGGGGCCAATCACACTGGCAGTCAGACTGTTGGAGCACCGGTTGACTTAGTGTCTCGGGGCCAGTCTACTGTCTAAATGGATTAAGTGGACATATTTGGATTAAGTGAGCCTGTATGGCTAGAGTGTTGTCGAACACTGTTTTCGAGGTTACGATATTCTAGGGTTCTATGTGATCCTTCATAAAAGATGATTTTCAATAAAATATATATAAAATGATTTTATTGCATCTGTGTGTATTTTCCTGTATATATACATATTATATATATATATTCTTGATTGCATGCATTGTCATTTAGTATGTATGTATATATATTATAGTAATTCACTCAGTGAGGTCTGACTCCCCTCCGTTGACTAATTTTTCAGGAGAGTCAACATCTTCAGACCTCAATAGCAGGTCTATATGCTGGATTTCTTCCGCCCCAGCTTCTTTGTGTAAATTGCTTACTTGAGTCTTATTTTTATAATCTAGACACTGCAATAGTTGTAAATTAATTATGAGATATTATGTATTTTATTTATGCGAGATGCATTTTAAAAATTTGAACTGGATTGTATTAAAGAGATTTTATATATGTGATGAGTTGAGATTTAAATTAAATCCAGTTGATGGAAATGTTATTATTATATTTATGATTTTTATTTCCGCTGCAAATTTGATATTGTTATTATTACTATTGCATATTTTATTTTATTTTTAGGCTTGCTATGGGTTCTAGATTGGAAAGAATTCCCGTTCCCTAACGCCGGTCATGGCCCCTGTTTTGGGTCGTGACAAAGTTGGTATCAGAGCAGAGTTCTGTGTCAGGGCTTAGTTATGTGAGTTGTGGCCCTAGTTTTAAGGTTGTGTTTTCTGTTGAACTACTGCAGTGTATTAGGTTCGAGTATGTCTTGATAAGTATTCCTTGTTTTAGTTTTCTGCGTTATTCCTCCATTATCTGTTTTGCCTGAATCTTTCCGTTTGTCTTTTCAGAATGAGGAGGCGAGCACGTGTCGCTCCACCGGTCGTTGAGGCCGAGGATGTGAGTCTTTTCAGGATGAGGTTTTACCTCTTGAGCAGCCAGTTAGACGTAGAGGTCGTGGCAGAGGTAGACCTCGAGGAGCGACAGGTCACCGTAGGCAGAGAGAGTTACAGGATGAGGAGCCTGTTGAGCCTAAATTTGATGTTCCTTATGAAAATTAAGGAATTATCAAAATAACCTGACAAATAATATAAATGATAAATTTTGAGGTTAAAAAATGTTGACCTTAGCAATAATCAATCTTAATTTTGATATTAACAAACTCAATTTTGAGTATTTAATTCTTTTATTTAAGTATGTATAAGTTAGGACTCTATTAGAAGTTAAAATGAAGTATAATTATCTTGGGCTGATTGTACCTTTAAGATTCAATGAGGCTTTTGACCTCCTTAGAGCTTTATAATGAGAAAGTTATCTTCTTCAAATTTGAAGTAGAATCTTGAGCTTTCTTAATTAGGCTTGTTTTTCAAAATCCAAGTTCATTTGGTTATGAAAATTTTGAGTCAAAATCTACGTATACGTCTGCCATCTCAGATTGCACATCTCTTAGTATTTTGGACATATCTTGAGTTATAGAAGTCCAATTAAGGTGATTCAAAATGATATAGAAATATAAGTAAAATATATACAAATTTCGTGAAAAAATAATAGGCAAATTCAAATTTCATAAGGAGAAAATCATGGCTTCAACTTATGTATAGCTGTCTGACAGTATTCTGCATTTCATATTGCACAACTCTTAGTATTTTGGACATATCCTGAGCTAAAGATGTTAAATTTAGGTGATTTAAAATGATATGAAAAGATAAGTAAAATATATACAAATTTTATGAAGAAATTATAGGAAAATTAAAATTTTTTCCAGATCAAATCACGGCTTCAACTTGTGTATAGTTGTCTGATAGTATTCTGCATTTCAAATTGCATAGCTCTTAGTGTTTTAGAAATATCCTGAGCTAAAGAAGTACAATTTAGGTGATTAAAAATGATATGGAAAGATAAGTAAAATATCTACAACTTTAATGAATAAGGTATGGGAAAATCAAAATTTCTTCAGGAGCAAATCATGGCTTCAACTTGGGTATAGTTATCTGATAGTATTTTGCATTTCAAATTATACAGCTCTTAGTATTTTGGACATATCCTAAGCTACAGATGTCCAATTCCGGTGATTCAAAATGATATGGAAATTTAATTCAAATATCTACAGCTTCTATGAGGAAAGTATGAGAAAATTCAAACGACTTGAGTAGCCAATCATGGTTTCAATCCATGAATAGCTGTTTGACAACATCACTTTCAATGATCCAAAATATTGATGTTGGACACATCATTTGCACCTCCAACGACTATATTTTTAAGTATAAATACCTCTAGATCTGAATGAAATTTAAGAAACAAATTTACCATTCATTCTTTCTTAAGCATTCATTGAGCTCTTAAATTCTCTTAAACAATTCTTTGTTTGTATAACTCTCGTGAGAGTTGGATGGGTGTTAGAAAGAGAATTTATCTTCATCTTAAATCTTAGGTTAGATTAGAAGGGAAGTGAGCTTGATTTATAAAGGAATTGGTTTAAGTGTTGTCTATTGAAACACTTAGGTTTTGGTTTTTTGAGTGAGCTTTAAAAAATCATGTTGTAAGGTTATAAGAGTGAGCCATAAAACTCTTGTGTAATCTCAATCTTGTTAATAAGATTATGGGTGATTGAAAATCCTAGCTTGGAGATAAGTTAGGTGGAGACGTAGGATTGCTGTTGAATCCGAACTCCTAAAATCTTTGTGTTCTTTATTCTTCCTTCTCAACTTCTATTTAATTCTTGCAAAGAATTCTTTTAATTTCTCATTTTTATTTGATAGTCCTATTCACCACCCTTTAGGACTCTTTACGAAGAATTTAATTTAATTTAAATGGAATTAAAATAATTTCCACCATAACCATTCCAAAGTTTATATCTCATAATCTCTAAAGTATTAGATTAATCTCCAGTCATGGAAATTGGTTACCATAATTTATATGATTTAGTAAAAATAATTTCATAATTTTTGGATTGGTTACTATTCATCACTTGAATTCTAGTGGAACTTGCCAAATTTTTTACTAGAAACATATCACCCAGCCAAACCAAATATACCAATGTGTTCATAATAATTTATTGAGCACAATTATACCCTCAAATACCCCAAATATATATATATATATATATATATATATAGAATAAAAAGATTGAAAACTAGAAGGAAAATTACCAAAAAAATCATAAAAAATTCTAACAGTAGAGATCAAACATGAAGCTAGTGTCATGGGTATATGGAATAAGTTGCCAGTAGTGGCTTTGGTTGTATAGTGATGAGGTGGATGTTCCAACTCCGACAACTTGGGTAGAATTTTTGAAGTGAAATATGAAAATTTTTATGACCTTTCTACAGAAACGGACACCATTAGTGCATAGAGGACATTGAAAAATATCTATGGTTAAAATTTCATGTTTAGGTGGTTAACAAAAAAGAGAAAGAATTTAAGGACTAAAATAGATATTTGCCAACATCATAGCTCTTCCTCCTTTTGCAGCCCCTTTCTCTACTTATAGATATTTATTTTTGTCTTTTTTTTTCTTAAAAACCAATATCAACCTTTATAAACTCAAACAACCCATCAACCTATATACACTAAGCAATCCAAAACAACCTGAGCAACCTCTATCAACCTAGTAACCAAAACAGCCACAAAAAATAAAAAGATATATATATATATATCCTTCTAATAAACCCATATACACCCTTTTTTCTTTTTCTCTATTATTATTATTTTCCTCGATTATTAAATTCTCCCCCTTTAATAAAATTCATCCTTGAATTTTAAAAACTCCTTATCAAACTTCAAATAAATAGAGGTAACAACTATGCATTTCAAATTCTATCTCCTAAGCGTTGTTGTATGGTTGCTCCACAACACTTTCACTATAAGAATCACCTTAGTTCAAACTTGATGATCTATAATTGCCATAAGATATTCTTTATATGACAAATCATCACTTAGCTCCACTTTTTGAGACTGAAGAATATGAGAAGGATTAGAGATATACTTCCTTAACATGGACACATGGAATACTAGGTGAATTCAAGATATGCAGGTGGCAACACTAATTTATAAGCTACTTCTCTAACTCTAGAGTGAATCTTAAAATGTCTAATACACCTTGAGGCTAGTTTGCCCTTCTTACTAAGTCTCATCACCTCTTTCATTAGAGACACCTTGAAAAACACTATGTCTCCAATGGTTCTTCATTTCTCTTAGGATCTACACTTTTTGCCATATAATGCTTCATATGGAGCCATTCCAATACTCGCATGATAACTATTATTATATGCAAATTCAATTAAAGGAAAGTGTAAATCCCATTAACCACCAAAATCCATTGCACACATTCTCAATATATGTTCCAACATCTAAATGGTCCTTTCTGATTGACCATCTATATAAGGATAAAATGTTATGCTGAAATCAAGTTTTATGCCAAATTCAACTCTTGCCAAAAGGTAAAAGTAAATGTAGCTCCTCTATTTAAAATTATACTTTCTAGTACCCTATGAAGGCAAATAATTAAATTAATATATAGCCTAGCTAACCTTTTCAGTAGTGTACATCTTCTTAATTGGCAAAGCATAAGCTAACTTGGTTAGCTTGTTAACTATCTCCTAAATAATAACCATATTGCACTTCCTCTTTAGGATGGATAATTGTTATAAAAATCTTAAGGGCCTCTACTATTCTAATTTCACCTATTGACAAGTGAGACACTTGGATACAAATTCCACAATGTCTTTTTTATCCTATTCTACTAGTAAGGATCTTTTAAATCATGATACATCTTAGTAGACCCTGATGAATACTGTAAGTAGAAAAATGAGCTTCTTCCATAATCTCCTTCCTTAAATAATCTGTAGTTGCCATACATATCCTAGTGCCAAAATGTAGTACACCTTTACTGTCAATAAAAAAATCTATGGATTAACCTTGTTATAACTCTAACATTATCCTTTATAATTATGAGTTCCTTCACTGAGCTACTTTAAATATATCCAAGTACATTGATCATACTCAAAATTGAGCTAATAAACATGAATTTGTTACCTTCCATTGTAACCCTTAATCAATCAATTAATGTAATTCTTTAATGATTGACCTCTGAGCTAATGTAAGCAAGGTTTCCTTTTGACTTTCTACTTAAGGCATTAGCTACCACATTAACTTTACTTGGATGACATAAAATCAAGAAACTATAGTCTTTCAAGAGTTCCATCCATCTCCTCTGCCTCAAATTTAAATCTCTCTATTGGAAAATATATGTCAAGCTTTTATGATCATTGTATATTTCACAAGTTACACCATACAAGTGTTGCTTCCAAATCTTCAATGCAAACACCACTACTACCATTTCTAAATAAGTGCAAGCACTACTGCTACCATTTCCAAATATTGAGTAGGGTATTTTTGCTTATGCTTCTTTAACAAATGTAAAGCATAAGCAACTACTCTCCTATTTTGCATCAATACACACCCTAACCCTACTCAAGAAGCATCATAATACACTGTATACCCTTTATTTCCTGAAGGTATAGTCAGCACTAGAACTAAAGTCAACCTGTCCTTGAGTAATTTAAAATACTCCTTATATTTGTTTATCCACACAAACTTAGCATTCTTCTAGGTTAACCTTGTTAAAGGTGTGATAATCATGGAGAAATCCTTTATAAATCTCCTATAATAACTAGCTAAACATAAAAACTTCTTACTTACGTGACTATTAAGGGCCTCGACCACTCTATAATGGCTTTAATCTTTTTGGGATCCACTTGTATACCATCTTTGGATACCACGTGGCCTAAAAATGCTATTTGATATAACCAAAACTTGCACTTCAATAATTTGGCATACAATTAATGCTCTCTAAAAGTCTAAAGCACCATCCTCAAATGTATAGTATACTCTGCCTCACTCTTAAAATGTACCAAAATGTCATTAATAAATGATATCATAAATTAGTATAATATTAGCCTAAATACCTAATTCATCAAGTCCATAAAATTTTTTAGGGGCATTAGTCAACCCAAAGGACATCATAAAAATTCATAATGGTCGTATCTTGTCCAAAAAGTAGTCTTATGTATATTTGCACTTTTAATCCTTAATTGATAATATCCAAACCTTAAGTCAATGTTAGAGAAATTCCAAGCTCCTAGAAGTTTATCAAACAAATCATCGATCCTTAGGAGTGGATATTTGTTCTTAATGGTAAATTTTTTTAAATGTCTATAACCAATACAAAGTAGACAACTGCTATATTTTTTCTTTACAAATAGTACTGGCACACCCTAAGGAGATATAAAGCGTATAATGAAACCCTTATCAAGCAATTCTTGAAATTTCTTTATAAGCTCCTAAAATTCTTTAAGTGCCATTTTATAAAGTGGCATAGAGATATGATCTATACCATATACAACTTCAATACAAAATTCTATCTCTCTTTGCAATGGCAACCTTGGTAATTCTTCATGAAAGACAATTTGAAAACTCACACATAATTAGCACATTCTTATCTACCTTTGTATCTCTGACCATAGCCAAATAACTTTAACATCCACTTTTATGCATCTTTCTAGCTGTGATTGCAAAAATAAGATTATAAGGCATTTAACTTTTATCGCCACTAAATCAAAATTCCATATCATTTATAATTCTTAAAATCATTACTTTCTCTCAACAGTCTGATGTAGCATAACGTTAAGCCAACTAATTTATTCGTAAAATCATATCAAAATCTATCACATCTAATAAACTTTACCTAATTAGGTATGTTTCACTCCTACTATGTAGGTTGTCTCTCTTTTAAAGATTCTTTGTTCATGATTTCCTTTTGAGTAGAACTTCCTTTATTAGTGGGTAGTGAGGTCACATTAGATAACAGAGATGGTGACTGCATGGCAGTTGATAGACAGACGAGTGTTGCTCTCTGACCTTACTGGCAGAGTGTGGTATTTTGGGCGAGTGAGTCCATCATTGGTGGGATGGTCTATTTGTTAGTGATATGCACTAGGTCAATATGTATGAGCATATTTTGACTTTATCATTTTATTTAATAAAGAAACATTTTTCATTATCATTTTGTGTTATGATAATTACTTGAATAGTCAATTCTTACTAAGGTCATCAAGTATGTGACTTGATAGTAAAACCCTTAGATTAAATATGACTTCTATTCAAATTATCCCTAGTCATAACAATATGTTATGGCTAGTATGATGTAAATTGATGATTATATTTTACTGATCATGAATATGAGATATTAACTCAACTCATAAGTACCTATTTGGGAAATAATGTACTGGAATGACCCATCATGAGAATACTACATAGATAATTTTTATAAGTAATTCTCATCATAATAATATTGATTTAGTCCTTTGACCTTGAAATCATAATGGATTTTTACATAACCATTATATATTTTGACACAATCTAACATTGCCTTTAATAGGATGATTAAATTGATCGTTGTTGGAAATGAAATGGGTTATGTGAGGAATATGAGTGATCGAGAAGGAATTTGTCCCTCATTTAATTTGAGTAAGATATCTATGGGCCCCTTGATAAGATAGACTGAGGAAAATGCATGGCCATGCTAAAGTGAATTGATGAAGAGTTATCATTCTCAGTCTACTTAAAGTCAAGAAATAATATGATTGGATTATATAAGGATGACAAAAACTATGCCTTATATTCAATCAAGATATCATGTGACAAAGGGATTACAATATTTATTATAAATTAGGTTATATCAGATTGTTGACTTCACATGACTTGGGTAGTCATAATGTGTTGCTAGAGGCCATTTATGACTTATAGGCCTAAATAGAGATTTAAGGCCCACTGCCAACGTCATGTGAACCTATAGGGTCACACACTTAGAATAGGCCTAAGAACGGATATGGGTTTGAGAAGCCTAAATATGCTTTATGCAAATAAGTAAATAGTTTATTTATTTATTTAAGGTAAAGGTTATCTTAAATAAATAGAATATTATTTCTGATTTAATTTTATATAAAATTAGAATAATAATAATTAAGAAATTACCAAAAAGTTGTTTTAGTAAGTGAAACCCTAATTAGAGGTCTATGAATATGTTATATTCTCTAGGGTTTCATTAACTTAATCATTAGCCACTAAAAATTCATTTGTCTCCTCTTAGAAAAACTAAAAAAAAGAGTGTTTTTGTTCTTGATTTATGAGAAATTAAGAGAAGTGCTAGCACACAAAGTTTTCATTTTAATCAAGGGCTATTCATGTGGACGCTTGTGGAGGAAGGATTCTTTTAGAGATGTCTTGATCCGAACTACCAAAATTAAAAGCTCAAGGTAAGGTGTCACCAGAGTGAACCTCCTCTCTGATATGAACCCTACCTATAATAGAGATAGAACGCGCATCCAACTTTGAAATCTTGCCCAAGGATCATCAAGGATAGGTTGTGTTGATGGAGCTAAACCCCTTGCTTATTAAATTGAAGCAAGATACTTAGCTATTATAAGATGAACAATCACAAAATTCTAAGTCTAAACTAGAAATTGTAATGAAATGTAGAAGTGAAACAATTCAAGTAAACTTGCAAAGTTTCAAAAGAACAAAGTTTAAGGAAAAACCTCACTTTTAATATTTCAATGCTTCTAAATTCGTATGTCATAGGGTTAGCCCTTATATAGGCGTGTAAACAACCTAATCCTTAAAGGAAAAGGTTCTATTCGTTATTCCCAAAGATACCTATATAGGAAAATCCTTAATTAAGGAGATTTCCTTTAAAATAGGACAACTAATGACAACTAATGACAACTCTTTGAAAAGTCAAAATTGACAACTCATTACAAGTCATGACAACTAAGCAAAATGACAACTAAGAATAGAAGTATGCCATGTCACATGTTGACCGTTGACCCTTGACTTTGACTTGTTGACTATTTGACTTTGACTTTGACTTATTGGCTTTGACTTGGAATATTCTTGAATCTTCTCACATCTTCTAGAATCTTCTTGAATCTTCCTTATTGACTCTAAAATAGGAATAACTCCAAAATTCATCCATATCAAGCTAATTAATTTCAAAATAGGAAATTAAACTAATTAGCTTGAATTCTTAATATTTAGGCACTTTTGATCCCTTTTAAGGTTCATATTATTCCCTCTCTCTGGAAGATGATTCGCCCTTGAATCATAGCCATCTTCTAAAGTTGATAAATTCATGAATCCTCCAGGGTCAAATATAAACACTGTTGTTGAAAGCCTCTCCTTTGAAGTAAGAATCCATAGAAGTAGCTTCAATTTATCTTGAACTTGAATGAACATAGAACTCTTTTCCATGAACTTGTAAGGATTGTATTCTTGTGGCTTCCTTCTAAACTTGAAACATGAATATCTCAAGTTCTTCTTGGTACAAGCGAAGATTCCATTGATTGCATTATGGACATAAGGAACTTTAATAACATTAGTATAGGGATCTTTGTATGGCATAGAAGTCTGTAAAACAAATTGCAAAACACTAGAAAAAGAATGAATATAGTTGTTAGCATAATCATGATGAATAATCAACTCTATACTTTCCTCCTTCTTTTATGTATAAACTTCTCGATACTCCTCTTCATGATGCAAGCACTCTTCATGATCACAAGATGCACTCTTAGCAACTTCTTGAGTAGTTAATCCTTATACAACTTCACTATATTGCTCAAAACTTTGCAAACACTCTTTATTATCTTCAATGACTTCAACAAAATCACTATTCTTGGATTCACACTCTATTTTGATTTCCTCACACACAACCACTTCTTTTTCACGCTTCTCTTCATGAATAATGATCTCATCCACTTTATTAGCTTGATCACATAATTGATCCTCATGCTTCTTCTCATGATCACTTAACATCACTTTAACATTAGCACCACTTTAATTACCAACTTTATTACTCAAAATCTCTCTATCCAAAGCAAGTGAAATTACATCATTTAAAGACAAAATAAGTTGCAATTGTACCACAAACATAAGATCTTGTATAATTTCACTTTTAAGCCCGCTTATAAATCTTGTAATTTTTTACCCTTCAGATTCGTCTAAATCACTTACAATTACACACAACTTAAACTCTTTAGCATAATCATCAACACTTAATTCATCCCCTTGTTTAAGCCTTTGTAATTTAAGATAGTATTTATCCCTAACATCATGAGGAATAAAATGTCTAGTCATTAACTTTTTCATTAATTCCTAATTTCTAATCTCACTATTCCCATTCTCTCTCCACAAAACCATCAAATCTTTCCACCATATAGCAGCACGACCTAGAAATTTTTGGGAAGCAAGTTTGCACTTTTGGAAATCAATTATCATAAGAGAATCAAGTATCTCTTCTATTTGTTGCACCCATTCCAAGTAAACATAAGGATCATTCTTACTAAGAAAATAAGGCATATCTATAATGACCACACTTAAAGATAGTTTAGAAAAAAAATTGAAAAGAAATCCTCACAAAACACTCCCTTACGTGTTTACACTCAAGGATGTGAATGCTCTCGTGTTTCACTAATTTTTTTTTTCAATTTATGAAGAATTAAAAAGAAGAAAAGAATAGATAATACATGAAAATTAAAGGATACATAACCAAATCTTGAAGTTTGGCTCTGATACCAAACTGATACGAATCCTACCTATAATAGAGATAGAACGTGCATCCAACTTTGAAATCTTGCCCAAGGATCATCAAGGATAGGTTGTGTTGATGGAGCTAAACCCCTTGCTTATTAAATTAAAGCAAGATACTTAGCTATTATAAGATGAACAATCACACAATTCTAAGTCTAAACTAGAAATTATAATGAAATGTAGAAGTGAAACAATTCAAGTAAACTTGCAAAGTTTCAAAAGAACAAAGTTTAAGGAAAAACCTCACTTTTAATATTTCAATGCTTCTAAATTCGTATGTCATAGGGTTAGCCCTTATATAGGCGTGTAAACAACCTAATCCTTAAAGGAAAAGGTTCTATTCGTTATTCCCAAAGATACCTATATAGGAAAATCCTTAATTAAGGAGATTTCCTTTAAAATAGGACAAATAATGACAACTAATGACAACTCATGACAACTCTTCTTTGAAAAGTCAAAATTGACAACTCATTACAAGTCATGACAATTAAGCAAAATGACAACTAAGAATAGAAGCATGCCATGTCACATGTTGACCATTGACCCTTGAGTTTGACTTATTGACTATTTGACTTTGACTTTGAATTATTGACTTTGACTTGAAATATTCTTGAATCTTCTCACATCTTCTAGAATCTTCTTGAATCTTCCTTATTGACTCCAAAATAGGAATAACTCCAAAATTCATCCATATCAAGCTAATTAATTTCAAAATAGGAAATTAAACTAATTAGCTTGAATTCTTAATATTTAGGCACTTTTGATCCCTTTTAGGGTTCATATTACAAGTCATGACAACTAAGCAAAATGACAACTAAGAATAGAAGCATGCCATGTCACATGTTGACCGTTGACCCTTGACTTTGACTTGTTAATTATTTGACTTTGACTTTGACTTGTTGACTTTGACTTGAAATATTCTTGAATCTTCTCACGTCTTCTAGAATCTTCTTAAATCTTCCTTATTGACTCCAAAATAGGAATAACTCCAAAATTCATCCATATCAAGCTAATGAATTTCAAAATAGGAAATTAAACTAATTAGCTTGAATTCTTAATATTTAGGCACTTTTGATCCCTTTTAAGGTTCATATTACTCTCTGCCTTCTAAAAATCTTACCTCTTTTGTGTTTGTGGTAAGATTTGAAAACCCTAGTTTTAAATTAATTAATCGAATTACATGGATATTAGTTAGGGTTTATGATTAAAAATTTTAATTTTCACTGTGTTTTTGAATAATGAAACCCAACAGTGGTATTAGAGCCACTTGTAATTCAGTTATATATATATATATATATATATATATATGTTTTTAAGTGATTCATTTTTGAAAGGAGTTTTCAAAAATTTTATCCAAATACTTTTATTTTTATGACGTCCTTTTAAATCTGTATGAAAACAACAGTAAATATTAATTTGATTAATGTTTATAATTGTTTAATATGATTAAATAGTAATCAAAATTTTGATTTTCTGGTTTAAGTATTATGTTTTTATGAAAAACTGAATATGTATACAGATTTTTGTCAAAGGGTGATATGTTTAAGAGTTAAACAGATCGTGCAAAATAAAATATTCAAGTTTTAAATAGAATAAATCTATTTGGAACAAATTAATTATTCTACATATAATTTATGAATAAATTAGGGTTTATGGTGGTAGTTGTTTAAATGTTAAACATAAATGAAAATGATATGTTTTGAATAAATCAATCAAATAGTAATTTGATTGCAAAAATTATTATCATTTAAGGATTTTTGACAACAACTCATTCCAAGAGTTAAGGTAAATTGTTTACCTTTGGGGGTGCTGCCCCCGAACCCCTACAAAGGGGCGTTGCCCCCTTGACCCCCACCTACTAACCAGCTCGTAGGATTGTCGCTAGGGGCACTGCCCCTTGACCTTGAATGGATTTGTCATATAATTTATTTTTCATCATAATAGTTTAATTAATGTGTAATTTGATTTATTATGCTATATATGTTTATTGTTAAATGCATGGTGCATAGCATGGCCCTTGAATCAATGTGATTGGATTTTGTTATTTTATTTTTTTGGGTTGTAATTTAAAAATACGACCCGTGAGTCATTTTTTTATTGTAATTATTTTATTTTATTAGATAGTAATAGAATAGTTTTAATTACAACATGTAATGTAAATTAAGACCCAAGATGCAAATTCAAGTTAGAGGCCCGTGATGGGGATCACAAGTGGGAGCCCAAGGACGAGGTTCATGGTAGAAGATGGAGATCCAAAATTGAAGGCTCAATTTGTATTTGTAATATCACCTAGGTTTGACCTTTGATCTTCATATTGGCTTATAAAGATCCATTTAGTTATGGGCCATGCTATGTCATGTTTATCTTATTATGTTAATATGTTATGCATGTGATGCCATGAGATGCCATGTGTGAGATGCAATATAATAATAACTAAATAAGATAAAAACTATCTAAACCCTCATCTAATATTAAGTCATTAAAATGCCTCTCATTAATCAACACTTATCAAGATTTGGATTGCTATATATAGGTTATGCCAAAGCATTGTATATAAAGCCATCTAAATAAGATAAGATGGATAATAGTGATATCCATATGTTTGAATTGGTTAGACTTAACTAGGTTATCAAAATGGTTTTGGACCTAGGACATTTAATAGGATATGCCGATGTATGTGATATCCTATAATTATCTAAGAATTACATGAGGTGTAATTGGTAAAGTGTTACCTACCTATATAGCCACACTTTAAGTGATAAGCCAAAGCTTACTTGAAGTAGGGTGAAATATGGATCTTGGACCACTAAGAAATTTCAATTGTTGAAATTATTTTGAGGGTTTTATTATTTATGAAAATTTAGTGTGAGTTTTCTTAGGCCTATTTCATAATAAAAATTAATGTACTCTATATATTTTTGTTGTAGATAATGACATTAAACACTGCACCTACCATGTCACTATGATCGATCCTTGAGAAGGATAAGCTAAATGGGACTAACATTCTTAACTGGTATAGAAACCTAAGAATTGTTCTTAGGCAGGAAAGAAATGAATATATCCTTAATTAACCCATCCCAGAGGAACCAACTGCTAATTCTCCTAGAGCACAAAAGGATGCTTATAGTAAGCATCTCAATGATTCAGTTGATGTTACATGTCTCATGCTTGAATACATGGAGTTTGAGTTTTAAAAGCAACTGATGGAAATGGAGGCTTATACTATAATAGGCCATCTCAAGGAAATGTTCCAAGAGAAAGCTAGAATTGAAAGGTTCAATACCATAAGAGCATTGCTCTCCTGAAAGTTGGCTACTAGTGGCTCTATCAGTCCTCATGTTCTCAAGATGAGAGGTCATCTTGAACACTTGGACAAGCTTGGTCGCAAGATTGAACAAGAATAGGCTGTTGATATCATTCTCCTATATTTCCCTGAAGCTTATGATAGTTTCATAATGAATTTCAATATGCATAGTATGGACAAAACTGTTTCAGAGTTGCATGGGATACTTAAAACCATTAAAAAGAATATCAGGAATTCCACCAAGGATGTTCTAATTGTCAATAAGGGAAAGGGTATGAAAAAATTTTGAATTGGAAAGGGTAAGGGCAAGGCTCCCAAAGGCTTTCAAAAGCCAAAACCAAAGCCCAAGCCCAAGTTTAAAGATGAACCTCAAGTAAAGCCACCAAAGGAGGTAATATGCTTTTTCTGCAATGAAACATGTCATTGGAAAAGAAATTGCAAGCTATATATGAGTGATCTGAATAAGAATAATGGTAGTGTGACTACCTCTTCAGGTATTCATGTTATAGAAATTAATTTATCTACTTCTAATTCTTGGGTATTAGATACTGGATTAAGATCTCACATTTGTACTAATGTGCAGGGTCTAAAAAGGAGTAGATCATTGGCTAGAGGCGAAGTGGACCTATGAGTTGGCAATGGAACAAGAGTTATTGTTTTAACTGTAGGTACTTATGAGTTAACTTTGCCTAGTGGACTTGTTTTAAATTTAGAAAATTATTATTATATGCCTACTATATGTAGGAATATTATTTCTGTTTCTTATTTGGACAAGAAAGGATTTGAATATATTATTAGGAATAATAAATGCAATATTTATCATGATAACGTTTTCTGTGGATTTTCTCCACGCACTAGTGGTCTTTATGTTCTAAATATTGAAGACACTAATGAAAAGTCAATTTATAACATTGATACAAAGAAGTTTGAATTTAATGATTTAAACACCACCTATCTTTGGCACTGTCATTTAGGCCACGTAAATGAGAAACGTATTTCAAAGCTTACCAAAATGGGCTTTGAATTCATTTGATTATGAATCATTTGAAACATGGGAATCTTGTTTACTAGGAAAAATGACTAAAACACCTTTTACTGGAAAAGGTGAGAGAGCTAATGATTTATTGGGCCTTATAAATTTAGATGTATATGGGCCATTAAACTTAACTGCTAGAGGAGGTTTCCAGAACTTCATCTTTTTTATAGATGATTTTAGTAGATATGGCTATGTCTATTTAATGAAACATAAATCTAAATATTTTGAAAAGTTTAAAGTTTTCAAAAATGAAGTACAAAACCAAATTGGTAAAATATTAAAACATTAAGATCTTATCGAGATGGTGAATATTTAAGCCAAGAATTTGTAGATCATTTGAGAGATTGTAGGATTATTTCACAATTGACTCCTCCAGGTACACCATAATTAAATGGTGTGTCCAAATGGAGAAATTGTACTTTATTGGATATGGTTTGATCAATGATGAGTCAATTTAATCTTCCAATATCTTTTTGGGGATTTGCTTTAGAAACTATTGCATTCATTTTGAATAGAGTTCTAACAAAGGTAGTTGAAAAGACACCATATGAGATGTGGATTGGAAAACCTCCCAGTTTGTCTTTTCTCAAGATTTGGGGATGTGATGCTTATATAAAGCATCAAATCTCAAATAAACTAGCACCTAAATATGATAAATGTCTTTTTATGGGATATCCTAAAGAAACTAATGGATATTATTTTTACAATGCTTTTGAGAATGAAGTGTTTGTTGCTCGAAATAGTGTATTTTTGTAAAGAGAATTTATTTCTAAAGGATCTAGTGGGAGCATAGTCCAACATGAAGAAATTCAAGATCCATAAAATAGCATTGTACCAAGTATGGAATCGCAGTTGGATCAATAAGTAACTGTTGGACCTGCACAAGTACCAGAAGGCCCAAGGAGGTCTGTTAGGACACATCAAATCCCAATGAGATATGGATTTCTCATAGCTGATGATAATGATGTGTTGATTGTGGATCAAAGTGAGTCCACATCTTATCAAGAGGCCATAAATAGTCATGACTCTGAGAAATGGCTAAAAGCCATGAAATCAGAAATGCATTCCATGTATGATAATCAAGTTTGGACCTTAATTGACCCAACTGATGGCTTAAAAACTATTGGATGAAAATGGGTTTTTAAAAAGAAAACAGACATGGATGGCAATGTACATACCTTTAAGGCAACACTGGTTACAAAGGGTTTCAAATAAACACATGGTATAGACTATGATGAAACCTTTTCACCTATTGCTATTTTGAAATATATTTGAATTCTCCTTGCTGTAGCTATATACTATGATTATGAGATATGGAAAATGGATGTCAAACAACACTTCTTAATAGGAACCTACTTGAGGATGTGTACATGACATAACAAGAGGGTTTTATCAATCTTGAGAATTCTAGAAAGGTATGCAAGCTTCAAAAGTCCATTTCCAGACTAAAGCAAGCATCTCAAGAGTTGGAATCTTCATTTTGATAAAACAGTCAAAGAGTTTGGCTTCATTAAGAATGAAGATGAACCTTGTGTTTACAAGAAGGTTAGTGGGAGCGCAATTGTGTTTTTAGTGTTGTATTTTGATGACATACTACTCATTGGAAATGATATCCCTATTTTACAAAATGTTAAATCATGGCTAGGGAATTTTTGTTCAATGAAAGAATTGGGTGAAGCCGCTTATATATTAAGCATCAAGATTTATATATATAGATATAAAAGGCTTATTGGCCTAAGTTAGAGCACTTACATTGATAAGGTAATGAATAGGTTTAGCATGCAAGACTCTAAGAGAGGATTCTTGCCAATGTCACATGGCATTAGTCTTAGCAACACTCAGTGTCCTATGACACAAGATGAGAAAGACCACATGAGTAAGATTCCATATGCTTATGCTATTGGATTTATCATGTATGTAATGTTGTGTACTGTACTTGATGTTTCATATGCCTTAAGCACAATGAGCAGATACCAGTTAGACCTTGGTGAAAGTCACTAGATAGCAGTTAAAAATATCCTTAAGTACTTGAGAAGAACTAAGGATGCATTTTTACTGTATGGTGGTAAGGAAGATGAGCTAGTTGATGGTTACATGGATGCCAGCTTCCAAAATGATAGGAATGATTTTTGATAATAGTCAAGTTATGTGTTTTGTTTGAATAGAGGTGCAGTGACCTGGAGGAGTTCCAAGCAAGACACCATTGCTGATTCTACAATAGAAGCTAAGTATATAGCTGCCTTCGAAGCAGCTAAGGAGGCTGTTTGGATCAAGAAGTTCATAACTGGACTACGTGTTATTCCTAGTATATTAAATCCAATGAACCTATATTATGATAATAATGGAGCTATAGTTCAAGCTAAGAAGCCCAGATCACATCGGAGATCTAAACACATACTCAGGCATTATCATCTCATTTGAGAAATCATTGAGAGAGGAGACGTAAAGATTTGTAGAGTACCCACAACTGATAATGTTGCTGATACACTGACTAAGCCTCTTCCACAACCTAAGCATAAGAGTCATACTAGGTCCATGGTTATTAATTTTAATATAGATTGGGCCTAGTGCAAGTGGGAGATTATTAGTGATATGCACTAGGTCAATCATGTATGAGCATGTTTTGACTTTATCATTTTATTTAATAAAGAAGCATTTTTCATTATCATTTTGTGTTATGATAATTACTTGAATAGTCAATTCTTACTAAGGTCATCAAGTATGTGACTTGATAGTAAAATCCTTAGATTAAATATGAGTTCTATTCAAATTATCCCTAGTCATAACAAAATGTTATGGCTAGTATGATGTTGATTGATGATTATGTTTTACTGATAATGAATATGAGATATTAACTCAACTCATAGGTACTTATTTGGGAAATAATGTAATAGAATGACCCATCATGAGAATAATACATAGATAATTGTCATAAGTAATTCTCACCACAATAATATTGATTTAGTCCTTTAACTTTGAAATCATCATGGATTTCTACATAACTATTATATATTTTGACATAATCTAACATTGTATTTAAAAGGATGATTAAATAGATTTTTGTTGGATATGAAATGAGTTATGTGAGGAATGTGAGTGATTGAGAATGAATTTGTCCCTCATTTAATCTGAGTAAGATATCTATGGGCCTCTTAATAAGATAGGCTAAGGAAAATGCATGGCCATGCTAAAGTGAATTAATAAAGAGTTATCATTCTTAGTCTACTTAGAGTCAAGAAATAATATGATTGAATTATATAAGGATGAAAAAAAATATGCCTTATATTCAATCAAGATATAATGTGACAAAGGGATTACAATATTTATTATAAATTAAGTTATGTTGGATTATTGACTTCACATAACTTGGGTAGTCATAATGTCTTGCTAGAGGCCACTTATGACTTCTAGGCCTAAATAGAGATTTAAGGCCCATTTTCAATGTCATGTGAACCTACAGGGTCACACACTTAGAACAGCCTTAAAAACGGATATGGGTTTGAGAAGCCCAAATATGCTTTGTGGAAATAAATAAATAGTTTATTTATTTAAGGTAAAGTTTATCTTAAACAAATATAATATTATTTCTGATTTAATTTTAAATAAAATCAGAATAATAATAATTGAGAAATTACCAAAAAGTTATTTTGGTAAGTGAAACCCTAATTAGAGGTCTATAAATATGTTATATTCTCTAGGGTTTCACTAACTCAGTCATTAGCCACCAAAAAATCATTTTTCTCCTCTTAGAAAAACTAAAACACATAGTGTTTTTATTATTGATTTGTAAGAAATCGAGAGAAGTGCTAGCACACAAAGTTTTCATTTTAATCAAGTGTTGTTCATGTGGATGCTTATGGAGGATGGATTCTTTTGGAGTTGACTTAATCTGAATTACTAAAATTAAAAGCTCGAAGTAAGGTGTCATCGAAGTGAACCTCCTCTCTACCTTCCAGAATTCTTGCCTTTTCTACATTTGTGGTAAGATTTGAAAACTCTAGTTTTAAATCAATTAATTAAATTACTTGGATATGGGTTAGGGTTTCTGATTAAAATTTTTAATTTTTGCTGCATTTTTTAATCATGAAACCCAACATTGTTCGTGAGGAGAGTCCCTATTCCTCCCCTTGGTGACATGTTCTGGGGCCATGAGCTTAGTGGTGATGAGCTTGCTATTACCATAATCGGATTCTCCTTTGAGAGTCTCTTAGAGGGTCCAGGCTTGCCTTATGCTGATGTGTTGATCCCTCAGGTGATTGATGCTCTGGCTAGTGGCACTTTTCCTCTACCTCCACCTCCTTAAGCAGATGCATCTCATTCTTCAGATTTGAGGACCAAACCACAGATCATTGAGAGTTGCTTCCTCTAATCTTGTAGGCTTTTATTCCTATTTTGGACAAGCATGTAACAAAATTTGTTAGTAATAAATTGTAATTGACACTAGTTATGAGAGCTTTTTGTAGTGGTGAGGATCTCATCAGAAGAGATTTGGGTCTTATTTTGAGGAGAATAAGGGCACGTTCTGTACAGAGGCAACTGCCCATGCTAGTAATGTGGCTTCTTATAGTACTATTCTTAGGGACTTGATGGTTCTACCATCCTTGGCTTTGCTTTGGGTAGATATCTTTGGTAGAGTAGTGCATTTTGATTTTCCTTGCCCTGGCTTTCCTCAGTCAGGTGTTGCTCCTCCTAACACTAACCATTTTCGTGTTTTATTTCACTTATGTTACCTTTGTTTCATTTATTTGGTGAGTGGTGATTGACTTATTTGCTTGCTTTTGTAGATTCCTGTCTCCTTTAGTCAGTACTGGTATACCATTACAGGGAGTGCGTAGTAGTGCTTTTTGGAGTTTATGACCACTTAGAGGGTATGCCTTCTTTATTGTACCATTTTAGTTTATGCACATGTTTTATGTATTAGTGTATGATATGCAGTATGTCATGCAGACTAAATACCATCACACTAGCCATGAATAGGAGCAGGAGCACACGACTTATCATGATTATATTGGTGAGCTGTAGTCATGGCTATCATCCTTTGTGATGAACGATGATGAGCCCAGATCAAATGAGAGAGATGCCTGAGCAAGATGGTGCTTGCTTCTAATGGCAACCATGATCAATGTATTGTTTTAGGAGCTAGGTGTAGGACTTTTGGCCTATGGTTTGCTTTATTGTATCATCTTCCCGAGGTTATAGACTCTAGGTATTTGTCCCATATGTGCTATATGATACTTATATGATGATGACTATATATGCTTCTTACTGTGTATCATCAATGATGTTTTCTATTACTCTTGCCTTCCTCTTTTATTTTTCCCTTTTCATCCTAATACGTCTCCTTTTAGAGCTTTTTGCACTTAGATCGATTTTCTTTTTCTTCCCTTTTTTTCCTAAGGTGTCTCCTCTTGGAGCTCTTCACACCTAGTTGGGCTTTTTTTTAGGCTTTGATGATATTGGCCTATCTTGAAGAGAGTAAAGAACTATGGTCATGTAATGAAAAACATGCTTGATGCAATTAATGATGATAAAATGTGTTGCATTTTTAATGAAATTTTGCATAAATCAATAATTCTTATTTTGTTGAAATTATTTAAGAAAAACATTGTTGAATTCATATAAATTTCAAACTAGAGGTTACCCCTGTCCTTAACTAGCCTTCTCAGGTTTTCTAGTTAAGCATGTTCTCTCCTTACTTAACTTTTACCTAGGTTGCCCATGCAGGGTTTTCAATTTAGTGAGTTACCATTTTTAGTTTTTTAACTTAGCGGGATTTTTTTGTGTGCCTTAGATGTAGTAGTTTTTCAAGCGATCTGTATTAAAAGGTTTGGAGAATTTATTGCCTTCAGAAGTCATTAACTTGATTACTCATTTTGATAAGAAATGTTTGACTAAGTATGGGCCTTCCCAGTTCGGCCTGAATTTCCCTCTCAGGTTTGGAACGTTTTGCCTTATTTTCTTTAACACCCAATCTTCTAATTTTATACTCTTGTGTTTCACTTTCTTGATGAAGGTTTTAGCTAGTCGAGCCTGATACAACCATGTGTGGTATAGAGCCTTAAGCCTTCAACCATCCCAGAGGGTGAGATTATCATGCCTCTGTTAAGCCCATTGTACTTCTAGCGGTTTAGATTTGATCGCTACCCAAAAAGACTTGATTTCTGTTTCAACCGAAAGTACTACTTCTGATCCGTATACTAGCAAGAAAGAAGTTGCTTCAATTAAAGTCCTGACTGTTGTTTAGTAGCCCTATAAGGCATATGGCAATCTGTCCACCCAATCTTGGTAAGTTTGAGTCATTTTGAACAAAATCTTCTTGATGTTCTTGTTTGCAGCTATCATACCTTAAATTTGATTGTCCCCATAAAGGTCAAATAATGAATTGAACCTTCAAGATGACTAGAGTTTGCTTGTTCATAACACCTCTGAAGTGTGCAACCTTAAAAATCTAACCGACCCTACCAGTGTGCAAAATTGATCATTGAACCATTAAGTTGTGCTTCAACCTTACAAAATATGAATTATTGAAACAATGAGAAGCCTATTTTGAGAATTCGTTTCTCAAAATACTTAACTTGTTGGACTAGTGCTCATTTTTTCAGACTAGGACTTAACTTTGTGAAAAAATAAAAATTGATTTTGATAAAGTAGACTTCAGAACAAGTTTAGAAGGCTCCAAAAACTCTAGAAGTAGTCCCAGAATGGTGCAACAAAACCCAAGGATTAGTGCATGTCGCTTATAAGTGTGCATAAAGCTATAAAAACCCCTAGTTGTCACATGTTAAAATCAAAGCCAAACTAAACAAAATGAACTTCGAAAACACATTTGGAAGGCTCCAAAACCTCATAGAGTGGTCCCGAAACAGTCTAAAACAACATGAAGATTAGTGTATATCGCTTAGGAGTGTGCATAAACACCTCTAGGTGTCATGCGCTAAAATCAATGCCAACTTTAACAAAAAAGACTTCAGAAATGCATCCGAAAGGCCCAAAAACCTTAGGAACTAACCTCACAATAGCACCTATAAGCCTTAAATGAAGTGCAAAAAGTGTGCAATCGTGCACAAGTGCACATGGCCAAGCTCCAATGCTTAACTGCATGTGTATCCATGCACCAAATGCATAGTCACATGCACTTGACGTGGCCATGCACTTTGTCCTAGGGACACACATATGATCGTACCTATACCCACCTCTTCTTTACATTTTTCACTATGAATAGGTGCCTCTACACCCCATTTTGTGGGGTGGGCGCAAGTGGAAGCACACACACACTTAAAAATTTGTCTGATCGAAGGCATTAGAAACCCTTTTCCAGATAGTTTTTGCTCTCCTACTATCTTTTTCTCAGGAGATTAGACCTCTTTTCCACTAAACCAAGCCTTATGTCAAAGCACGCTTCAAAGGTATAGAAACCAGCATCACTCTGTTGTCATTTTGAACCTTTCGATGAGGAAAGCTTGATAATTTCTTAAAGCTAAAACTTTAAAACCCATGCAAGCTTAGTAAAGTCTGAGGACCACACAATCATTTTAGCATGTTTATTTTATCACACTGCATTTTATTTTACCATCACTAGCATTTAGGAATAGTATTGTGCTTGTGTGATGAGACTAGTAATTTTGCATACCATATGAATAATCTATGCTTTTTTATGGTCATTTCATATCATCATTCTACATCCACTAGTTTCAAAACATGAAATCACATTATAAATATCAATAATGTGAAAGTTTATATCCCAGAATAAAATCATGTTTCTGGTCTAGTGATGACATCATGCATCCCCTATATTGTAATCATAGTATAAATAATCACTACAAGCATGCATAATCATCTACATTTTACTTACTCTTTCAAGTGATTGAGTGTCCATTACTTATCCCATTATTCATATGATTGACCAAGTTGTGTGAATGGTCGTATTTACCTTGCAGATTCATCATATCAAAATTAGATTTACTTTTTTGCAATCTCTTTTTCCTTTTTTTATGTATTTTATTAGGAGAGCCCTATAATAATAATATCTTCAGCTTTATTATCTTCCACTATCTGATGAATTGTGTGAATGCTATACAAACTATCATTACCGAGACTAGGATATTGTGGTAGCTATACATTGAACATCGTATAATAAGAAATAGTAGAAAAGTATATAAAATCCCCCGAACCCAAAAATCTTTACTAGGGGCAATACTCACTGAGTGACTCAATGTTGTCACTTTTCTTTTCCTGCTTTTCTAAAAATTGGGTGGCGACTCCATAAAATAAAAAAATGTCTCATTCCTCCCGAGACCAATCATTTATCCCTATTTGATAAAGTTTCCATGTCCCTAAAAAATAAAAGACCCTTATGGAACCAATTCATCTTGAAACCAAGAGATGCAAGTGTAATAAAAAAGGTCATTGTCATACCTGAAATTTGACTATCCCTAAAAAGGTCCAATTATTGGGTTTTGTGATTCAAAGACATAGTGGAAATTAAAACTTTTAACCATAAATCCTAACCTGGATACAAGTAATTCGATTAATTGATTTTAAAAACTAGGGTTTTCAAATCTTACCATAAATGCAGAAGAGGCAGGACTGTTGGAAGGCAGAGAGGAGGTTCTCTTTGGTGACACCTTACCTCGAGCTTTTGATTTTGGTAGTTAAGATTAAGACATCTCCAAAAGAATCCATCCTTTATAAGCGTCCACATAAACAATGCTTGATTAAAATGACAAATTTGTATGCTAGCACTTCTCTTGATTTCTCACAAATAAAGAACAAAAAACACTATGTGTTTTAGTTTTTCTAAGAGGAGAAAAATGAATTTTAGTGGCTAATAATAGAGTTAGTGAAACCCTAGAGAATATAACATATTTATAGACCTCTAATTAGGGTTTCACTTGCCAAAATAACTTTTGGTAATTTCTCAATTATTGTTATTCTAATTTTATTTATAATTAAATCAGATATAATATCCCATTTATTTAAGATAACCTTTACCTTAAATAAATAAACTATTTATTTATTTCCATATAGCATATTTGGGCTTCTCAAACCTATATCCATTTTTAGCCTTGTTCTACGTGTGCGACCCTATAGGTTCACATGACATTGGCAGTGGGCCTTAATTCTATATTTAGGCCTATAAGTCATACGTGGCATCTAGTAAGACATTATAACTACCTAAGTCATGTGATGTCAATAATTCGACATAACCTAATTTATAATAACTATTGTAATCCCTTTGTCACATGATATCTTGATTGAATATAAGGCATAGTTTATGTCATCCTTATATAATTCATTCATATTATTTCTTAACTCTAAGTAGACTAAGAATGATAACTCTTTATTAATTCACTTTAGCATGGTCATGCATTTTCCTCAGTCTATCTTATTAAGGGGCTTATAGATATCTTACTTAGATTAAATGAGGGAAAAATTCCTTCTCAATCACTCACATTCTTTATATAACTCATTTCATATACAATAACAATCTATTTAATCATCCTGTTATAGACAATGTTAGATTGTGTCAAAATATATATTAGTTATGTAGAAATCCATGATGATTTCAAGGTCAAAGGACTAAATCAATATTATTATAATAAGAGTTACTTATGACAATTATCTATGTAGTATTCTCATGATGGGTCAATCCAGTACATTATTTCCCAAATAAGTACTTATGAGTTAACTTAATATCTCATATTCATGATTAGTAAAACATAATCATCAATCAACATCATACTAGCCATAACATATTGTTATGACTAGGGATAATTTGAATAGAACTCATATTTAATCTAAAGGTTTTACTATCAAGTCACATACTTGATGACCTTAGTAAGAATTGACTATTCAAGTAATTATCATAACACAAAATGATAATGAAAAATGACTATTGATTAAACAAAATGATAAAGCCAAAAAATGGTCATACATGATTGACCTAGTGCATATCACTAACACCAATGATGAAAAGAACCCCCGAGATTACTAGAGTTTGCTCATTCGTAACACCTCTAAAGTGTGTAACCTTAAAAACATAATCAACCCTACCAGTGTGTGAAATCGATTATTGAGCCATTAGGCTGTGCTTCGACTTTACAAAATATGAATCATCAGAATAATAAGAAGCTTATTTTGAGAATTCCTTTTTCGAAATACTCAACTTGTAGGACTGATACTCATTTCGTCAAACTAGGACCTAACTTTGTGAAAAAATGGAAATTGATTTTGAAAAAATGGACTTCGGAAACACATTTGAAAGGCTCTAAAACCTCTAAAAGTGGTCTTGGAATGGTCCAACACAACCCAAGGATCAGTGCATGTCACTTAAAAGTGCACGTAAAGCCAAAAAAAACCCTTAGGTGTCGGACACTAAAATAAAAAACAAAGCAAACAAAACAAACTTTAGAAACACATATAGAAGGCTCTAAAACCTCTAGGAGTGGTCTTAAAATAGTCCAAAAAAACTTTAGGATTAGTGCGTATCACTCAAAAGTGCATGTAAACAACTCTAGGTGTCACGCACTAAAATTGAGGTTGAATTTGACAAAACAGGCTTTGGAAACACGTCTGAAAGGCCTATAAACCTTACTGACCAACCTTAAAATAGCGCGCATAAGCCCTGAATGAAGTGTATAAAGCATGAAAGTGCACGTAACAGCTCACGAACGTGCATGACCATGGTCCAACGTGTGACCACTCACCAAGCGTATATTCACGCGCACCTTCCTAGGGACGAGCTTATGACCAAACCTATACCCCCCTATTCCATATTTTTTTCCACTATAAATAGGTGCCTCTATAGCCCATTTGGAGGGGGGAGCAAGTGAAAGCACACATACATTAAAAATGCTATATGATCGAATGCACTGATAGTTTTTGCTCTTCCATTATCATTGTCTTAGGAGATTATACCTCTTTTCCACCAAACCAAGCCTCATCTTTGTTAAAGCACACTTCAAAGGTATACAAACTAGCATCATTATGTTGTTTTGAACCTCTTGATGAGGAAAGCTTGATAATCCATCGAAGCTAAAGCTTTAAAACCCATACAAGTTTAGTCTTGTCTAAGGACCACATAATCATTTCAACACATTTATTTTATCACATTGCATTTTATTTTATCGTCACTAGCATTTGAGAATATTATTGTGCTTGTGTGATGAAACTAGCAATTTTGCACACTACATGAATAACATATGCCTTATTATGCTCATTTCATATCATCATTCAACACCCTCTAGTTCTGAAATATGAAGTCACATTATAAATATCAATAATGTGAAAAGTTCATATCTCATAACAAAGTCACCATGTTTCCAGTCAAGTGATGACATCATACATTCCCTATATTATCATCATAGTATAAATAATCATTACAAGCATATAGATCATCTACATTTTGCTTACTCTCTATAAGCACCCAATTTTAGGATAATGGAATATGGATGAGACAGAGGACTCTAATAATGAAAATATTAAAAATTGATCTTCAACACTTGAAGTTTAAAACCTCAAAAGCCTAAATGCATTTTCAAAAGAATTTAATTGGTTTTAATTGTAATTTTTTCTATAAGGAGATAATTGAAAATTTTATTTCTTTTAGAAGTCTTTTTATAATTAAAAGTAAAAAAAAGAGATCAAAATTATTTAATTCCAATCAGAATTACATAATTTTAATCCGAATTCTATAATTTTAATCGAAATTATGTAATTTTGATTGGAATTATATAATCTTGGTCAGGATTAAACATGTTCTGTCTGTATTTTTTATTTTCCAGTAAATAAAAATTTTCATTTTCTGAATTTGAATTGGTCAAAATAATATGATACATCCCTTTTTTAGGATTTATCTGAATTTTTTAGGAAATTAAAAGTCCTTATTAAGCCAAAACTTTATCATTGTGAATAAGAGAAGTCACAATAGGATATGTGACTTTAGCTAGGGATTTCTATATAAACCCAACTCAACTCTCCTACAGGGGGGAAGGAACTTTTGGGAAAAAATAATTTTTTTAAATCTCTCCTTTTTACGCAGCTTTCCCATAAAATTTTTGGGAGGAGAAAATCAAGCATTGAAGACCTATTTTAAAAAAGCAATGGTGATTTATACCATTTTGAGGAGCAAATCAATATTGCATCCATACAGTCATCTCCTCTCCTACGCTCTTTTGTTTTTTATTTGATTATTTTGGTTCTATTTAATTTTAACTTTATTTAATTTTTATTGTTATTTTTTTTAGTCACTAATCATTATTTACTTTTGTGTTTGTGTTTATGATTACGGAGGGAGTTACATGATTAATTCACTTAGAGAACAAAATCCATAAAGATCCATAGAATGCCATGGATTGACTTTTGTAGCTTAATAAAGTTTCTAGGGTTATTTATTTATTTATTATCATGTTGTTGATTGTTTTATTTTGTATTTTTATTTATTTAGTTCTTGTAGGGTTGTATTAATTTTTATTTTTTATTTTTAGTATATCATTATAATAGCCCTAATAGTGGGAATAATGGAATCCTATGTGTATGGTTGTGTGTTTTATTTTATTAATTGATTAGTAAATTAGGTTTATATATTTTAATTAAAATTAATGGTGGTTGTAGTAAATTTAATTTGCATATAATCTAATTAGGGTTAGATATCGTTGAATGCATGATTAATGTAGTTTATTTATTTTATTGTTTAGTTTATTTTTTCATGTTTTTTGTTCTTTTGATTTATGCATCTTGATTAATTGTTTCTTTAATTTTTTTATTTTTATATATGATTTGTTAATTTTTATGATTTTTATATTATGTTTTTGTTGTGTTTTCCTTAAGCCCATGATTTTAGGTTTTTAGGTTTAATAATTAGATTTGCCTTTTCTTTAATAGGTTTACTAATTTAATTAGGAATAGGTTTAATTAATTAAAATGTATTTTAGGCCCATAATTAATTAGAAATTAGGTTTGAGATAACTTAGACCCATTTAGTTAATTAGATATAGGCCCACCTAAGTTAATTAAAATTAATTAGACATAGCCCATTAAATTAAAACCTTTTCCATAACTTGTAGATTTAAGATCATCTTAGAATTAAAACATGTAGAATTAGGCCCACTAATTTAAATACTTTATAATTTGTAAATTTAGGCCCATTCTTAGAGTTAAAATAAGTATACTTACGATCATTAATTAAAATTCAATAGGAATTAGGCCCATTAGTCTTTAGGTTCACTTGTAAATTAAAACATGTAGATTTATCCCATTTAATTAAAATTAATATATATTAGACTAACTTAGGGATTGTGAACTTAAATGAATGCATTGTTTGCATATTTTTTTCATGACTATTTTGCATAGAGTGAATTGTTCAAATAAGAGTTTATATGAAATTGCATGTAAATAGAGGATAAGATAATAATTTATAAAGTAATTCTATATGAATATGAGATTGGAAGAAGTTACTATTTCATATCTAGAATCTCCTGGTTATGGTGCTAGCTTTCTTTTATGGAATCGAGTACCACCACTTTTGTTTTGTCCTAGTTATTACCCTGGGTGGTGACTCCTTATCTCCATGCCATATCTTTGTGAAAGTGGTTAGTGTGTTCTTTAGAGCCCTAAGCTCAAACAGTGTTGTGGTTGTTAAAATCTTTGACGCACACTAAACCCCACTGTCAACACTCTCTCAAGTGATCGAGTGTTCACTACTTATCCTATTGTTCATGTGATTAAGCAAGTTATGAGAATGGTTGTATTTGCTATGTAGATTCATCATATTTAAAATTAGATTTACTTTTCCATAATCTTTTTCCTTTTATATGTATTTTATTAGGAAAGCCATGTAATAATGATATCTTTAGCTTTATTATCATCCAATATCTGATGAACTGTGTGAATGCTATACAAACTAAAACTAGGGTGTTGTGGTAGCTATACATTGGACATTGTATAATGAGAAATAGTCAAAAAGTAGATGCGATCCCCAAAACCTGAAAATCTTCATTAGGGTAAATACTTGTTAAATGACCCGATGTTATCCCTTTTCTTTTCCTGATTTTCTAAAAATCAGCTGGTGACTCCATAAAACAAAAATAGTGTCTCGTCCATCTTGAGACCAATCATCTATCCCTATTGAGTAAAGTTTCCATGTCCATTGTAAATAAAAGACCGTTATAGAACCAATTCATCTTAAAACTAAGAGACATAAAACAAACAATAATAAAAGTCAAGTTAATCACAATGGCGACTCCACTAAGGACTTCTAAGTAAGAGAGATCAACTTGAAAATGACTATTTTTTCATTATGTAATGCTCAATCATATAGAGCCCCTCACCATTGCATTTAAATTGTAAATCACATGTGCACCATTAGTATCTAAAAGCCACATTAATGCTAAATGACATTGCCACCATGATTCCACTCGAGTCATATGGCAATGAGGATACGGTATTATCATCTTTAGTCTTTACTCATGCATTTACTGGACTCATCTGACCAGAGTCTGTAACCCAAGTCCTAAAGGGAGGTGACTGAGTTATCAAAAGAATGCTAGACTCACTAATTGGAGTCCATAACAATAGTCATATGGGGCATTCTCATTAAAGGAACCCTTAGCCTTTCACCATGGCTTAGCTCATGTAAATAAACTAGTAGTAACATCAACTAGGATTCATTTAAGTTGTGCATGCTATCCTTATGTTAATGCTATTCGTCTGACCTGATATTCATAAAATGACATGACTCTCCTAGTGTTTATCATCGAAGGTGTCGTAATGTTAGTTTTCATAAAACATTTAGGCTTAGGAACACGTGATTCTTATATACTTCGTGTGAGCTTGAAGCATGGGGAATGATAAGAATCATGTACCTCGGCTTGCATACTCTATGTAAACTAACACATAATGACATCCTTTGATGATAGAACCTATGAGACGTCATCCATTTATCTTTATTAGATCAAATGATTGGGTTAGGAATCCAACTATATTATGGACCTTTATGTCTGTAAAATTAAATTATAAACCATCAAATGATACTTTCATGACTCTCGGTAAATATATCAAATATCGATATAGGGGCAAGAACTTGGGCTCCCTCTGATTGACCATGGCCCTATGCATACGAGTGAATATGGGGTTTGGACATCATTTGAAGCCTGACAATTAACCTTAACTTTGACATCATATGGTTACCTCAAGCACATTTTAGTATCGTTCCTCAGTTTACCCTTTTGTTCTAATCAACAAAAATTGAAATAGCCTAGTTCTGAGAGTGGAACCATAGTCCCTTGATGACTAAAGTTTCCAAAACTTCCTAGGAAAGATACTAAATAACCTCATGGAGAAATAAGGTTGGAAGTGAGAGCTTGCTTGTGATTAGTTTATTCACTATGCAAGAAAAACTAACCAGCTTTGCCCATGCATACATAACATACATGTAAATAGGCATGTACTAACCATTATTTCTTATAGGAATAATCACCTTTCATTATAGGATTTTGCATCCACTCCATGCATACATGCTCACCCTTTTCTTTTACAGGCACACGTCATGCATTATTCATTTAGCTAACCTCAATAAATGTATAGGAATCCTACACCCAACATGAGTGACTAAGAAGATACTTCTTGTCAGCAATTTGAATATAGGTTAAGAGAGGGGATCCAAAAACTGCTCATTTACGGTACCATAGCCAAAATCCTCCAAGCCCAAATCAAAGCCAAAAGTGCCCAAGATGGGAATAACACACAACTAAATGAAGCTTTTGCATTTGTTCACCTAAGGGTAGATAAGGCAAGGGGAATTCCTCACACTCTAGTTCAGGCTGACGATGACAATGAGTACTAGCAAGATCTTAGAAAATGCATCGAAAACTATAAAAATTACTGACATGACCAAGCCTAAATTAATAAGGGAGGCCAAATTGTTTATTAATAGAATGGCTCAGTTGGAATTCGCCTTCAAAGACAAGGGGACTCATGGCTCCAGAAGCTTTAATGACTTGGCACTATTCAAAGACGAGCCACTCCCAAATGATTTTAAACTACCAAAGTTTGCTAAGTTTGATGGAGTAGTGGATCTAAGGGTCCGTCTAAGGCAATATGCTACCTTCATGCCTACTACAAAGCTTACAGAATCTCAAATTGTTTGATTCTTCTTTACATCATTAGAGGAAGGACCAAGGCATGGTTCTTTGGCCTTGAAGATGAAATCAAAAGCAATTGGCTGCTGCTAACTCATAAGTTTATCAAGTAGTATGAATACATCACTCAAAGAGATCTTGAAACCACAAAATAGAAACCTAGTAAAGCTTTCTCCGATTATGTCACATAATGGTAGGGAAAAATAGCCAAAATGAGAAACTGTCCACCAGAGGATGAACAGATAGAGCTGATAATCAAAGGGGCATTACCACACTTCAAAAAATAAATGATCTTAGCTCATTATCCTAACTTCAAAGCTCTCTATTAGGCAGGGATCAAAATTAAGGAGAAGGAACCTCAATAAACTAGGAATACCTTCCATCGCAGAACCCAACCAAACGTCTAAAACACCTTCACCTGAATTGCAAAAATAAATATGATCCAACCTGACACCCACAGGTCACCATCTATCAATGCCATCAAACCACCAAGAAATTTCTTAAACTTTAACCTCCCACCATCCAAAGTATTCCAGAGACTCCAACAAAAGAACCTCCTACAACCTTAAGAACCTAGGCTTCTTCCAAACCCACTACCGCCTTAAATTAACCAAAACTTATTTTGCCACTTTCACCAGAGGCATGGTCACACCACTAATACATATAGAACCCTCAAAAATGAAATCCAAGAACTCATTGACTCTAGAAAAATTGATGACCCAAAAAAATGACCCAACATCAAGATCAATCCTCTACCAAACTATCAAAACATGCCTCCACCAACCATCAGCATGATTTCCTCCAATCTACTAGTAAACTTTGTTGAACAATTGATCCAGGACTCCTAAGAAAAGCCCTTAAAAGATAAACTCTCAAGTTTCATTCTTGAACCGTATATTCTGATGAACAATGAAGTGATTGATTGTCCGTACTCACAAGAAGTAGATATAGATGAAGATCCCAATAGTGACATTAAAGTATAGGATTTACTGGGCTAACCATCTAGGATGTTTGATTATAAAGTCAAGTACACAACACCCACCCCCTGCTACCTACACACACTTAGAAGACATAGTGCCCTCATGATGGGGAGTAGAATTTGATATTGAAGATGAGGTGGTAAGTACAATTCAGCTTAAGAACTTGCAAGTCATAAGAATCGATATATAGTATGACTTTGATGATCCTAAAATTATTGTCTGGGACCAGAACAATAGTACAAAAGTAGATAAACTAGCAGTTGAGGAGCTCTCATTGGTAGTCAATCATATAACTCATAGTAGGTGAGTAAATCAACCTCTTAAAAAAGAAAAGGATCCCTTTAAAGGAAAAGAAGTAATAAGTGATTAAGCTCCAATTAAAGAGGAAGACACTATCCCTAAATAGCTTAAAAAGACTTAGGCACAAGCTAGTATCCAAGACCTACACATAGCCTCTAAAGAAGCACATAGATGCCCTTATCCAAGCACTAGATAAGGCAAAGATTTCCATAAATGCCTCACCTTGCGAGATGATAGCCTCTCTAATGAAAGCTCCCTCCAATGCAATCACCTTTTAAGATGAAGATTTGCCCCTCGAGGGAAGGGTCCACAGCCATCCTCTCTTCATATAAGTAATTGTTAGATCTAAGAAGACTTTGTGTGTTATGGTGGATGATGGATCTGCCATTAATATATGCCCCTAAGGTTGTTATTTAAGTTCAGGATGAATGTTGAAAACCTGAAAGAATCCAATATAGTCATACAAGCCTATGATGATTTAAAGAAGCTAGTCATTGGTACTTTCAAGGTAGTGGTCACAATGGGGGATATCAAATCAGTAACAAAATTTACCATCTTGGAGATCCCTCCAACTTTTGCTCTGCTACTAGGAAGACTTTGGTTCCACTCACTAAGGGGCATACCCTCCACTATGCATTAAAAGATCAAGTTCCCTCTAAACAGAAAGGTCGTTACCATCCTTGCTGAAACAAACAACATTATTACCTATCTAAATGTGGTCCCACTAGGACTATGGGTTTCTGTAATCAATGATAGTCATGTCAATCCTAAAGTTACTACTATATTGAAGAAGATGCAATATCTACCTAGAATAGGGTTAGGAGGAAGAAACATTAGGGTCATAGAATGCCCTGACTTCTAAGGAAAAACCAACAGATATGGTATAGGGTATGATCCTGAAGAGGACACTAAGGCTAAAAAGCTAATATCTTTTGTGGCTGAAAGCTCAATCCAAGTCTACCAAGGACAAGTTGAGAAGTAGGTAAGCAATGGAATCAAGAAATCAGGGTTCGATATCTTCAATGACACCCTTAAAGGAAAGCACTCACTAGATATGGTCACTAAGACTGACATTAATGAACTGATGATAAATCTGGAACTAGAATCTAGGAGTAAGACTATCAATTATGCTTAAGCTACTGCCATCCTCGAATCAAGCATTGATGATATACTATTTAAAGACATTACTGATGATGAACTCTGTACTTTTTCTTTGTTTGAAACTGATGATGTAATGAACTCCAAAGTTAATTAAATGAAGTCAGATTTTTCTTACTTATTTGATGTCTTTCCTGATGGTAGTGTGCATTACATTGATTAAAACATTAGCATATTTGACATTCATTCCATATGCACTGAATCATTTAACATTGGCACATAATCTGAACCACGCATTCTACGTATTTTGAAAGATATTACCCTTGAAGAGAGGAGAGAAATTGAAAAAATATTAATAAAATATTCAAAAGTATTTGCTTGAACATATGACATAGGCCTGGAATTGACAGAGACATTGCTCAATACTTCATTCTTACCAAAGATGGGTGTAAGCCAGTAAAGCAGAAACTGAGAAGACTTAGACCAAAATGGGCCAAACTAGTGAAAGAAGACATCGAGAAATAGATGAAGGCAAAGTTCCTAGACGTAGTAGACTATCCAAAATGGTTAGCAAATGTGGTACTAATACTGAAGAAAGACAGAAGGGTTAGAATTTGCGTCGACTATAAAGATTTAAATAAAGCCTGCTCGAAAGATGATTTTGCACTACCTCAGATAGATATACTGATTAACAGTACTACCACATATGCAATATACTTCTTTATGGATGGATTCTTTGGGTACAATCAAATTCTAATGGCCATTATCGATAAAACAAAGAAAACTTTCATAACAGAATAGGGCATTTATTGCTATAGAGTAATGCCTTTCAGACTAAAGAGTGTAGGAGTGACTTACTAGAGAATGGAAACTATGATATTCCATGATATGATACATAAAGAGGTAGAGGTGTACATCAAAAACATGATGGTAAAGTCAAAAACTAGGGAAGAACACCCATCAGACCTTGAAAAATTCCTCAAATTAGTCAAAAAATATAGTCTCAGGCTTAATCAGAAAAAATGTTTATACGGGGTCACTTCAGGAAGATGTTAGGGTATATTGTCAGTTAGAATGGGATAGAAGTGGATCTGGACAAAGCAAAAGTAGTCAGGGAGATGGTAGTGCCAAGAACAAAGAAAGAAATCAAAGAGTTTCTAGGGAAACTACGATTCATCAGCAGATTCATCGCCAAGTTAACAGTAGTGTGTGAACCAATCTTCAAGCTACTCAGAAAAGATCAACCAGTTGAATGTAATGAATAGTGCCAGCTAGCATTTGATAAGATCAAGAACTACCTAGCCAACCTACTAGTTCTAAGACCATATAAACCAAGGATACCTTTAACCTTGTATTTGGCCATCAAAGAAAATGCAATTGGTGCAATGTTAGCCTAAAAGGGAGAAATGAAGGCAGAACACACATTCCACTACTTTAACAAGAAGATGTTGCCATATGAGGAGAAGTACAGTGAAGTTGAACATATATGCTTGGCAATGGTATAGCCAATTAAGAAACATAGACATTACATTCAATCCAATAGAATTTAGGCTATGTCTAAAATGGATCTAATGAAGTACCTCTACGAAGCTCCCTCTCTAGTGGGAAAAATTGCCAAATGGCTCGTGCTGCTAACATAATTTGATGTGTAGTATCTAACTAAGAAGGTAGTGAAAGGAAGAGCAGTGGCTAAATTTCTAGCTCTCAACCCCATTCCAGACTCAAAAGAAATCCAACTAGACTTCATAGATGACCTTATTTCTGCCATCAAAATCCAAGGATACCATATGTACTTTGATGGAGTAAAAAATCAGTTCAACATAGGAGTCGGTGTCATATGACAATCCCTAAAAGGTGAAGTAGTACCGATGGCCAAAAAGCTTGAATTCATAGTCATAAACAATGTAGCAAAATAAGAGGCATGCACACTCAGAATAGAGGCATTAATATCCTAGGATATTGTAGAAGTTTAAATCTTCAGAGATTCCATGCTAGTAATCAACCATGCCATGGAAGAATGGGAATTGATATAGCAACACTTAAGGTTGTACATGGACCACCTGAGGCTACTTACTGTATCCTTCTAAAAATTCAGATTTATTCATCTCATAGAAAATCATAATCAAATGGCATATGCACTTGCTTCCATAGCATCATTGTGGGAAGGACCATCCAAAATGCCCATGAAACCTTTAATCCTACTCAGATAAGGACAACCTTGTCATAAGAACTACAAAATAGCAATGATAGAAATAGCTAAAAAACCATGGTTCTATGACATGCAGAGATATTTAAAGGAATGAGCCTATCCTGATCAAGTAGATGAAAGAGATAAAGCAGTCATTCAATAATTAGCATCAAAATTCATATCGCACCAGGGTGTGCTATAGAGAAGAACCTCGAATAGTTTACAACTCCGATGTCTATATGAAACTGAGGCTGTAAGAGTAATAGAAGAAGTACACGAGGGTGTTTATGGTCCGCACATGAATGGAGCAATCCTAACTAAGAAACTAATCAGATAAGTGTTCTTTTGGATAACGATGATGGAATACTGTATCAAATTTGTAAACAAATGCCACAAGTGTTAGATCCACAGAATGTCAGCCACCTCCTCTAAATAAAATCGCACTACATCTCCTCTCCATGGCCCTTCTTAGTATGGGCACTAGACGTAATTAGGGAAATCCACTCGACAGCCTTGAACGGATATAGTTCATCTTAGTGGCAATGGATTACTTCAAAAAGTGGTTCGAAGCAGAATCAATTGTAAGGATAGGAGCCTCGTAAGTGGCCAAATTCATCAAATAAAATTAATTTTGTAAATTTGGGATCCCCTATCACATCATCTCTAACAACGGTGTCTAATTCCAAGGAGAAGTTAGAGAATTGCTAAAGAGTTATAAGGTGGAACATCACAAATCTTCTCCTTACTAACCATAAGAAAATGGGGCCATTGAAGCTACAAATAAGAAAGATTTTATAAAAGATGACTTAGACCTATTAAGATTAGGCATATAGATTACCATATGCCTTATAGGGGTATTGAAAAATAGTCAGGACTTCAACTGGAGTAACTCCTTTCTCACTAGTATATGGATCAGAAGCAGTGCTTCCGGTTGAAATAGAAATCAAGTCTCTTTGGGTAGCGATCGAATCTAAACTATCAAAAGTACAATGGGCTCAATAGAGGCATGATAATCTCACCCTCTTAGATAGTCAAAGGCTTAAGGATCTATACCACACACAGTTGTATCAGGCTTGGCTAGCTAAAACCTTTAACAAGAAAGTGAAACATAAGAGTGTGAAAGTAAGAGACTGGGTGTTAAAGCAAACAAGGTAGAACATTCAAGACTGGAGAGGGAAATTTATACCAAACTAGGAAGGCCCATACTTGGTCAAACATGTATTATCGAAAGGAGCAGTCAAGCTAATGGATTCTGAAGGCAACAAATTCTTTGAACCTGTCAATACAAACAACTTAAAAAAGTACTATGTCTAAGGCACAAAAAAATTTCCTCTTGAGTTGAAAACCTAAAAATGGTAACTCAGGTAAAATTTAGGGACCTCCTTCTAGGTTGAAAACCTTGCATGGGCAACCTAGGCAAAAGTTAAGGGAAGAGAGAAAATACTTAACTAGAAAACCTGAGAAGGCTAGTTAAGGATAGGGGTAACCTCGAGTTTGAAATTTTTATGAATGCACCTATGCTTTTCTTAAATGAATTTAGTGAAATAGAATGATTCCTAATTTATTCAAAATGTCTTTGAAAAATGCAACACATTTCATCGTCATGAATTGCATTTTATTTTATTACATGACCACCGTTCTTAACTCTCTCTTCGAGATGAGTTACTATCATTAAAGCCTAAAAAAAGCCTAACTAGGTGTGAAAAGCTTCGAGAGGAAACACCTTAGGCAAAAAAAGGAAGAAAAAGGAAAACCTAACTAAGTGCAAAAATCTATGAAAGGAGATGTCTTAGGTAAAAAAGGGAAAAATAAAAAGTGGCAAGCAAGAACAATAGCAAACATCATCAATAATACACAATATGATGCATATATAGTACCTAGAGTCCATACAACACATGTGATCATCATACAAGTATCATACAACACATGTGATAAAAATGCCCAAATACAATACCTAGAGTCCATAACCTCAGGAATATGATACAACAAAGTAAATCATAGACCAAAAGCCCGACACCTAGCTCCTAAAATAACTACATCAACTGTGGTAGCCATCATAAGCAAGCACCAATTTTATTCAAGCATCTCCCTCATATGATATAGGCTCATCGTCGTTCATTGCAAAAGATGACAGCCGTGACTCCAACTCACTAATATGATCACAATAAGCAACATGTTCCCGCTCCCATTCATGGCTAGCGTGATAGTGTTCAACCTACATGACATACTGCATATCATACATGCATACATAAAATATGTGCATAAAATAAACAAGTATAATAAAGGAAGCATACCTTCTAAGTGGTCATAAACTCCCAAAAACACTGCTGTACACTCCTACAAAAATATACCAATACTGACCAGAGGAGATGGGAATCTACAAATAGTAAGCAAATAAGTCAATCACCACTCAGAAAATAAATGAAGCAAAGGCAAAATAAGTGAAGTAAGACACGAACACAAGTAGCATTAAAAGAAGTAACACCTGATTAAGGAAAGCTAGGGAAAGGTAGATAAAAATGCACTACTCTACCATAGATGTCCATCCCAAGAAAAGCCAAGGATGGCTGAACTATCAAGTCCCCAAGAATAGTAATACTAGAAGCCCTACTAGTAGTATAGGCAGTCACCTCAGTACAGAATGTGCCCTCATTCTCCTCAAAATAGGACCTAAATCTCTTCCAATAAGATCCTTAACACTGTAGATAAGCTCTCACAACTCATGTCAATTAGAGTTTATTACTAACAAAGTTTGTTACATGCTCAAACAAAATAGGAATAAAAGCTTATCAAATTAAAAGAAGCAACTCTCGATGATCCACGTGATGGCCCATGAGACACATCTACTTAAGGAGGTAGAGGAAAAGTGCCACTAGCCATAACGTCAATCAGCTGAGGGATCAATACATTAGTTGAGAGATCAATACATCAACATAAAGCAAGCCCGCACTCTCTAAGAGGCTCTTAAAGGAGTCCCCCATTATGGCAGCAATAAGCTCATCACCGTTAAACTCATGACACCAAAACATGTTACTAGGGGAAGAAATAGGGAATCTCCTTACAAATAGACCATCCTACCAACGATGGACACGATCGCTCAAATATTATACTCTCTAAGTAAGGCTAAAGAGTAACACTCATCTCTCTGTCAACTGCTATGCAGTTATCATCTCTACCCTCCAATGTGACCTTGACACTAACTAGCGAAAGAAGATATGTTCAAAAGGAAATAATGAACAAAGAATCACTAAAAAAAAGAACCAACATAGCAGGAGCTAGACATACCTGATTAGGGGATAGCTTATACATATAGTCACAAGCCACTGCACAATCCTCAATCAAATTAGTAGTCTTCATGATCCAGCAAGAATAACGAGGAAAGCCATCCTTTAGGAAATGCTCAATAATCAAAAGAGGGAGAACCCTAAACTCGAAAGCTTAGATCTATCAGAACCAAGAAGTTAGAAATAAAAAACTAAAGACAAAGAGAAAAAAAGAATAGACATGAGAACTCCTACTCACATCTAGCACAAACAAGCATCCACAGATCCTCAAGCCATCTCAACATACTGCATCAAGACCTGAGTACATGTGGGCAAAAGCGGCAGTACCCTTGTAATATCTCGATAAGTCATCCAGATCCCTTAGAATAAGTAGCAATTGCAGACTACTCGTACCCAAAGGGTTCAGGAAGATGATAGCACTCAACAAATATAACAAGAAGTAATGAACATAGTGCAGATGAACTCGGTATAATGAGTGAGGTATGAACAACTAGACTTCATAAGGGTAGGCATCTTAAGCAACATTATAGTAAGGCGCCTCCTTGCCATCATAGAAGAACACTCCTCCTCATTGAAGGGAACAGGCTCCCTAGAAAAGCTCAAGCTCGTGATGGCAGCAAAGTCCAAAGGAGTGATGGTCATCTCCCTAACGGGCAAGTGAAAAGTGTGCATCGTGTCCATCCACTACTCAATCAACTCATATATAGCAATCTGACTTAATGCATATAAGTCATAAGAAAGTGCAACAATAACCCCATCAAAACCTCAAAACCCTTCACTGCAACCATTTACTTCATAAATAGTAGAAGACCTTGATAGTACATGTTGACCTTATTAAAACTACCAGGCAACACATAACAGACCTACGAGGCAAAAAATAATAGGTACACTATCAAAAATTTACACAATTAATAAATACTAACACATCTTCTTCTTTTTATTATTTAATAGGAACAATAACAAAAGCCAAAAAGAAAAGCATCACGATATACACTAGTAGACAATCATAATAAAAAAATAAAGCAAGTCCTATAAGCTATGAGCATTCATAATAAACCTATAAAGACAGTTACAGTAAGGGATACATAACTATAACTACAGTAGCCTCAGTTAAAAAAATAACAAATAGAACAAAAGCTAACGAATAGCAAGACATCCTAGACAGTTAAATAAAAGATAGAGGACAAAGGAGGACCTATCTAGAGATAATGATGAGCCCAAACATAAGTCTGCAGACTATAAACCATAGGGATTGGGTCTTCTTGAGAAAGCCTAGATAGCCGAGGACCCTAAGTGCCAGATGGACCATTAGTACTAGTCCTCATAGTGGAAGTCCCTGCTCCAGTAGTCTCTATGAAGTTACCTTCCTCATGCAAGAAGATATCCTCCAAACCCTCTAGGATGTCAAGAAAATCCATCTTATACAAAGAAAAATGAAAATACATAAGCAAAAGATAGAGGAAAAATCACCTAAAACATGAAAATGGTTAAGAAAAGTTGGAAATCACTTTAAAGAGTTCAGAAGAAGCCTCCCCAGTCCTTCAGAACGCGTGTTTAAATAAGCGTGGAGAGGGGAAGGTGAGTGACCACATGTAGCCACACAAAAATCTCCCCTCCACTTGCTCTTGTGTAATTTTATGCGCACTTCAATACTTTGCACACTCATTTCTCTAGTCCTAAACCTCTATTTGAGCATAAGACATTCACCAAACTCATATAAAAGTACACTAATGAGGACCGCATATGTCTAAAGACACTATATGTGGTCTCACCACTTTTAAAAACTTAACACCTTTCGAAGGAAGAAAAATAAGGAAGATTCATCAAAAGGATATTATGAGTGACCTCTTTCAGTTTTGGATAGCGATATGTTTTTATGGGACATTGTATGGGTTTTTCTGTTTCTAAGGGACATGGAAACTTTACCAAATATAGGGAAATGATTGGTCTAGGGAGCACGAGATGCTTTTTATTTTGTGGAGTCACCACTCTATTTTTAAAAAATAAGGAAAAGAAAGGGACAACATCATGTCACTCAACGAGTATTGCCCCTAGTAGAGATTTTTGGGTTTGGGGAATCGCATATACTTTTTAATAATTTCTTATTATACAATATTTGATGAATAACTATAGCAATACCCTAGTTTTGGTAATGACAATTTGTATAGCATTTACATGGTACATCAGATTATAAGATATAATAAAGCTAAAACTTTAATTATTACATTACTTTCTTGATAAAATACATATGAAAAGGAAAATATTATGGAAATGTAAATCTAAATTGGATATGAATGATCTATAAGATTAACATGATAATTCACATAGCTTGTATGATTTCATGAATAATAGGATGATTATGCATGCTTGTAGTGATTATTTGTGCAATGATAATGTATGATGATAATATAAAGGATGCATGAGGTCATCATTAGATCAAGAGCATGATGACTCTATTTCAAGATATAAAATTTTCACATTATTAGTATTTACGATGTGATTTCATTATTTCAGAAATAGAGGATGCAAAATGACGATATGAAACGATCATAATAAAGCATATATCATTCACATACCATGCAAGATTGTAAGTCTCATCACACAAGCACAACAGTATTCCCAAATGCTGGCGACAGTAAAATAAAATGCAATGCAATAAAATAAATGTGCTAAAATAATTATATGGTCCTCAGACTTAACTGGGCTTATGTGGGTTTTAAAGCTTTAGCTTTGAGAGATTATCAAGCTTTCCTCATCAAGAGGTTCAAAATGGCAACTAAATGATGCTAGATTGTATACCTTTCAAGTGTGCTTTGACAAAGATGAGGCTTGATTTGGTGGAAAAGGGATCTAACAACCTAAGAAAAAGGCTATGGGAAAGCAAAAACTATCTGGAAAGGGGTTTTTAGTGCCTTTAACTGATTCAAGTTTTTAGTGTGTGTGTTTCTACTTGCTCCCCCTACTAAAATGGGGTGTGAATGGGTCTATTTATAGGGAAATTTTGGTAGAATAAGGTGGTGGGGGCATGGTCACACATGCATATCGAGAATTTTAATTGCGGCTAAGCCAAGTGTGTGTGGTCGTGCACAATGTGTGTGCAGTCATGTGCGCTTCTCAAGTTTTACATATGCTATTCTAGGATTGGTTCCTAGAGTTTTTGGGCCTTTCAAACACATTTCTAAAGTTTTTTTGCCAAATTTGGCCTCGATTTTAGTACATGACACCTAGGGGCATTTACACACATTTTTAATCGATACATGCTGATCCTTAGGTTGTGTTGGATCATTCCAAGACCACTTCTAGAGGTTTTGGAGTCTTCTAAATGTGTTTCTAAAGTCCATTTTGTCAAAATCAATTTTCTTTTTTTCATGAAGCTGGGCCCCAGTTTAATAAAATATGCACCGACCCAACAGGCTAAGTATTTTGAGAGGATTTTTCTTAAAATAAACCTCTAATTGTTTTGATAATTCATATTTCGCAAGGTCGAACCATAACTTAATGGCTCAATGATCGATTTTGCACACTGGTGGGGTTAGTTAGGTATTTTACGGTTGCACACTTAAGAGGTGTTAAGAACGAGCCAACTTTAGCCATCTCAGGGATTTATTTCATTAGTGGACCTTTTTGGTGATAGCCAAATTTGAGGTATAACAGTTGCCCCTTGCTTTACATGTGTTCCATACTAGATAGGGACAAGTGATGGGTCATGGGGGATGAGACGCTTTTGATTTTTGGAGTCACCACCCGATTTTTAGAAAATCAAGTAAAGAAAGGAAAATGTTGGGTCACTTAGCAAGTATTGTCCACAGTAAAGATTTCCAAGTTTGGGAGATCACATCTACTTTTTGACTATTTCTCATTATATGATATTCGATGTATAGCTATTTCAACACCCTAGTTTCGGTGATGACAGTTTATATAGCATTCACATAGTATATTAGATAGTATAGGATAATAAAACTAAGAATTTTATTACATCACTTTCTTGATAAAATACATATGAAAAGAAAAAGATTATAAAAAAGTAAATATAATATGATTGATTTGCAAGGATAACACAATCATTTACACAACTTATATGATGAATGATAGGATGATCATGCTTTTCATAATTATTTATTCTATGATGATGAATGATGATAATATAAGGATGCATGAGGTCATCACTAGACTAAAAGCATGATGACTCTATTCTGGGGCATGAACTGTTCATATTATTGATACTTACGATGTGATTTCATGATTTTGGAAATAAAAGATGTAGAGTGATGATGTAAAATAAGCATAATAATGCATATATTATTCATGTAGTATGCAGGATTGCTAGTCTTATAACAAAATAATAATAGTATTCCCAAATGCTAGTGATAGTAACATAAAATGCACTGTAGTAAAGTAAATGTGCTAAATTGATTGTGTGGTCCTCAGACTCAACTCAGCTTGTGTGAACTTTAAAGCTCTAGCTTCGAGAGATTATCAAGCTTTCCTTGTCAAGAGGTTCAAAATGATAGTGGAATGATGCTAGACTATATACCTTTGAAGTGTGCTTTGATAAAGATAAGGCTAGGTTTGTTGGAAAAAAGGATCGAACAACCTAAAGGAAAGGTTGTGGGAGAGCAAAATCTGTGTGGGAAAGTGTTTCTCATATCTTTGATTGGACTAACTCTTACGTGTTTGTGTGTATGTCTTCACTTGCTTACCCCCTCTAAAATGGGATATAAAGGGGTCTATTTATAGGAAAAAATATGTAGAATGGGGTGTTGTAGGCGTGGTCATATGCGTATGAGGGGATTTTTGTGCATGGCCATGCCAAGTGCACGTGACCATGCCTAGTGTGCATATGGTCACTTGCTTAGCGCATGGCCATACATGCTTGTTCATGTTTTCATGCACACTTCAATGCTTTATGTGCTCTTCCCGGGTTCTATATGCACTATTTCAAGGTTGGTTCCTAGGGTTTTTAGGCCTTCTGAATCATTTTTAGAGTCCGTTTTGCCAAATTTGGCTTTAATTTTAGCACATGACACCTAGGGGTGTTTACGTGAACTTTTGGGTGATACATGCTGAAACTCAGGTTGTGTTGGACCATTTCAAGATCACTTTTAGAGATTTTGGAGCCCTTTAAATGTGTTTCTAAAGTCTGTTTTATCAAAATTGATTTATATTTTTTCTTAAAGTTGGGTCTTGGTCTAATGAAATACATACTGGCCTAATGAGATGAGTATTCTGAGAGGAGTATTCTTGAAATAAAACCTCTAATTTTTATGATAATTCATATTTTGTAAGGTCAGAGTGCAACTTAATGGCTCAGTGATTGATTTGACACACTAGTGGGGTCAGTTGGGTGTTTTAAGGAAGCACACTTAAGAGGTACTACGAACGAACAGAATTTAGTCATCTGAGGGATTCATTTCATCATTAAACCTTTTTGGAGATAATCAAATTTGTGGTATGACAACTACTATTATTATGTTTTGTTTGTTATTATTGTTCTGTGACTTAGTTGTCATGCAAGGTGTTATTTGGGACATATGCAAGCTTGTGATTCATGCAAAGTACATTAGGATTTATGTGACTATATCCTTTTTAGGTGTCACATAAATGAAGATGCTAATAAGCAAAAAGAAATGCGACTATAACCTGTTTAGGTGTCACACAAATGAATATGTGATTATAACATTCTTAAGTGTCACACGAAATGAGGATGCTACTAAGCAATGAAAATATGACTATAACCTTCTTAGGTGTCACACAAATGAATATATGATTTTAACCTTCTTAAGTGTTATGTGAAATGAAGATGCTACTAAGCAAAATATGAATGTGACAATAACCTTCTTAGGTGTCACGCAAATGAACCTGGGGCTATAACCTTTTTAGGTGTCACGAGAATGAACATGCGATTAACCTTTTTAGGTGTCACGTCAAATGAAGATGCTTCTAAGCAATGAAAATGCATAAGCTTCTTAGGTGTCAGGCAAATGAACATATGATCATAACCTTCTTAGGTGTCACATGAAATGAACATATGATTATAACCTTCTTAGGTGTCATGCGAATGAATATACGATTATAACCTTCTTAGGTGTCATGCGAATGAAGATGCTACTAAGCAAATGAGAATGCTCCTAAGCAATGTGAGGATGCTTCTAAGTGGTCAAAGTGCTTTTAAGCAATGAGAAGATGCTTCTAAGAAGTGAAACTGCTTCTAAGCAATGTGAGAGTGCTTCTAAGTAGCGAAAGTACTTCTAAGCAATGTGAGAGTGCTTCTAAGTAATGTGAATGAGGTAGTAGTGATGATGCAGTAATGATGTAGTAATGATTTAGTAATGATGTAGTAATGATGTCATTATTTGTCATGTTGAGGATGTTATTTTGATGATTTGGAGTAAGATATCCTTATAGTGAATTTTCCTTGCTCTTTTTCTTTCACGGGATGTTGAATTTTCTAAAAAAGGTGGTGTGCATGTAATGTCTTTAGATAGTTATAGCTCATATCAATATACTTTTGTGTGAGTTTGGTGCATATCTTATTCTCAAATGAGTGTGCAAAGTCTCAAAGTGCATATAAAACCACAGAAGAGCATGTGGAAGGGAGAAGTGTGTGTGACATCCACACGCAGTCACATGCCTTGTGCATGGTCACACACTCCTTCTCCTTTAGGCTTATTTAAATAGTTATTTTAGGGGTATAGGGAGGCTTCACTCGTACTTCTTTGAGCATTTTTTGACTTTTCTTGACCCTTTTTATGGTTTAAGTGCTAACTACTATGTTTTTGCTTATGTACTTCCATTTCTTATGCATAAAATGGAGTTCCCTAACATTTTCGTGGGTCTGGAGGATGTTTTTGTTGATGTTGATGTTGAGGGTCACTTTACAAAGGCCATTAGAGCTAGGACGTTCGCTGCAGGGACTAGTATATCTAGTGCTCAGAGTTCTCGGCCATCTAGGCTTTCTTATGGAGATCCGACCCTATTATTTGTAGCTTGGAGACTCATGCTTAGGTGCATTATCGTTGCGAGGTAGGTCCTTCTTTGCCCTTATTTTTTGAAGCTTGTTCATTGGCTGCTTTGCTATTTATTTTGTTATGTGAGGTTGTTGTAGCTGTAGCTTTATAACTATTACTGTATTTGTCTATAAAGTCATAGCTTTATTATGAATGCTGATAGCCGATAGGTTTTGCTTTATTTTCTTTTCATGATTTTCTGCTTGTGCTTGTCGTGGTACTTTTCTATTTAGCTTTTGTTATTATTTTGATCATATTAAATGACAGAGAGAGATGTGTTAGTATTTAGTAGCTATGCAAATGTTTGATAGTGTGCCTATTATTTATAACCTTGTAGGTATGTTACCATGCTACCTAGTAGTTTTAAGTCAGCATGTATTATCAAGGTCTCCTAATGTATGTGAAGCAAATGATTGGCAGGAAGGGCTTTGATGGAGTCGTTGCTGCATTATCTTATAACTCATATGCGTCGAGTTAGATTGCCATGTATGCATTGATAGAGCGATGAATGGACATGATGTATACTTTCCATCTGCCTATTAGGGAGATGACTATTACCCCTTTGGATTTTATCGCTATCATGGGCTTGAGCTTTTTTGGAGAGCCTTTTCCTTTCAATGAGGAGGAGTGTTCTATTGCCATGGCGAGGAGGCACCTTACGATGGATTTGCTTGGGGTGGTCACACCTATAAAATCTCATTGCCCATATCTCACTTATTACATGGAGTTTGTTTCTTCTGTGCAGACTCCATATAATGATGGTCTTGTCTCAATAGAGCAACTGGCTCATTGCTTTTTGTTTTATTTATTGAATGTTATTATCATTATAATCCCTTTAGGGGTAATATGCGATTGCTATATGTTTCAAGAGATTTTGATGGCTTGCCAAGCTATTGCTAGGGCATTACTACCTTTGCTTATATGTACTTAGGCCTTGACACAGCATACCAAGGTAGCTCAAGGATTTATGGATGCTTGTTCATGCTAGACGTGAGTAGGAGTTCTATTGTTCGTTTTTTTCTTTTAATTTATTATTTTTGACCCTCTGATTGTGATAGATTCGGGCATATGAGTTTGAGATTCTCCCGTGTCCATCAATTAAGCATTTCCTAAAGGTTAGCTTCCCTCATTATTCTCACTGGATTAGGAAGACTACTTATTAGATTGAGGATTGTATGGTAGCTTGGGATCATATAAGGAAGTTGTCCCCTAATCAGGTATGTCTGATTCCTACTGTGTTGGTTATTTCTTTCTTAGGAATCTTTTGTTCATTTTTTCCCTTTGAGTAGATCTTTCTTCATTGGTGGGTAGTGAGGTCTCATTAGACGGCAAATATGGTGGCTACATGGCACTTGACGAAGAGATGAGTGTTGCTCTCTAGTCTCATTAGTAGAGTGTGGTATTTAGGCGAGCGAGTCCATCGTTGGTGGGATGACCCATATATGAGGAGAGTTCCTATCTCTCTCCTTAGTGACATGTTCTGGGGCCATGAGCTCTATGGTGATGATCTTACTACTGTTATGATGGGATTCCCCTCTAAGAGCCTCTTAAAGACTGTGGGTTTGCCTTCTGCTAATGTATTGATCCCTTAGCTGATTGACACCATAGCTAGTGGGACCTTTCCTCTACCTTCACCTTCTTAGGTAGATACATCTCATCCTTCAGGTTCAAGGATTAGACCATCATGCGGGTCATTGAGAGTTTCTTTTTCTAATCCAGTAAGCCTTTATTCCTGTTTTAGTGCAAACATCTAGCAAACTTTATTAGTAATAAACTGTAATTGACGTGAGTTATGAGAACTTATCTATAACGACGTTAGAGAAGATCTGGATCTCATTTTGAGCAGGATGAGGGCACATTCCATATTGAGCCAACTGCTTATGCTAGTGGTGTGGCTTTTGGTAGTACACTTAGGGACTTAATGGTTCAGCCATCTTTGTCTTTACTTGAGACAAATATCCTTAGTACAGTAGGGAGTTTCAATTGGCCTAGACCTGGCTTTCCTCAGTCGGGTGTTACTCATATTGATGCTACATATGTTCGTGTTCTCCACTTATTCTTGCTTGTGCTTCATTTATTTAGTGAGTGGTGATTAACTTATTTGCTTGCTTTTGTAGATTCTTGTCTCCTCTAGTCAGTATTGGTATACTATTATTGGGAGTGCACAATAATGCTTTTTGGAGTTTGCTACCACTTAGAGGGTATGCCTTCTTTATCGTACCTACTTATTTTATTCATATGTTTGATGTACGATTGTATGATATGCAATATGTAATGTAGGTTGAGCACCATCTTGCTAGTCATGAATGGGAGTGCAAGCATGCAGCTTATCATGTTTTATTATGATATGCATTAGTGAGCTAGAGTCATGGCTAGCATCCTTTGCGATGAATGATGATGAGTCAGGATCATATGAGGTGGATTCTTGAGCAGGATTAGTACTTGCTTTTAATGGCAACCAAAACTGATGTAGTTGTTTTAGGAGCTAGGTGTAGGACTTTTGGCCTATGGTTTGCTTTGTTGTATTATTTTCTCAAGGTTATGGATTGTAGGTGTTGTAACTAGGTGTTCATCTCTTATGTTGTATGTTGCATATATGATGATGACTGTATAGGCTTCTTATTGTGTATCATTGATGATGATGTTTGCCATTACTAATGTCTATCTCTTTTCCTTTTTTTTGCCTAAGGTGTCTCCTTTTTGGAGCTTTTCGCACTTGGTTGGGTTTCCTTTTGCTTCCTATTTTGCATAGGGTGTCTCCTTTTGGAACTTTTAACACCTAGCTGGGCTTTTTTTATGGCTTCGATGATAGTAGTTGGTCTTGAGGAGAGAGCTCAGAGAAGATGGTAAGAACCATGGTCATGTAATAAAAGGAAATGCAAAAGCATGATTGATGCAATTCATGATGATAAAATGTGTTGCACTTTTTAAAGACGTTTCCCATAAATTAGGAATCATTCTCATTTCACTATAACCATTTAAGAAAAGCATAGGTGCATTCATACAAATTTCAAACTTGAGGTTACCCCTGTCCTTAACTAGCCTTCTCAAGTTTTCTAGTTAAGTATTTTCGCTCTTTCCTTGACTTTGCCTAAGTTACTACTTTTAGGTTTTCAACTTAGATGGAAGTCCTTAACTTTTGCCTGAGCTGCCGTTTTAAGGTTTTCAACTTAGTGGGATGATTTTTTTATGCCTTAGACGTAGTACCTTTTAGATAGTTTGTATTGACAGGTTCAAATAATTCATTACCTTCAAAATCCATCAGCTTGACTACTCCTTTTAATAGGACATGTTTGACCATGTATAGGCCTTTCTAGTTAGGTATGAATTTCCCTCTAGGGTTTGGAATGTTCTGTCTTGCTTACTTTAGCACCTAGTCTCCTGCTTTCACACTCTTATGTTTTACTCTTCTGTTGAAGGTCTTGGCTAATTGAGCCTAATACAACTGTGTGTGGTATAGAGCTTTGAGCCTTTTGCTATTTAAGATAGTGAGATTGTCATGCCTCTATTGAGCCCATTGTACTTTTGGCATTTCATATTTGATTGCTATTCAAAGAGACTTGATCTCTATTTTGACTGGAAGAATTGCTTCTAATCCATACATTAGTGAAAAAGGAGTTGCTCCTATTGAAGTTCTAATTGTTGTTCAGTACCCTCAAAAGGCATGTGGCAATCTATCTACCCAATCTCTATAAGTTTAAGTCATATTTGATAAGATCTTTTTAGTGTTCTTGTTTGCAGCTTTGATGGCCCTATTTGCTTATGGTCGATAAGGAGACGATTTATGATGTTCTACCTTATAACTCCTTAGTAGCTCTCTAACTTCTACTTGGAATTGGACACCATTGTCAGAGATGATGTGATGGGTGATCCTATATCTATAGAGCAAGTTTCTTTTAATGAACTTAGCCACTTGTTTTCGTGAATGATTTTTTCTTTGACCCATTTTATAAAGTAGTCTATTGCCATTATGATGAATCTATGTCCGTTCAAGGTTGTCGGGTGGATTTCCCCAATTATGTCTAGTCCCCATGCTGAGAAGGGCCATGGAGAGGAGATGTAGTATAGTTCTATTAGGGGAAGGTGACTGACATTCCTGTGGATCTGACACTTATGGCATTTCCTTATAAATTTAATGCAGTCTTCCATCATCGTCATCCAGAAGAACCCTTGTCTGATTAGCTTCTTAGCTAGGATTGCTTCATTCATATGTGGACCATAGATAGCCTCGTGTACTTCTTCTACTGCTCTTTCAACCTTAGTTTCATCTAAACATCAAAGTTGTAAACCATATGAGGTTCTCTGGTATAACACACTCTAGTGCGATATGAATTTTAATGCTAGTCATTAATGGCTATTTTGTCTCTTTTATATGTTTAATCAGGATAGGCTCATTACTTCAGATTTCTCTAGATGTCATAGAACCAGGGCTTTTTAGCTGCTTCTATCTTTGCTATTCTACAGTCTTTATGACAAGGTTATCTCGATCTGAGTAGAATCAAAGGCTTCATGGGCATTTTGGATGGTCCTTCCCATACTAATGCTAGGGAAGCAAGCCCATCTGCTATCTGATTGTGATTCTTAGGGAGATGAATGAATCTGCATTTTTGGAAGGACATGGTGAGTAGCTTCAAGTGGTCTAGATAAGGCTTTAAATACTGCTCTTTTAGTTCCCACTCTTCAATGGCATGATTGATTACTAGCATAGAATCTCCAAAGATTTTGACTTTTGTGACATCTAAGGCTATTGGTGCTTCTATTCTGAGTGTGCATGCCTTATATTCTACTTCATTATTTATGACTCTGAACTCAAGCTTTTTAGAAATTAGTACTACTTCACATTTTAAAGATTGTAGTATGACACCGACTCTAGCATCGAATTGATTGACTGTTCCATCAAAGTACATGCACCATCTTGGATCTCAATGGCTAAGCTAAGGTCATATGGGAAGTCTAATTGGTATCGCATCAAATTATCAACAAGTTTGTTGAGTAGGCTTATCTTTTCTTGTAACCATATTTGAAGCAATAAGGGGCTCCTAGTGAAGTTTAGACTTTTCATATTTTTAAGGTCATTTAAACCTTGAATGGTCTCTACTAAAATTAGTGAGAAAGGAGTCATTCCTCATTCTATTCCTTCGATGACCTAGAGTATCCTCTAATCTCCTAGCCCATCATTTGAGAGGGTGAAATATTACATAAAGAGGTAACATACAAGGAGGCGTGCCTAAATTAACATACCAGTCTTTTTGGTGGTACAAGCAGCTAGGACTTGTATAGGAATCAGTTGTTTGCGCTTCGTGACTAATTCATCAAGCTTTTGAGAGCTTAGATCAAGAAAAGCAGCTCTAAGTCTTAGGTATTTGATATCTTGGTTAGTAAAGACTGCTTCTTCAATCTTTTTGGGGGGTTTGCCCTAGTATGGCATTGAATTCCTTATATAATGGGCATATTTCTATGGTGTTGAATTGTAATACATGCTCTTGAGGGTCCTAGAATGACACAACAATCAAGAGTTCACAATCAAGGTACATATGCTGGAATATCTTAATGCATAGCATTCCATATAGTTGCAAGCTCTTCCAGTCGACCTTATCAAGGTTATGGAGGAAATGTCTAGTGATGTTGGTTTGGGCTTGGGGATTTTCGACCATGATGCCATCTTTAAGTAGGTCTTAGATCCTAGCTCTTAGTTTTCCATTGCTTTGACAAGAAGATTCAACTTTGTGTTCACTCATATTGTATTCCTGATCATTTATCAAGGTTAGCTAAATGAATGATGCATGACATGTGCCTGCAAAAGAAAAGGGTGATCATGTATGCATAGAGTGGATATAAAATCCTATAATGAAAGATTATTATTCATACAAGAAATAATGGTTAGTACGTGTATGTTATGTATGCATGATTAAACCTAGTTAGTTTTTCCTATACAGTGAATAAACCAATCACAAACAAGCTCTCACTTTTGACCTTATTTCTCCTTAAGGTTATTCAGTCTCTTCCCTAAGTAGGTTTTGAACCTTTAGTCATTAGGGGACTATGGTTTCGCTCTTGGAACTAGGCTATTTTGATTTACGTTGGTCAAAACCAAAGGGTAAACTAAGGAATGATACTAAAGTGTGCTTGAGGTGACCACATGATGTTGATATGAAGGTCAATTATCGAGCTTCAAATGCTATCCAGAGTCCATATGTGCTTGTATGCATAGGACCATGGTCAATCAAAGGGAGTCCGAGTTCTTGCCCCCATATTGATAATCAATATGTTTACCAAGAGTCATGAAAGAATCATTCAATATTTTATAGTTTGATTTTATTGACATAAAGATCCATAATCTAGTTGGATTCCTAACCCATTCATTTGATCTGATAAGGATAAACGGATGATGTCTCATAGGTTCCATCATTGAGGGATGTCATTATTTGTTAGTTTACATAAAGTATTCAAGCTGAGGTACATGATTCTTATCATTCTCCATGCTTCAAGGTTGCACAAAGTAGATGAGAATCACATGGTCTTGAGCATGAATATTCTATGGAAACTAGCATTATGATGTCATTTGATCATAGACACTAGTAGAGTGTGAGTAACCTTTTTCCATTTTGCATCTCTTGGTTTCAAGATGAATTAGCTCCATAGGGGTCTTTTGTTTCTGAGGGACATGGCAACTTTACTGAATAGGGACAAATGATTGGTCATGGGAGAAATGAGATGTTTTTTTTTTTTGAGTCGCCACCCGATTTCTAGAAAATCGGGAAAAAAAAGGACAACATCGAGTCACTTAGCAAGTATTACCCCTTGCAGAGATTTTTGAGTTTTGGTTATTGCATATACTTTTTGACTATTTCTCATTATATGATGTTTGATGTATAGATACTATAACACCCTAGTTTTGGTAATGATAGTTTGTACAGCATTCACATAATTCATTAGATAGTGGAAGATAATAAAGTTGAAGAATATTATTATTACATCGCTTTCCTACTAAAATACATATAAAAGGGAAAAAAGATTATGGAGAAGTAAATCTAATTTGATGAATTTGTAAGGTAAATATAACCATTCACACAGCTTGCTCGATCTTATAAACAATAAGAAAAGCAATGGACACTCAATCATTTGAAAGAGTAAGCAAAATCTAGATGGTCATGCATACTTGCAGTGATTATTCATGCTATGATGATAATATAAGGGATGAATGATGTTATCATTGGACCGAACAAATGATGACACTATTATGGGATATGAACTTTCATATTATTGATATTTACGATGTGAGTTAATGTTTCAGAACTAGAGGATAAAGAATGATGATATGAAATGAGCATAATAATGCATAGATTATTCATATAGCATGCCAAATTACCAGTCTCATCACATAAGCACAATAGTATTCCTAAATGCTAGCGATGATAAAATAAAATATAGTGCAATAAAATAAATGTGCTAAAATGATTGTGTGGTCCTCATACTCAACTAAGCTTGTGTGGGTTTTGAAGCTTTAGCTTCGAGGGATTATCAAGCTTTCCTCGTCGAGAGGTTCAAAATAACAAGAGAAAGATGCTAGTTTATATACCTTTGAAGGGTACTTTAACAAAAATGAGGCTTGGTTTGGTTGAAAAGTGATATAATCTTTAAAGAAAAAGATAGTAGGAGAGCAAAAACTATATGGAAAAGGGTTTCCAGGTCTTTGGTCGGACATATTTTTAAGTGTGTGTGTGCTTCCACTTGTTCCCCCCCTCAAAATAGGGTGTGGAGGTGCCTATTTATAGAAAATGTGTGCAATAGGGGGTATAGGCATGGTCACTCACGTATCCTTAGGACGAAGCAGGTGACCACATGTGAAAGCGGTTTTGCAGACTTTCATGCATTACGCACTCCATCCAGGGCTTACACTGGCTTTTATAAGGTTGGTTCCTAGGGTTTTTGGGCTTTCTAGACATATTTCTAAAGTTGTCAAATTTAGCCTCTTAGCATGTGACACCTAGGGGTGTTTACATGCACTTATGAGCAATATGCACTAATCCTCTGGTCATTTTGGACTATTTCAAGACCACTTCTGGAGGTTTTTGAGCCTTTAGACATGTTTTTGAAGTCCATTTTGCCTAGTTTGGCTTCGATTTTAGCATGTGACACCTAGACATGTTTATGGCTTTATGCATACTTCTAAGCCTCGGGTTGTGTTGGACCATTTTGGGACCACTTTTAGAGGTTTTGGATCCCTTCAGATATGTTTTCGAAGTCTGTTTTATCAAAATCAATTTCCTTTTTTCATGAAGTTGGGTCCTGGTCTAACAAAATGAACACCGATTTAACAAGCTGAGTGTTTTAAGGGAGGAAATCTAAGAATAAGCTTCTCATTTTTTTGATAATTCATATTTTATAAGGTCAAAGCACAACTTAATGGCTCGATGATTGATTTTGCACACTGGTGGCATCAATTAGGTTTTCTAAGGTTGCACACTTCAGAGGTGTTACGAACAAGCAAACTCTAGTCATCTCGAAGGTTTATTTCATCATTAGACCTTTTTTTGGGGATAATTAAATTTGAGGTGTGATAGTTGCCCTCTACTTCACGTATCTTTCATAGTCACCTAGTGCTAGTGTCAATACATGTGAAGCAAATACAAAAATGCAGAAAATAATTTTCTAAAGAGAGAGGTACTTATATAAGTGCTGTGTTATTATGATTTAATCGTTAGGATACTATAACCTTTTTAGGTGTCAAGTGAATAGACAGCTGCTACTATAACCTCTTTAGGTGTTTGGCAAAAGGATAAGTAATTGCCATTATAACCTCTTCAGGTGTTAGGCAAACATAATCATACCACCATAACCTCTTTGGGTGTTAGGCAAATAGAATCACACCATTATAACCTCTTCAGGTGTTAGCTTAATAGAATCATGACACTATAACCTCTTCTGGTGTTAGTGAAAAGAATCATGCCACCACAACCTCTCCAGGTGTCAAACAAATAGAATCATGCCACTATAACCTCTTCAGGTGTCAAACGAACAGAATCATGCCACTATGACCACTTCTGGTGTCAGCGAATAGAATTATGCCACTATGACCTCTTTGGATGTCAGGCAAATAGAATCATGCCACTATTACCTCTTTAGGTGTCAGGCAAACAGAATCATGCCATTATAACCTCTTTAAGTGTTAGGCAAATAGAATCATGCCATTATAACTTACGAATAGAATCATGCCACTATAACCTCTTTAGGTATCAAGCGAACAGAATTATGCCACTATTACCTCTTCAAGTGTCAGGTGAATAGAACCATGCCACTATAACCTCTTTATGCATCAGGCGAACAAAATCATGCCACTATAACCTCTTCAGGTGTTAAGAAAGCTGAATCATGCCACTATAACCTCTTTCGATGTCAGGTGAACATAATCATTCCACTATAACCTCTTCCAATGTCAGGAAAATAGAATCATGCCACTATGACCTTTTTGGGTGTCAGGTGAATAGAATCTATTTGGTTTTATGATTCCATACGCAGCGGAAAAATAAAATTTGAATCACAAACTCAAACCCGAATCTAAGTAATTTGATTAATTGATTAAATCTAAGGTTTTTGTTTTCTTACCACAAATGCAGAAGAGGCAAGAAATCTAGAAGGAAGAGAGGAGGTTCACTCTAGTAACACCCTACCTCAAGCTTTTAATTTAGCAGTTCAGATTTAAGACGTCTCCAAAAGAATCTGTCCTTCACAAGTGTCCACATAAATAGACCTTGATTTTAAAAATGAATATTTATGTACTAGAACCTTCTATTGATTTCTCACAAATCAAGAATTAAAAAGAACTATGTGTTTTGTTTTCTAAAAAAGAGAAAATGAATTTGGTGGTAGAATAACGACAGTGTGTAAAACCATAAAGAATATAACATATTTATAGACATTTAAATTAGGGTTTCAGTTGCTAAACAACCTTTTGGTAATTTTTTAATTATTCTTATTTTGATTTTATTTAAAATTAAATTAGAAATAATATTTTATTTATTTAAGATAACCTTTACCTTAAATAAATAAATATTTTATTTATTTATTTCCACAGCTTATTTGGGTTTGTTAAACCCATATTCGTTTTGGGCTTGTTCAAAGTGTGTAACTCTATAGGTTCACATGACGTTGGCAGTAGGCCTTAAATCTCTATTTAGGCCTACAAGTCATAAGTGGCCTCTAGCAAAACATTATCACTACCTAAGTCATCTGAAGTCAATAATCTGACATAACTTAATATACAGTGAATATTCTAGTCCCTTTGTCACATGATATCTTGATTGAATATAAGGCATAGATTATGTCATCCTTATAGAATTCAATCATATAATTTCTTGATTCCAAGTAGGCTATAAATGATAACTCTTTATCAATTTCCTTTAACATGGCTATGCATTTTCCTCAATCTATCTTATCAAGGGGTCCATAGATATCTTACTAGTATTAAATGAGGGACAAATTCCTTCTCAATAACTCACATTCTTCACATAACTCATTTTATACCCAAAAATAACCTATTTTATCATTCATTTAATGATAATGTAAGAATGTGTCAAAATACAAAATAGTTATATGGAATCCATGGTGATTTCAAGGTTAAAGGACTAAGCCAATATTACTGTGATGAGAATTACTTATGACAATTATCTATGTAGTATTCTCATGATGGGTCATTCCAGCACTTTATTTCTCAAATAAGTACGTATGAGTTAACTTAATATCTCATATTCATGATTAGTAAAACATAATCATCAATCAACACCATACTAGCCATAATACATTGTTATGACTAGGGACAATTTGAATAGAGCTTATATTTAATCTAAGGGTTTTACTATCAAGTCACATACTTGATAACCTTAGTAAGAATTGACTATTCAAGTAATTATCATAACATAAAATTATAATGAAAAAAGCCTCTTTATTAAATAAAATGATAAAGTCAAAACATAGTCATACATGATTAATTTAGTGCATATCACTAACAATCTCCCACTTGCACTAGGCCCAATCTATATTAAAACTAATACCCATGGACCTAGTATAACTCTCATGCTTAGGTTGTAGAAGAGGCTTAGTCAATGGATCAGTAACATTATCATTTGTAGGTACTTTGCATATCTTCACGTCTCCTCTCTCAATGATTTCTTGAATGAGATGATAATGCCTAAGTATGTGTTTAGTTCTTTGATGTGATCTGGGCTCCTCTGCTTGAGCTATAGCTCCATTATTTTCACAATATAAGTTCACTGGATCTATTATACTAGGAATAACACCTAGTCTAGTTAGGAACTTCTTGATCCAAATAGCCTTTTTAGTTGCTTCTGAGGCAGATATACACTCAGCTTCCATTATAGAATCAGCAATAGTGTCTTGCTTGGAACTTCTCACCTCATTGCACCTTCATTCAAACAAGACACATAACTTAACTATAATAAAAAATCATCTTTGTCAGTTTGGAAGCTGGCATATGTGTAACCATTTCCAACTAGCTCATCTTCCTTACCACCATACATTAAAAATGCATCCTTAGTTCTTCTCAAGTACTTAAGAATATTTTTAACTGTTGTCCAGTGACTTTCACCTATTTTTGATTGGTATATGCTCATTGTGCTTAAGGCATATGAAACATTAGGTCGAGTACACAATATTTTATATGTGATAGATCCAATAGCATAAGCATATGGAATCTTACTCATGTGGTCCCGCTCATCTTGCATCATAGGACACTGAGTCTAATGCCATGTGACATTGGCAAGAATCCTCTCTTAGAGTCTTGCATGCTAAACCTGTTCAATACCTTATCAATGTAAGTTCTTTGACTTAGGCCAATAAGCCTTTTATATGTATCTCTACAAATCTTGATTCCTAATATATAAGTAGCTTCACCCAAGTATTTTATTGAAAAACAATTCCCTAGCCATGATTTAACATTTTGTAAAATAGGGGTATCATTTCTAATGAGTAATATGTCATTAACATACAACATTAAAAACACAATTGCACTCCCACTAACCTTCTTGTAGACATAAGGTTCATCTTCATTCTTAATGAAGCTAAACTCTTTGATTGCTTCAACAAAATGAAGATTCCAACTCCAAGATCCTTGCTTCAGTCCATAAATGGACCTATGAAGCTTGCATACCTTTCTAGAATTCTCAGGATTAACAAAACCCTTTGGCTTTGTCATGTACACATCCTTAAGTAGGTTTCCATTAAGAAATACTATTTTGACATCCATTTTCCATATCTTATAATCATAGTATGCAGTTGTAACAAGGAGAATTCAAATAGATTTTAGCATAGAAACTGGTGAAAAGGTTTCATCATAGTCTATACCATGTATTTATTTGAAACCCTTTGCAACCAGTCTTGCCTTAAAGGTATGCACATTGCCATCCATATCTATTTTCTTTTTAAAAACCCATTTGCATCCAATATTTTTTAAGCCATCAGTTGGGTCAATCAAGGTCCAAACTTGATTATCATACATGGATTGCATTTCTGATTTCATGGCTTCTAGCCATTTCTTAGAGTTAGGACTATTTATGGCCTCTTGATAGGATGTGGGCTCACTTTGATCCATAATCAACACATCATTATCATCAGTTATGAGAAATCCATATCTTATAGGGATTTGATGTGTCCTACTAGACCTTTTTAGGCCTTTTGGTACTTGTGTAGGTTCAATAGTTACTTGTTAATCCAGATGCAGTTCCATACTTGGTACAATGCTATTTTGTGGGTTTGGAATTTCTTTAAGTTACATTGTGCTCCCACTATATCCTTTGGAAATTAATTCTCCTTCCAAAAAGACACCATTTTGAGCAACAAACACTTTGTTCTCAGAAGCATTGTAAAAATAATAGCCTTTAGTTTCTTTAGGATATCCCACAAAAGGCATTTACCTCCTCTAGCAATTGAGCTTAATGGTCCACATACATTAGAATGTATAAGGCCTAATAAATCATTAGCGCTCTTACCTTTTCTAGTAAAAGGTGTTTTAGTCTTTTTTCCTAATAAATAAGATTCGCATGTTTCAAATGATCCATAATCAAATGAATTCAAAAGCCCATTTCAATAAATCTTTGAAATGTGTTTCTCATTTATATGGCCTAAATGACAATGCTAGAGATAGGTACTATTTAAATCATTATATTTAAACTTCTTTGTATCAATGTTATAGATTGACTTTTCATTAGTATCTTCAACATTTAGAACATAAAGACCACTAGTGCATGGAGTAAATCCATAGAAAATGTTATCATGAAAAATATTGCATTTATTATTCCTAATAATAAATTCAAAACCTTTCTTATCCAAACAAGAATCATAAATAATATTCCTAAACATAAATAATATTCCTACATATAGTAGGCACATAATAACACTTTTCCAAATTTAAAACAAGTCCACTAGGCAAAGTTAACTCATAAGTCCTTATAACTAAAGCAACAACTCTTGCTCCATTTCTAACTCATAGCTCTACTTCACCTCTAGCCAATGATCTACTCCTTTTTAGATCTTATACATTAGTACAAATGTCAGATCCTGATCCAGTATCTAATACCCAAGAATCAGAAGTAGACAAATTAATTTCTATAACATGAATACCTAAAGAGGTAGTCACACTACCCCTATTCTTGTTCATATCATTCAAATATAGGTCATAATTTCTTTTCCAATGACCTGGCTCATTGCAGAAAAAACATATTCCCTCCTTTTGTGGCTTTACTTGGGGTTCAGCTTTGAACTTGGGCTTAGGCTTTGGTTTTGGCTTTTGAAAGCCTTTATGAGCCTTGCCCTTGCCCTTTCCAACCTTTTTCATACCCTTTCCCTTATTAGATATTAGAATATCCTTAGTGGAATTCTTTATGTTATTTTCATCAGTTTTAAGCATCCTATACAACTTTGAAATAGTGTTGTCCATAATATGCATATTGAAATTCATGATGAAACCATCGAAAGCTTCAGGCAAAGATTGGAGAATGATATCAACAACCAATTCTTGTTCAATCTTAAGACCAAGCTTGTCCAAGTGTTCAAAATGACCCTTCATCTTGAGAACATGAGGATCGACAGAGCTGCTAGCAGTCAACTTACAGGAGAGCAATGCCCTGATGGTATTGAACCTTTTAATTCTAGCTTTCTCTTAGAACATTTCCTTGAGATGGCTTATCATAGTATAAGCCTCCGTTTCCATCAGTTCCTTTTGAAGCTCAGACTCCATGCATCCAAGCTTAAGACAAGTGACATCAATTGAATAATTGAGATGCTTAATATAAGCATCCTTTTATGCTCTAGGAGCATTAGTAGTTGGTTCCTCTAGGATGGGTTGATTAAGGATATATTCCTTTTTTTCTTGCCTAAGAATAATTTTTAGGTTACTGTACCAGTCAAGAAAGTTATTCCCATTTAGCTTATCCTTCTCAAGGATCAATCATAATGACATGGTAGGTGTAGTGTTTGATGTCATTATCTATAACACATATATAAATAATACATTTAGTTTTATTATGAAAGAGGTATAAGAAAACTCCCACTAAATTTTCATAAATTATAAAACCCTCAAAATAATTTCAACAATTGATATTTCTTAGTGGGCTAAGATCCACATTTCACCCCTCTTCAAGTAAGCTTTGGCTTATCACTTAAAGTGTGGCTATTTAGGTAGGTAACACTTTACCAATTACATCTCATGTAATTCTTGGATAAGTATAGGATATTGACATCACATGTACCGGTATATCCTATCAAATGCCCTAGGTCCAAAACTGTTTTGATAACCTAGTTAAGTCTAACCAACTCAAACATATGGAGATCACCATTATCCATCTTATCTTATTTAGATGGCTTTATACATAATGCTTTGGCATAACCTATATATAGCAATCCAAATCTTGATAAGTGTTGATTAATGGGTGGCATTTTAATGACTTAATATTAAATAAGGGTTTAGTTAATTTTTATCTTATTTAGTTATTATATTCATCACATACATGGCATCACATGCATAACATAGTAACATAATAAGATAAACATGATATAGCATGGCCCAAAACTAAGTTGATCTTCATAAGCATATATGAAGATCAAAGGTCAAACCTAGGTGATAATATAAATACAAATTGAGCCTTCAATTTGGATCTCCATCTTCTACCATGGATCTCCTCCTTAGGGTCCCACTTTGGATCTCCATCATGGGCCTTATAGATGGCAGGGTTTAGTGTGTGCCTAAGATTTTAGCAATCGCGATACTATTTAGGCTCAGGGCCTTAGGTAACATACTACTATGCCATAAATTCATAGCGTGGAGAAGAGGAGTTGCCACCTAGGGTAATAATTGGGACCATTCGATTGGTGATACTAGATTCTTTAAAAGAAAGTTAGCACCATAAGTAGGAGATTTTAGGAATGAAATGCTAATTTCTCTTAGTCTTATGTTCATTTAGAATTACTTTATAAATTATTACTTCATTCTCTAATTACATGCAATTTTATTAAACTCTATTTGAACATCCATCTAACCTTAAAGCATCTAGTCAATAAAATCACACGTAAAAATGCATTCAAGTGCATTGTCCCTAAGTCTAAACTAGGTTAATTTTATTAAAAGTTAGCTAGATTTACAATTTTTATTTACAAATAAAGATGGACTAAAGGTGGGCTTACATTGTTATTAGTTAGTGAGCTTAAGTCTATTGATTTCAATTATCTACAAATAGGCCTAAATCTATAAATTTTTAAAGAAATTGGATTTTATAAGTGAGCCTAAGTCTATTTGTTTTAAAATGGGAAGTGGGTCTAAGTCTATTTATTTTTTCAAAAGAAATGAAATTATATGGGCTGAGCTAAGTCTAAATTAATTTTAGTTAATTTAACAATGGGCCTAGGTCTAAATTAACCTTACGGGCCTAAATTGATTTATATAATTAACATAAACCATTTTAAGCCTATTTTATTTAGTGGGTTTGAACCTATCGTGGGCTTAGGGCCCAAAGAACTAAAAGATCTAAAAACAAACAAATAAAAATCATAATAAAATCATATCAAACACAAGATTTATATGATTTTATAAAAACACTAAATCAATTTACATGCAACCCTAAATTAATCTACACCCATCATTAATTTTAATTGGTTTTTACCCAATTGAACCTAAATTTCTAATTCATTTTAAAAGTAGAAAAGTAAAATTTTACTATTACCACTACTGGGGTTATTACAATATTCTATGTACTAGAAATTAAAATTAATGACAAACCCAAATGAATTAACACAGAAAACACAGAAAAATAATAATAAACACAAAACATCAAACCTTAAAATCTAATCATAATTTGGAATCCATGGCATTCTATAGATCTTCTATTTGATTTCTGGATATCTAGCAGTGACATCATCAATCCCCAATTGGATTCCAAAAGGAATCTATAAAAAGAAAAAAGAAAAATCATAGAAATGACATTAGCCAAATGAGTAAAATAAAAAAATAACAAGTAAAGGAAATTAAATTAAAAACAAAATAAAATAATAATTAAAGGAAAATAAATTAAAAAGAAAATCAAAAGATAGGAGAAAATTAAAATAAAATGTTGTGCATATGCTCTTAGATGACCCCTCAAATTAGGATTGTCACCATTTTTAAACTCGTTGTTTGGTTCTGGACAAGGACTAATTGCATTCAAAGACACAAATCATTCTTTTTAAAGCCTGTGAAGAATAGTAGTAAGAAACTAGGGTTTTGAGAAACAAAAGAAATCAAGATTTTGAGTGTTGTGCAGGTTTTCTTCTCAATAGTGTCTCTGGTTTTTTCACAATTCTAGAGTTTTCATGCAGTAAGGTTTTTTTTTTCTTTCACACCATCCTCCCCCCTCACTAACGCAATCTCTACTTTTTAAAAGCAGAGACTTATGAGCTGATCTTCCTCAATTCTAGGAAATAGACTCTATTTGTTTAATTTTCAAAATTTTTACACGTTTTGACCATGTTATCTGCTAATAAAAAATAAATAAAATAAATTTTTAACCAATCAAAAAAGAGAAAAATTGATGAAAAAATCAAAAAATAGGATTTTTCACAAATCGGCATTGCGCAATGCCGATCAACATTGTGCAATGCTGGTAAGCATTATGCAATGCCGGTTGGCATTACACAATGCCGATTGACATCAATTATGCCGATCTTTAAAAATTATTATTATTATTATTTTTACTAAAAGACCCTTGAAAACTTGATTTTTTGCAATCAAATCCTAAAAATATTGCAATTTAGTCCCTAAAGTCCATAAAATCGACAATTGAGTTCAATTTTTGAATAAATTTCATCATAGGGGCTTACATCACAATTATGCATAATTGCATCTTGAAATTGGATGTTTATAGTTACCCCCCTTTGTCACTATGCAAAGTAATAAAAGTACACAATTTTGATAAAAAGAAATTAGGAAACTTGATTGTATCCTAATTGATAGATTGATGCTCAAATTACTATGCAATTTTAAGCAAGATGTAATGTTTAACAAATTTCACTATATTTCCTATGGAATTTCTAGTGAACTTTATGCAAATGAGTTTCGCTATATTCCCTGTAGGACGTTTAGTGATGATGAATTTTGTTATATTCCCCATGGAACGTCTAACGAACATATGATTTAAAAATATGCTATAGTTCCTGTGGAGCATCTATTAATGATGAATTTTGTTATATTCCCTATGGGATGTCTAAAGAACATATGATTTAAAAATATGCTATAGTTCATGTGGAACATCTAGCAATGATGAGTTTCATTATATTCCCTATGGGACGTTTAACGATGTACACTATATTCCCTGTAGGACGTATAGTGAACTTAAAATTTCATTATATTCCCTGTAGGATGTCTAACAAATGTATATAATAAAGCTTGCTATATTCCCTATAGGATGTCTAGTAAAAAATTTAAAAAGCATGCTATAGTTCCTGTGGAACATTTGGTGATTTAAAATCAACTATATTCCTTGTGGGATGTTTAGCGACATCACCATAACTATCGTGTAGCCTTTGGTGGTAAATGTTTGAAAAAAGGTCATGTTATAATTGCTATTGAAGCATATAACATGTGGAATTTGAAATTCATGTTATGACAATTGTGCAGCACATAACATGATAATTTTGAAAATTTGTATTTCAGCTACTATGTAACATGAAACGAATTTTGACATTTGATTGAAATGATGCATGTAGAAATGCAAAAATGAATTATGTAATTTTGTTCTATATTCTATACTTGATAGAGAATTTAGAATCATATACTAGTTGCAGATTAATAATTCAGTGAATTATTAATTTGATGAAATGAATGTCATGATTTAATTAGGAATGAATTCCTAATCAGAATGCAATTATGGACCAAATTGCAAAAAGAAAACTTGGATCCATATGCAAACAAAAGTAATGGACCAAAATGGATATTTTTCACTTTATATATTTCCTCCTTTTTGCATGTCTCATTTTATTCTCTTTTCTTCATTTTTTTTCCTTTCCATTTCCTTTCTTTGCATTGATTTTCATTTCTTGATTTCTTGATCATTTGACGTTTGATTCTTAATCCGTTAGATCCTATGGCCTCTTTGCAAGACAAACAACATGGGAGAGCAAAGATTTCAAAAAATCAGAGGATTCTGCCTCTTTGTTTTCCTTAGAATGATCTTGGACTTCGAGAGGACTCAACTAATTTTCCTTTGACTTATTTACATACCCACAGGTGTAGAGATGTGGGTAATGAGGTAACATTTTACTACTTCTTTTTATTTCTACAAAAAATATTACTTGCACAATTTATAATTAGAGCCATTTTTAAAGTAGAAATTAACATGCATGTTCATTAGGTGAAATGAGAAATTAACTAAAAATGCATGATAAAATTAGAATTAAATTCTGAAAATATGAAATTTAGCCTTTAGGTAGCCTATATGACAGATTGGATGTCTGGAATTCTAGTCAGAATTTTGGATTTTTGATCAGATCATATAATGCCGATCGACATTCTATAATGCCGATTGACATTCTAAATTATTGGTCCACAATCTACATTGTCGATCGATATTTTTTATTTTCAATTTTTTTTTAAAAGAAAATGATTAATTGATCCATTAACTAATAAACTATTCAATTCTTTAGATTCAAACTTATGATTAATTAATTAATTAATTATTATTTTAAAATTCAGCTAGTGTCTGATGAAATTCAGGGACTATTTTAATCTAGCTTGAGAATTATTTCATGGACTACCGGAGCAAGTGACATATTTGATTTGGGCCTCCAAGTTTAGGTATTTCATTGCTACACTTTTAACTACTCGAGGCCAGTCTGACCATTACTCTCTGCTTACTTTTATTGAGCAACGGATGGATACTACCCACACATTTCAGACTTGTGTGGGTGAGCTGACCATTTCGCCTATGAGCTTATCTACTATCAATAGAATTGCCTTTGGAGGGACCCCAGTTCCATTTGACGTCAGCTACTACAATCTTCCTGAGCATCCACAAAGTCAGTATGTGTGAGATTTAATTGGGTTCACTCCAAGATGGAAGAGTCGAAAGAATGTTCTTCTTTCATTGTTAGTTAAGGGATTCAAATACCTTCTTACCACCACTCCTCATCAGATTGCCCATAAGGCAAAATGTTTCCTTTTGATACTATTGGGTACAACCCTCTTTTGTGAGACCTGTCATGAGGTCATTATTGCTCTATTCGGTCCTCTTCGTGACTTGGATTGAGTTATCACACTTGAATAGGGATCTACTGCACTCGCTTACCTTTACTACAGACTGGACACTATCTATAGAGGTGCTATCATGATGTGTGGCTTTCGGCATGTCTTGCATGTACGTTCTCCTTTCTTTAATCTTTATTGTCTTGCTTTCCTTTACCTTTTACTGATATGCTCTCTTTCTTTTAGATTTGGAGCATAGAGATTAGGTTGATTCGAGGCTTCAGTGCTATTAGCTCTTATAGGAGCTTTCCTCTAATGATGAGATGTGGTTCTTCCCACCTTGCTAGCAACAGGAACACTTTCCAGATGTATTGTGACCAGCTGAACACCATTGAATGGCACCAGGTAGACTCTGTTTGGCTAGAGGGTGTTGAAGACATCTAGTGATATGATTTCATGGTTACTGCTATACGCCTTGAGCCCATAAGGGTTTTTCTCTCAGGATATGGCTGTTTGATGTGGTATTTAGGGGGGCGAGTGTATCGCTAGTCTTCTGGTCCTTCTTGATGTCGCATTCCATCTAATATCACTTCCTATATGCTCTGCAGCTCGCATCTGATAGGTTCAAAGTTAAGAGATGCACTACAAGGATATGCTGCCTTAGATTTTCTTGAACGTTCTCGACATTATTAGCAGTTCATTCGTGAGAGCCTCTTGTAGCATATTCCCATTGATGATGCTAAGGTAATTTCTTATTATTTTAGCTTCTTTCTTTGAAACCTATGAATCAATTATTCTGTTTATAGTTTGAGGAGGTGACAAAGGAAGAGACTAAGATTGCTCTAGAGACTGAGGTTATTCTTGATATTGAGAGGCCTGAGCCCAGACCTAGCCTTTCACATCATATTTAGCATGTTGGGACTAGTTATGATGGTGCTTTTATGAGCGTTACCCTTGGTGATATCACTTTTATGGATAAGTCCATATTCTACTGGGCTCCTACTATTCAGACTCCAGTTGAGCAGCGGATGCATTTTAGTGATGCTCAACGTTCTATCTTTTCTCCAGCAGATGCTTCTCATGTGAGTCTTTCTGACTTATTCCTTACATGATCTATACACTTGACACTAATTTTAGTAAATTTACAAAACAGGTTCCTTAAACATAGGCGGAGTACTTGCATGGACTCACCTCATCTTAGAGGTTATTCACTATGCAGGTCATGAATAGTTGGAGGGTAAGTATATGTACAATGAAGATACATGTTATGTATAAAATTCATATGACATGTTGTAGACAATGGGGTTTAGTGTGTGTCCAAGATTTTAGCAACCACGACACTATTTGAGCTCAGGGCTTTAGAGAACACACTAACCATTGTCACAAAGACATGGCATGGAGATGAGGAGTCGCCACCTAGGGTAATAATTGGGACAAATTGAAAAAGTCATACTCAATTCCCTAAAAGAAAGCTAGAACCACAACCAGGAGATTTTAGATACGGAATACCAACTTCTTTCAGTCTTGTGTTCATTTAGAATTACTTTATGGATTATTATCTTATTCTCTATATACATGCAATTTCATATAAACCCAAAATGATAAACTCCAAGGCAAATTAGTCATGAAATATACAAGTAAATAATGCATTCAATAAATCACATAATCCCTAAGTTAGTCTAATCTACATGGATATTAAATAAATAAGTTAAATCTACATGTTTTAATTTATATGTGAACCTAAAGACCTAATACCCTTTGATTTTAATTAAATGAACTTAAATCTACTTGTTTTAACAAAAAATGGGCCTAATTCTACAAATTATGGAATATATAAATTAGTGGGCTTAATTCTACATGTTTTAATTAAATAGTGATCTTAAATCTACAAATTATGAAAGAAGGCTTAAATTAAGTGAGCTCAGTCTAAATTAATTAAATTAAATTAGGTAGGCCTATGTCTAATTGACTAGATAGGCCTAAGAATATTTCTAATCTAAAATCTAATTAATTATGGACCTAAAAATATATTTTAATTAATTAAACCTAATTAATTATTAAGTGAGATAGGCTAAAAGAATTACTAAACTTAAATAAATAAATCAAAGCCTAAAATGGGCTTAAGACCAAAAACACATAAAAATAATAAATAAAACCCAAAAAACAAACAAAAACATAAAAAATAATTAAATAAGATTAAACAAATAATTAAATTAATCCTTACTAAAACCCTAATTTTTATTAACATGCTACCTAAATTAATCTACTTCATCCATTGATTTTAAGTAATTACCTAATTAAAAACCTAATTTTTACTAACCAATTTAATTAAAATAAACATGCAACCACACATATAATTTTATTACTCCCACTATTGGGGCTATTACATTAATTCATAAAATAATTAACAAAATAAAAATAAAGAATAAAATAAAAAATAAAGACAATAAATAAAATAAAATAAAAACCCTAGAAACTAAGTCTCTATGAGGCTTTATCCATAGTTTTCTATAGACTTCTTATGAATTCATCCCTCCCACATGGTCACCATGCGTCTTCCTCCAAAATCACCATAAAAAAATAAAATTATAATTAATGAATAAATTTTGATAGTAACTCAAAAAAAATATAAATAATATAAAAATAAAAAAAAGAAATAAGAAGAAGATGATAATGCTTATGAATGATTTGGGGTACTCTTCAGATTGGTAGTTCACTGTTCTAGATAAATCTTTAAATCTTCTTATTCAAAAATTCTCCATGAACCTTGAATTAATTTTTAAATTAAAAGGAATTTTTTGTAGAAAAAACTCAAAAGAAAATTACGTTTTCTTCCTCTTCTTTCTCTTCTTTTTCTCTTTTCCTTCTCTCTTTTCCCTCTTTACCATTTTTTTCCTCTTTTCATACTATTATCTCTTTATATAGTGGAACTAGGAAACCTAGCCTCAATCCTAATATGATTTTAATTCCTAAAGTGTAAGATTAGTACTTAAAATTATATTTAGGAATTTTAAACCAATTAAAATTGAGTTAATTAGGACTTTTAAACCAATTAGAACTGAATTAAAAATAAGAAAACAGAGATGGAAGAATTCAATTCCGACCGAGATTGTGTAATTCCGATCAAAATTATACAATCTCAATTGGAATTAGTGTAATTCCGATCAGAATTATAGAATTCTGACATTTTTTAACATTTAATTATAAAAAGGCCCTTGGAAGAATTTAAATTTTCCAATTAGGTCCTAAAAAATCTTGCAATTTAGTCCTTAAAAATATTAAATCCTTCCTTTAAAAGCTGCATTTAAGCCCTTAGAATTTTAAAGATTAAGTATTGAAGACATCTTCATCAATAGAGTCTTTTGCTGCAACCATAACACATCATCCTGAAATTGGGTGTCTACACATGTCATTTCCTATATGTACAAAGCTACTCTAGTGATTTGGAACACGAGATCGAGACGCTTTATGAGCAGCTTACAGATTTAGGCATTGATCCTTATAGTGCTAGGACTTTATCTATTAGACCTCTGAACACCTTTCATCGAGATTATCCTACTAGAGGATGGAACCCATGGCTGGATCCTGGAGCTCAAGATGACTGATCTAGGCTACCTTTGTTTTTGACTTCTATTTCTATCAGATTGTTTCTATCATACTTTTGTGTTCTAAATCCTGTACTATTTGTATGCACTATGTTGAACTGACCTCAGACTTGGATATATGGACTTAAGTAGAGTAAAGGTCTTTTCTTTTTTTTTTTTTTACTTTAACTTTTACCTAACCTACCCTTATGGGTTTTTGACTTAGCAGGCTTGCCCTAACTTTTGCCTAAGCTACCCTTTTGGGTTTTCAACTTAGTAGGCTTGCCCTAACTTTTGCTTAAGCCGCCCTCTTGAGTTTTTGACTTAGCGGGCTTTCATTTTGTTTTAATTATTTTTGTATTTTTCAAATCTGGTTACAAGAAAAGCTGAGCTTGCTTACTATTTTTTATAATCAATCTATAAAGCCACCAGGATTTCAAGCTTTGCTTGATGAGTCACAAGAGAATAAACACATACATCACTAGGAAATGGTCTCATAGAGCTTATTTTTAAGCTTTCATGTTCTATACTCCTTTCTAGTACTTATGCATTATAAACAAGATAGAACATGCAATGCTAAAACAAAAATTCAATTTCAAGAGGATTCATTAATTAAGGCCGAAATGAGTACATTTATTACATCACTTGACATAATTCATGTTATCAACTAGACCTTTCAGATTTTCTAGCTGAATATTTTTCTCTCTCATTTATTTACCCTAATTTTTTCTTGACTAGCCCTTTGTGGGTTTTCTAGCCAGCAAGACCATTTCTTTTATTTTTATTCCCTAATTTTTGCATGCTAGCCCTTTATAGGTTTTCTAAATAGCGGGAATGTCCTAACTTTTACCGGACTAGCCTTTTCAAGTTTTTTAATCAACAGACTTTATTTTCTTTATACTACTTTTATCTTATTCTTATAGGTAATATCTCTTGAGGCGATCCAGGTTAACAAGCTCCATGAATTCATTTCCTTCTAGATCTGATATCTTCACAACTTCTTTAGGCAGAACCGATTTGACTAAATACGATCCTTCCCAGTTTAGTATGATCTTTCTTCTTGGATCAAATACCACTACTTTGGACTATTTTAACACCATGTCCCTAGCTTTTTATCTTTCCAGGCTTAACCTTCTTGTTGAATGATTATGTTATTCTCTTCTAATATATCTAACTATGAAATAAAGCATTCATCCTTTTCTCATCTAGAGATACAAGGTGATCATATCTCTTTTATGCCCATTCACTCTCAAGAATTTTAGCTTCCATGACAACTCTCAAGGATTTAATCTTTGTTTCTATAGGCAAGACTACTTCATAACCATACATTAAGGAGAACGGAGTTTGGCCCATGGCAGTTCTAGTTGTACTCCTATATCCCTATAAAGTGAAAGGAAGAAACTCATACCAATCTTTGTAAGCCTTAACCATTTTAGAGAGGATTTTCTTGACATTTTTGGTAGTTGCTTCTACCACTCCATTGGCTTGAGGATGATATGGTGTCGACTTATGATGTTTGATCATGTACTTTTGTAACAATTTAGCTATTTTTTCCTAAAATTGGATACCATTATCTATCACAATGTGATGTGGAACCCCATACCTATAGATAAGGCTTTTCTCAATAAACCATGCCATCTGTTTTGCTTTCATGGCATTAAAGGATTTAGCCTCTACCCATCTAGAGAAGTAATCTATTGCCACAACTATGTACTTGTGCCCATTTGATGCTGTCGGCCTTATTTCTTCTATAATATCAATCCCTTAGGCTGTAAAGGGCCAAGGTGATGATAAACTATTTAGCATCGTAGGAGGTAAATGGATAAGATTCCCATAAATTTGACACTTATGACATTGCCTCATTATTCTAATATAATCCTTTTCCATACATATCCAATAATACCCTTGCTTGAGTATCTTTTTAGCTAGGGTTATCCCATTCGTGTGAGAACCACAAGCTCCTGCATGAATCTCTTTCATTACTTCTTAAACTTCATCATTCTTGAGACATCTAAGCTACATTCCATTTAGCACTCTCTTATATAATACTCCATCATGACTTGTGTAGTTACGTGCAAGAACACGAAGAGCATATCTCTCTTTTGAAGTTGCTTCATCTAGATACTTTCCTTCTTCAATGAACTTCTGAATATCATAAAATAATAGTTTCTCTTTAAGCCCTATTAGAACACTCATAATCTGCTCTCCTCCATAACACGGAGCTCTTGATATCATGATCACCAACGGCTTTATAGTTGACCCAGTCATACTATCCCACATTGAAGAGAGTGTTGCCAATGCATTTGCTATCTGATTATCATCTATTGACAAACGGATAAAGAGGCATTTATTGAAGTTCTTTGTTAAATATTTCAAATAGCAGATATAGGGTTTTAGCTTTTCCTTTTTCACTTCCTATTCCTCATTAGCCTGGCTAATAAGCAACATTGAATCCCCATAAACTAATAATTCCTTTGCCCCAGCCGCTAGAGCTGCTTCAATCCAATAGATGCATGCTTCATACTCGGCCGCATTATATGTCACCTTGAAATCTAATTTCTTGGCCATCGGTATGGTTTCTCCTTCTAGCGTAACAAGAATTATTCCTAATCCAGCTCCTTTATTGTTTACAGCCTCATCGAAGTAGAGCTTCCACTCCTGATGCTCTATGATTGTCAGGTTCTCATCCGAAAACTCTGAGTTCCACTGTTCATCACTCTCTACTACATTCTGAGCTAGGAATTCTACTATTGCCCTTCCCTTGATGACTTTTGTGGTGATGTACTCTATATCAAACTCAGTTAAGAGTACTAACCATTGAGACATCCTGCCAGTCAATGCAGGTGCTTGAAATAAATACCTTAAGGGATCTATCTTTGAAATAACTTGAACCTTATAGGACTAAAAATAATGCCTCAATTTCCTTGTTGCCCAGATCATGATCAAACATGTCTTCTCTACCAAGTCATATTGTTCCTTATATGGTAGGAATTTCTTGCTGAGATAAGACACTGCATGTCCTTTTTGTGTTAACATTGCCCCCATTACATTTTCCTCTAAGCCCAGGTATAAGATCAATGGCTTACCTTGCCTCGATGGCTTTAGTATAGGTAGATTGGTGAGATATTCTTTAATCATTTCAAATGTGCATTTTGACAATCATCATTCCACTTTAATGGTTGGTTTTTTCTTAAGAGTTTAAAGATAGGGTCACAAATATTAATAAGCTTTGCGATAAACCTACTAATATACTATAACTTACCAATAAACTATCTCACTTCATTTTCTGTCTTCAATGTTGGCATTTCCTAAATAGCTTTCACTTTATCTGGATCCTCTTTAATTCCTCGGCTGCAAACTATATGCCCTAATAATTTTCCTAAAGTAACCAAAAAATGCATTTCTTCAGGTTGAGCCTCAGATTGTACCTCTCAATTCGAGCCAAGAACTTATCCAGAGCTTCAAATTGTCCCTCTCTTATTTATGACTTAACCATCATATAATCCACATATAACTCCACTTCCTTATACATCATGTCATGGAAAAGAGTAGTGGCTACCCTTTGATATGTTGCACCTGCATTTTTCAACCCGAAAGGCATAACCTTGTACCAATATGTCCCTCATTATATGATGAAAGTTGTCTTGATCTTATCCATAACTACCATCATTATCTGATTGTACCTAGAGAACCCATCCATGAAGGAATATATCTCACTTGATGTCGCACTATCTACTATTACATCAATGTGAGGTAAAGGGAAGTCATCCTTCACACATGCATTATTTAGATCCCTAAAATCTACACACACAAGTACCTTACCATCTTTCTTAGGTACCGACACTATGTTAACTAACCATTAAAGATAATCTACAACTTTTAGAAAGTTAGCCTGGATTTGTTTAGCAATTTCCTCTCTTATCTGTTTAGTCCACTTTGGTCTTAGCTTGTGTGGTTTTTATTTGATAGGTTTAATTTCTGGGTGAGTAGGAATATGATGCTCTACTATTTCCCTATCTATACCTAGCATATCCTTATAAGTCCAAGCAAATACTACCTTTCTTTTTGGCAATATTCTCTCAAAATTTTCCCTCTCTTTAGGAGTTACCTCATGTGATATAGAAATTTTCTTTAGATTATCATTTGTGCCCATGTTAAATGAATCAAATGGAATTGAATTAATGTCAAACATGCATGAATGATCAAAGTTATAATGCACAGAACTATTAAGATGCACATCCCATAAGTAAGCAAAACCAACATTCATATCATTCACCATGGAAAAAATAGAGTTTTTGTCTTTAAATGGACCGAACATTATTACATCAGTTTCTTTATAGAAAACATCAACAAAACTATCATTAATGACTTTAGCTAAATCTTGGGGGCTCCTCTTCAAGTGGCAGACACAATAGCTCCTCAATAGTAGCATCGCCCATCCTCTTAGCTGCCAGCTTCATCACTTCCTCTTTGTTGTCTTTCACCAGGTTCTCCACAATCTACTCCTTTAAGATCTTAAACCCAGGAACATCTCTTCCAGCAACATTAACCAATTCCTTAGCTCCCAAACAGTATTTTCCTTCCCCTGGCCTAATGAAATTCTCACTTATTGGCCCAATTTTCTTTGAGAGCTTCCTTTGTTTAGTATTAAACCTCTTCCTTACTCTTCTACTTATCAACTTTGTTTCTTCAACATAACCCAAACCAGTTGCATTGCCTTGGCTTTTGAACTCTAATAGACTAGGGCTCCCTTGCTCATTCTTCACCAACCCTTGTTCAGGCCAGTAATTCATAATCTTTATCATTTTTGATACTCTTGGGTCCATTTCAGTTCTGTCAAATATCCCAACAATCCAGAAACCAAGGGGTGCACACATTTTCTTATGTTTGTTTAATATAGTGGCCACAATAGCATTAGTCCCAACTTCTATAATCACAACCTCTCCTTCATAAGGGAATTTTATCTTTTGGTGCATAGTTGAGGGTACCCCTCCCAAAGCATGGAACCATGGCCTTCCCAATATCAGGGCATAAGTAATAGGTATATCCAGCATAGTAAACTCAATATTTAATTCCACAGGTCCTATTTTAACTAGAGCTTGGAATGTCCCCTCCACATTCCTAGCGTTGTCATCATAAGCTCTGATTATGTAGTTTGAATCTATTAAGTCATCAGTCTTCAAACCTAAATTAAGCAGGATTTTCAAGGGACACATGTTAATAGTAGATCCATCATCAACCATAGTAAAATTGGTTCTCTTTCCTCTCATCTCAACTGGGATAAACAATGCCTTATTATGGTTTCTCCCTTCCAAAGGCAAGTTGTCATCTGAGAACGTTGTCAGCCCGTGTTTCTTTTTTATCACCTTTGCCACCATAGCCTCAGGTGTGGCTACTATTTCAATATTTCTATTTGATAGAGCATTGGCAAGAGCTCTTCTATAACTACCTGAATGCATCAGTAATTCCCAAATGATGACATTTTCCTTAGCCTTTTTTAGTTGTTCCAGAATCAGGTCTTCTTTATGTTCTTCCTCTACTATTGTGTCTTCCATTTCTTCTCTTTCTATGACTCTCTTGATTTTCTTTTCAGCTGCTTTATAATTCATTATGCTCCTAGTGATATGATTCACCTTAGGATCATCACTCCACAAGACAAGACCACTCGAGTTTTCTTTATCAAAGTCATACCAAATGTCAAAAACTCCAATGATTTGATCTGTTTTCCTATCTTTATATACTTCCACCGTGCATGTTTCTTTCTCCTTCAACTCTTCTATATTGAGCTTATGTAAGTACTGATTCAATAGATCTTTAACTCCCTCTTGAGACTATTCAGGAGCTAAAGGTCTTTTATCATCTCCAAACTCACCACCCCATCTTGTAGACATAATCCCTTTGATTGGAATATCAGCTGAAGTGGGCTTAGAGTAGAATACTCTATAATTAAACTTGCCCGAAGGTTGTCCCAGTAAATCTCCTCTCTGTGGCTATTCAAGGGTTTCATGTTCTTTCTCTACCTTCATTAGCTCATCATCAAAATCATCACCCTAACCTAAGGGCTTAACTAATTCAATGGGAATATCAATAAAGGGTGGTTTGGAATAGAAAACTTTGTAATCAAATTTTCCTGAGGGCTATCCCAGTAAATCATGTACTCCTCTAGAGGTATCAAGAGATTCTCCATTGGTTATAGGGTTTAGGCTTTTAAAGGAGTTTAGCATTTCTTTTTCGCTAACTCCCGAGTTAATCATCATGGTGGCCAGTGGTGGGACAATTTGGTAGTCAGGGAAAGTGTTAGTTCTCGTGTTTAGGTTAGAATTGGACTTTTTAGGGTTTATGATTTTTCTAGAGTCTATAAGGTTTTGGATTTCATATTTTAAGTGGATACAGTTGTCTATAGAATGGTCAACAACTTAGTGGAATTTGCAGTAACTATTAGGGTCATAGCAAGGGACATTTGGGTTTGGTGGTTTGGAAAAGGTTAATGGTTGAAGTAGGCCTTTCTAGATTAGCCTTTCTAGGACTTTGAAGAGTGGTTGGTTGAAGTTTGAGAATCTTCAGGGTTCCTGAACTATGTGCACCTCTACAGCTCAGTTGATACTTCTTTATTGTGTGCCCTCAGTTGGGTAATTTTGGGTTCTAATGCTTCTAGCATTTCTCTTCTTCTCACTCTCAATCTCTTCTGCTTGCAGACTATCATCATACAAGTCTATGAATGTCTTGACCAGATTAGATGACACATTACAAACTATCATCCTAACCTGATCCTTCTCAACTAGCTTATTCTTCATTTGTCTTACCTTGTTCATGAACCTGGTAAGGAAATCAAAGAAGGATTCATTAGGTTTCTGCTTTATTAGTTCTAGATCTCAAATGGAACTTCCAATATAGTGTTATGGTCATACTGTTTCAAAAAAGCAGTACATAATTATTTCCAGTCAGTTCTTATAGATTTTTCCAGCCCGTGATACCAATTTACAACCATTCCATCTAAAGATAGTACAAATAACCTAGTGATAACTTCTAGAAGTGCTTTGGTAGTGCTCATGGTTATTGTGTATTTGCTGAGATGAATCCTCAGATCTCCTCTCCCGTTAAATTTTTATAGCTATGGCATCTTGAACTTGTCAAACAGCCTATTGTCTCCCATCTGCAACATGTCATTGAAGTCAAATGAATACCTCATGCCCTGTCCCCTGATTAGCTCTTCCATCTTGGACATCTTTTAAGTCAGTGCCCATATCTACTTGGATTCATGGTCTTGTATCAGTTCAAGTGATTCTTTCTTTGTCCTTTCTATCATATAGTTCTCAATATCCTTAGGTTGCACCTTGATAGCAGGAAGGTTTCTAGTAACAGGTTGCCCCCTAGCATTGTTGGTAACAGGTGGAGCATCTATAGTAGGTGGGATAGCAATAATAGCAAGTGGTTGTTGGTTTAGATGAAGTTGGTTAAGCTTCTAAGTAAAGTGGGTTGATAGGGCTTCTCTCCAATCTATCCAGTCTATTTAGGATTTCCTTTGCTAAGGTTTTAGAACTTTGACTTATTCTTCTTAGTCTGCCACCTTTCCATCCCTAAATATGAGAAGACCCTAGTGAATCTATGATGGCTATAAAACAAGGTGTTAGTATAATGGATGAAGTGCATATATGCATGATGCACTTTCTATAGAACAAGCAATAAGTAGCATGTATCAATCAAGTGTACAACATACATCCTTCTAACCTTATTCCTCCCAAACATGTGTTCAATGATGAGTCTCTTGTCCTAGGATTTTTTGTCTTGGTCTTAATATCAATAGAGGATATCAGGGACCAATGCGCATGCCAGATCTCTCTTAAAGAAATAAAGCATAGAAACATCATTTCTAAGTATAAAGGTCTAGCCAATCTATATTGGCCCAAGTGGGCTTCAAAAGTATAGGCCTAGGCTTTTATAAACATAAATACCTCATGGTAATAAGCATAGAAACAACATTTCTAAGTATAAAGGTCTAGCCTAATCTTTATTGGACCAAGTGGACTTCAAAAGTATGGGCCTGGGCTTTTATAGATAGAAATACTTTATGGCAAAAATCATACAAGCAATTTGGGTAGATCCTAGAGGAAGTAACTAAGCCATTATATATGGTTAGAGTTTGGTGAAAAAGTCAAGGTTCCCTTAGCATGATGCCCTCTATTATAGATGTTAAGTTACAGGCCAAGGTCAGAGGGGCCCGACATCCTTTACCAACTCAAAAGAAGATTACCCCCCTTTAGGACTTAGGTTATAGACTATGGTCAGATGAGCCCGATAATCTCTCTTGAACTGAGTTAAGGTTAAGAGTGATGGTTAGCCAATTTACAACTCCATGAAGCTAGTGGAATCGTGGAATCATAAACCAATGCCTTTGGTTTAATAGGGGCATGCAGAATGAATGCAAGAACAAAATAATAATCAATAAAATATTTTTAAAGAACACAAGTAGAATCAGTATCTCTTATCCCCAATGGAGTCACCACTATAGACAGCAGGGTTTAGCGCACGCCCAAGATTTTAGCAACTGCGACATTGTTTAGGCTCAAGGCCTTAGGGAACATATGATTATGCCACAAAGTCACAACGTGGAGAAGAGAAGTCGCCACCCAGGTAATAACTAGGACAATTTGATTGGTGGTACTCGATTCTCTAAAAGAAAGTTAACACCACAACTAGGAGATTTTGGGAATGAAATACTAACTTCTCTTAGTCTTGTGTTCATTTAGAATTACATTATAAATTATTACTTCATTCTCTAATTACATGCAATTTTATTAAACCCTATTTGAACATCTATTTAACCCTAAGGCATCTAGTCAATAAATCACACATAAAAATGCATTCAAGCACATTGTTCCTAAGTCTAAACTAGGTTAATATTATTGAAAGTTAGCTAGATTTACAATTTTTATTTACAAATGAAAATGAACTAAAGGTGGGCCTACATTTTTATTAGTTAGTGAGCTTAAGGATATTAATTTCAATTATTTATAAATAGGCCTAAATCTATAAATTTTTAAAGAAATTGGATTTTATAAGTAAGCCTAAGTCTATTTGTTTTAAAATGGGAAATGGGCCTAAGTCTATTTATTTTTTAAAAAGAAATGAAATTAGATGGGCTAAGTTAAGTCTAAATTAATTTTAGTTAATCTAAAAATAGGCCTAAGTCTAAATTAGCCTAATATGCCTAAATTGATTTTAATTAATTAACATAAAACATTTTAAGCCTATTTTATTTAGTGGGTTTGAACCTATCATGGGCTTGGGGCCTAAAGAACTAAAAGATCTAAAAACAAAACTCAAACAAAAATCATAAAAAAATCATATCAAACACAAGATTTATGTGATTTTCTAAAAACCCTAAATCAATTTACATGCAACCCTAAATTAATCTACACCCATCATTGATTTTAATTGATTTTTACGTAATTGAACCTAAGTTACTAATTCATTTTAAAAGTACAAAAGTAAAATTTTACTATTCCTACCACTGGACAAGGACTGATTGCATTCAAAAACACAAATCATTCTTTTCAAAGCCTTTAAAGAGTAGTAGCAATAAACTAGGGTTTGGAGAAATAAAAGAAATCAAGATTTTGAGTGTTGTGCAGGTTTTCTTCTTAGTAGCGTCTCTAGTTTTTTCACAATTCCTTGGATTTCATGCAATAGGGTTTTTTTCTTTCACGTTGTCCTCACCCCTCACTCACGCAGTCTCTACCTTTTAAAATCAGAGACTTGTAAGCTGCCCTTCCTCAATTCCATAAAACAGACTCTATCTATTTAATTTTCAAAATTTTTTACGCATTTTAACTACGTTATCTACTAACAAAAAATAAATAAAATAAAATAAAAGGAGAAAATTTGACGAAAAAAATAAAAAAATAGGATTTTTCACGCATCGGCGTTATACAATGCCGGTCGACATTACATAATGCTGATCAACATTAACAATGTCGATCTTTAAAAAATATTATTATTATTATTACCAAAAGACCCCTGAAAACTTGATGTTTTGCAATCAAATCCTAAAAACATTACAATTTACTCCCTAAAGTCCAAAAAAATGACAACCGAGTTCAATTTTTGAATAAATTTCATCATAGGGGCTTACGTCACAATTATGCACAATTGCATCATGAATTTGGGTGCTTACAGGCCTCTAACTTAAATTTGCATATTGGGTCTTGATTTATATTACATGTTGTAATTAAAGCTATTCTATTACTATCCAATAAAATAAAATAAAATAATTATAATAAATAAAATGACTCATAAGCCGTATTCTTAAAAATTACAACCCAATAAAATAAAATCCAATCACATTGGTTCAAGGGCCATGCTATGCACCATGCATTTAATAATAAACACATATTCCAAAATAATTTAATTTACAAATTATTTAAATTATTATGTTAAGAAACAAAATGCATGATGAATCCATTTGAGGACAAGGGGCATTGTCCCTGGTGGGGTTTAGGGGCAGTGCCCCGGGTGGCGGTCCCGAGTGGCAATGCCTTTTTGCTAATTTACTCATAAATCATATTATAGAATAATTAATATGCTCAAAACATATTTATTCTATATAATATGTTTAACACTTAAAGATACTGCCCTTGACAGAAATCTATATAATCAAAATATTCATGTTTCATAATTAAATAGAAATTAAATTTGTTGTTCAAACAGAATACTTATTTTGATTTCTTAAAACAGTATACATAACACATAAAATCATAATTCTATTCGTTGTTTAATCACATTAAGCGATTATAAACATTAATCAAATTAATGTTTAATATTATTTTCATACATATTGTAATTAATCATCACAAAATAAAAACTATTTAGATAAAATTTTTGAAAAATCATTTTCAAAAATGAATCACTCAAACACAGATATATAACATATACATAGATTTTTATGGTGTTAGGCGAATATATTTTTATGGTAATTACGATTGATGTAATGTGTCCTCTTTTAGTCTTAGTGTTGATGCGGTGATGACCCAATGATGACACTATGATGTTACAATAATGATGATGTCATTAGTTGTTGTGTTGTTGATGTTATTTTGATGATTTAGAGCAGAGTATCCTTTTGATGATTCTTTACTCTTTTTCTTTTTTTAGGAGGTGTTAAATTTCTTAAAGTGGTAGGGCCGCACGCGATGTCTTTAGACAATTGTACTCCTTATAAGAATACTTTTGTACGAGTTCAGTGCATGTCTTATGTTAAAATGGAGGTTTAGGACCAGATAAATGAATGTGCACAGTCTCAGAGTATATGTAAAACCACATAGGAGAGGAGAAGTATGTGTAGCTGCATGTGGAAGGCTCATGGCAATGCACCTTCCCTTCTCCACACTTATTTAAATGCATGTTTTAGAGGTTTGGGGAGGCTTCTTCTAGAGTTCTTTAAGTGTTTTTCTACTCTTATTAATCCCTTCCTTGTTTTGGGTGCTTTCTGCTCTATTTTTGCTTTTGCTTTTTCATTTTTTCTGCATAAGATAGAGTTCTCTAACATTCCGAGGATATCTTTTTGGATGAGGAGGTTAACTTTATAGAGGCCACTAGAGTAGGGACTTCCACTGTGGGGACTAATACTGATGGTCTATCTAGTGCTCAAGGCCTTTAGTTGTTTAGGCTTTCTCGAGGAGACCTTATTCCTATGGTTTATAGTTTAGAGACTCACGCTTATACTTGTCATTGTCACCAGGTAAGTCCTTCTTTACTCTTATTAATTAGTTTTCTTGCCATTTATTTTGTTGTAGCTATAGCTCTATGGCCCTATAGTACTTACTATAATTATCTATTAAGTTATAGCTTTATTATGAATGTTGATAGCTCTTGCTTTATTTTCTTATTATGATTGTTTACTGGTGCTTATAGTGATGCTTTTCTATTAAGCTTTTGTTTATTATTCCTATTACATAATAGAAAGAAACATGCGTTAGTATTATTAATTATGTGAGAGTTTAATAGCATACCTATTATTTATAGCCTTATAGGTTTGTTACTATGCTACCTAGTAGTTTCAACAAGGTTAACATGTATTATCAAGGTCTTCCATTATACGTGAAGCAGATGATTGTCGGGAAGGGCTTTAATGGGGTTGTTGCTGCTTTATCTTATGACTTATATGCATAGAGTTAGAATGCTATGTGTGCACTCATAGAGCAATGGATGAACATGATGCATTATTTCCATCTGCATATTGGGGACATGACAATCACTCTTTGGACTTTACTGCTATTTTGGGCTTGAGCTTTTCTTAAGAGCCCATTCTCTTCTGTGGTAGTGAGGAGGCACCTTACCATGGAGTTACTTAGGATGGCCAATCCTATGAAGTCTGGTTGCCCATACCTCACTCATTATACTAAGTTTGTTTCTTTCATTCGGATGATGTATGATGATGGTCTTGATTTAGTAGAGCAGTTGGCTTACTACTTTTTGTTCTACTGATTAAGTGTTGTCATCTTCTCGAACCCTTCAAGTATAGTTAGTCTATGATTACTGCCTATTCCGAGGGATATGGATGGCTTGTTGGAGTATTGTTGCTTTTGCCCACATGTACTCGAGCCTTGATGTAATATGTCGAGGTGGCTTGAGGATTTGCATATGCTTTTTTGTGATGGATGTGAGTAGGAGTTCTCATGTCTGTTCTTTTTAATCTTCATCTTTAGTTTGTTATTTCTGACTTCCTAGTTCTGATAGATATAGGCTTATGAGTTTGGGGTTCTCCTTTACTTGACCATTGAGCATTTGCTAAAGGATGACTTTCCTCATCATTTTTTTAGATCAGGAAAATTACTTATTTGATTGAGGAATGCATAGTGGCTTGAGACTACATGGGCAAGTTGTCCTTTTATCAGGTATGTCTAACTCTTACTATGATGGTTATTTCACTTTTATAGATTCTTTATTCATTCTTACCTTTTGAGTAAATCTTCCTTCGCTGATGGGTAGCAAGGTCACATTGGATGGTAGAGATGGTGAAGCATGACAACTAATGAAGAGATAAGTGTTGTTCTTCAGCCTTACTAGAAGATTATGGTATTTGAGTGAGTGAGTGAGTACATCATTGGTGGGATGTTCTGTTTGTGAGGAGAGTCCCTATTCGTCCCCCTGGCAACATGTTCTGGGGCTATGAGCTTAATGGTGATGAGCTTGCCACTGCCATTATAGGATACTCCTATGAGAGTCTTAAAAGTGTGGGCTTGCCTAATGCTAATATGTTGGTCCCTCAACTGATTGACACTATGGCCAGTGGCACTTTTCCTCTACCTCTACTTGATCAGGCAAATGCATCTTATAGGCCATCATGTGGATCATCAAGAGTTGCTTCCTTTGATCCAGAAGGCTTTTATTCCTATTTTGTACAAGTATGTAACAAAATTTATTAGAAATAAATTGTAATTAACATAAGTTATGAGAGCTTATCTGCAGCGACCAGGATCTCATTAGAAGAGATTTAGGTCCCGTGTTAAGGAGAATGAGGGCATATTCCATATTGAGATTACTGCCCATGCTAGCAGTGTGGCTTCTAGTAGTACTATTCTTAAGGACTTGACGGTTCAGTCATCCTTGGCTTTGCTTAGGACAAATATCTTTAGTTGAGTAGTCCATTTTAATCTACATTGCCCTAGCTTTCCTCAGTCGGGTGTTGCTCCTCTTGATGCTACTCTTATTTATGTTTTATTTCACTTATTTTGCCTTTGCTTCATTTATTTAGTGAGTGGTGATTGACTTATTTTCTTGCTTTTTATGGATTCGTGTCTCCTCTGGTCAGTACTGGTATACCATTGTAGGGATTGTGTAGCTATGCTTTTTGGAGTTTACGACCACGCAGAGGGTATGCCTTCTTTATTATACCTCTTTATTTTATGCACATATTTTATGTATGCATGTATGATATGCAGTATGTTATGTAGGCTGAACACCAACACACTAGCCATGAATAGGAGCATGAGCATACAACTTATCATGATCGTATTGGTGAGCTGGAGTCACGACTATCATCCTTTATGTTGAATGATAATGAGCCTGGATCATATGAGGAAGATTCTTAGGAATGATTAGTGCTTGCTTTTGATGGCAGCCATGGTCGATGCAGTTATTTCAGAAGCTAAGTGTAGGACTTTTAGCTTGTTATTTGTTTTGTTGTATCATTTTCCTAAGGTTATGGACTTCAGGTGTTATATCTGGGCATTTTTCCTGTATGTGCTATGTAATGCTTATATAATGATAACTATATATGCTTCTTGTTATGTATCATTAATGATGTTTGCCATTTCTATTGCCTGTCTCTTTTATTTTTCCCTTTTTTTTACCTAAAGTGTCTCCTTTCGGAGCTTTTCATACTTAATTCGGTTTATCTTTCTTCCCTTTTTTGCTTAAGGTGTCTCCTCTTGGAGCTCTTCACACCTAGTTGGGCTTTCTTTCTTAAGGCTTTAATGATAGTGGTTGATCTGGAAGAGAGAGTTAAGAACTGTGGTCATGTAATGAGAGAAAATGTAAAGCATGCTTAATGCAATTCATGATGATAAAATGTGTTGCATTTTTCAAAGACATTTTACATAAATCGGCAATCATTCTCATTTTGTTGAAGTCATTTAAGAAAAGCACATGTGCATTCATACAAATTTCAAATTTGAGGTTACCCCTGTCCTTAACTAGCCTTCTTAGGTTTTCTAGTTAAGTATTTTCTCTCTTTCCCTAAATTTTGCCTAGGTTGACCTTACAAGGTTTTCAACCTAGCAAGAGGTCCCTAACTTTTTCCTGAGTTATCATTTTTAAGTTTCAATTGAATGGGATTTTTTGTGTGCCTTGGAAGTGGTACTTTTTTAAGCGATTTGTATTGATAAGTTTAGAGAATTCGTTGCCTTTAGAATTCGTTAGCTTGATTGCTCCTCTCAATATGACATGTTTAACCAAGTATGGGCCTTCCTAGTTCAGTTTGAATTTCCCTCTTAGGTTTGGAAAATTCTGCCTGGTTTGCTTTAACACTTAGTCTCCTGCTTTCACACTCTTGTGTTTCACTTTCTTGTTAAAGGTTTTAGCTAGCCGAGCCTGATACAACTGTGTGTGGTATAGAGCCTTAAGCTTTAAACTATTTCAGAGAGTGAGATTATCATGCTTTGTTAAGCACATTATACTTTTGGCAGTTCGGATTCGATTGCTACCCAAAAAGACTTGATTTATGTTTCAACTGGAAGCACTACTTCTGATCCATATACTAGCGAGAAAGGAGTTAGTCTGATTGAAGTCATGACTATTATTCGGTACCCCTATAAGGCTTATGGAAATTTTTCTACCCAATCTCGATAAGTTTGAGTCTTTTTTTACAAACTCCTATTGATGTTGTTGTTTATAGCTTCAACGGCCCCATTTGCTTGTGGTTGGCAATGAGAAGATTTATAATGTTCCACCTTATAACTCCTTAGTAGCTCTCTAACTTCCCCTTGGAATTTGACATAACTATTAGAGATTATATGATGAGGGATCCCATACCGACAAAACAAATTTCTTTTAATGAATTTTGCCACTTGTTTGGCTCCTATCGTTGTGAATGATTATACCTCAACCCACTTTGTGAAGTAATCCATTACCACTAAGATGAATTTGTGTTCGTTCGAGGCTACTGGATGGATTTCCCTAATTATCTCTAGTCCCTATGCTGAGAAGGGCCATGGAGAGGAGATGTTGTTCAATTTTGTTAGGAGGAATGTGGCTGACATTCCCATGGATTTGACACTTGTGGCATTTCGTTATAAATTTGATACAGTCTTCCACCATTTTTATCTAGAAGAACCCTTGTCTAATTAGTTTCTTAGCTAGGATTGCTCTATTTATGTATGGACCATAAACACCCTTATGTACTTCTTTTATTACTCTTGTAGCCTCAATTTCATCTAGACATTGGAGTTGTAAATTGTCCAAGGTTCTTTTGTATAGCACACCCTAGTACAATGTGAATTTTGATGCTAATTGTCGAATGACTATTTTATCCCTTTCATAAGATAGGGTTATTCCATTAGATATCTCTAGATGTCCTAGAACCAAGGTTTTTTAGTAATTTTTATGTATGCTATTCTACAGTTCTTATGATAGGGATGTCCCGTTCTGAGTAGGATTAAAGGCTTTATAGGCATTTTGGATGGTCCTTCCCACAGTGATGCTAGGGCAGTAAGAGCATCTACCATTTGATTGTGATTTCTATGGAGATGAATGAATCTACATTTTTTAAAGGACATGGTAAATAGCCTCAAGTGGTCGAGGTAAGGCCTTAAGTGTTGCTTTTTCAATTCCCACTTTTCCATGGCATGGTTGATTACTAGCATGGAATCTTTAAAGATTTTAACTTTTGTAACATCTAGGGATATCAGTGCCTTTATTCCTAGTGCACATGCCTCATATTTCACTTTATTGTTTGCCGCTCTAAATTTGATCTTTTTGGCCATTGGTACTACTTCACCTTTTGGGGATTGTAATGTAACACCGACTTCTGTGCTGAACTGATTGATCGCTACATCAAAGTACATCCACCATCCTTGGATTTTAATGGCTAAATTGAGGTTGTATGGGAAGTCTAGTTAGATTTCTTTTGAGTTTGGAATTGGGTTAAGAGCTAGAAATTCAACCATTGCTCTTCCTTTTTCTACCTTCTTAGTTAGATACTATGCATCAAACTCTATTAGCAGCACAAGCCATTTGGCATGTTTTCCCATTATAGAGGAAGCCTCAAAAAGGTACTTCATTGGGTCCATTTTAGACACAGCCTGAAATCTATATGACTGAAAGTAATGCTTGAGTTTCTTTATTGCCCATACCATTGCCAGGCATATCTATTTGACTTGGGTGTACTTCTCCTCAAATGGCATCATCTTCTTGCTTAAGTAGTAGATTGCGTGTTCTACTTTCATTTTTCCCTTTTGGGTTAACATTACGCCAATTGTATTTCTTTTGATGGCCAGGCACAAGGTTAAAAGTGTCTATAGTTTAGGTGGTCTTAGAACTGGTAGGCTGGCTAAGTATTTCTTAATCTTATTGAATGCTGGCAGACACTGTTTGTTCCATTCAACTAGCTAATCTTTTCTGAGTAGCTTGAATATCTATTCACACACTACTGTCAACTTGGTGATAAATCTATTGATGAATTTTAGTTTCCCTAAAAACCCATTAATTTCTTTCGCTATTCTTGACACTAGCATCTCTCTGACCACTTTTTCTTTGCCTGGATCCATTTCAAACACATTTTGACTCAAAACATTGTAAATGGCAATGTTTAGCATGTGCCCAAGATTTTAGCAACCACGACACTATTTAGGCTTAGAGCCTTAGAGAACATGCCACTATAACATAAAAGTCATAGCATGGAGATGAGGAGTCACCACTTAGGATAATAACTAGGACAATTCGATTGGTGGTGCTCGATTCTCTAAAAGAAAGTTAGCACCATAACCAAGAGATTATGGGAATGGAATACTAACTTCTTCTAGTCTTATGTTCATTTAGAATTAATTTATAAATTATTACTTCATTCTCTAATTACATGCAATTTTATTAAACCCTATTTGAACATCCATCTAACCCTAAGGCATCTAGTCAATAAAATCGCACATAAAAAATGTATTTAAATGCATCGTCCTTAAGTCTAAACAATGTTAATTTTATTGAAAGTTAGCTAGATTTACCTTTTTTTTTTTACAAGTGAAAATGGATTGAAGGTGTGCCTACATTTTTTATTAGTTAGTGAGCTTAAGTCTATTAATTTGAATTATCCAAAACTGGGTCTGAGTTTACAAATTTGAAAGAAATAAATTAAACTTAAAATGAGCTTAGTTGTAATCAATTTTAAATACATGACAGTAGGCTTATGTTTACTTATTTTAGAAAAGAAATAAAAAAATGCTTTGTTGGACTTATCTAAGTCTAAATTCATTTCATTAACTAAAAGGTGAGCCTAAATCTAATTTAACCTAAATGGGCCTCAATTAATTAACCTAAACCATTTTAAGCCTATTTTTTAAGTGGGTTTAGACCTAACGTGGGCTTAGGGCCCAAAAGGATAAAAACATAAAAAACAAGCCCAAAACAAATAAAACACAAAAAAACCATAGATCAAACATACATTTTTCTAATTTTCTAAAAACCCTAAATCAATTTCATAAACCCTAATTAACTACTACCACAATTAATTTTGATGGGAAATTACAAAATTAAACCTAATTTACTAACCAATTTTAAAGAACGAAGAAAAATAAAATCTTTACTATTTCCCACTATTGGGGCTATTACACACTACGTACTGGAAATTAAAATTAAGTACAAACCCAAATGAATTAAACACAAGAAAATAATGATCATAAAAAGATAAAACCCTAGATCTAGTCACAATTCAACACCATGGCATTCCATGGATCTTACCTCCTGATTATTTAGGTAGTGTCCACCTCAAATTCCAATTGAATCAAAATAAAAAAAATAGTAACCACAATTCACATTAGTAAATTAAATAAGCAACAAAACAAAAATAAAAAAATCAAAGAAATCAAATAGGGAAAAGGGATAAAGAGATGCTATGCAGATACTATTTTATTCCCCTCAAAATGGAATTTCACCATTTTTAGAATAGACTTTACATTGATCGATCTCTGGACTATTGAAAACAAAAGAGCGTGATTTTTGTTTTTTTCTATATAGTGAAGAAAAACTAGTATTTTTTTGCTTTTCTCTGTGATTTTTCTCTCAAGGGTTTCTGCGCAGTCAGGAGCCTGTCCTCCCTCACTCACACAGTCTCTACCTTTTATTAAGAGAATTACGGAGCTAATTCTCCTCAATTTCAAGAAACAACACATATTTTAAAAGTGATTTATGCATTTTGAACGCGTAAACACAATTATCTTTTAAGCAAATAATTAAAATAATTTTTTGACCAATCAAAAAATAGAAAAATACTAAAAAATGATGTAGAATACTGAAAAAATGCAAATGTCCCATTATGCCAATTGACATTAGGCAAATGCTGATTGGCATTTGGCTAATACTAATTGGCATTAAGCCAATGCTGGTTGGCATTAGCTAAATGTTGACTAGCAAATTGCTCATCAAACCCAATAAATTAAAAAAAAATTTCTTGAATCAAGATTTTGCAATTAGGTCTAAAAACACTACAATTTAGTCCTTGAAATCTCAAATTTCAATACTAGATATCAATTTCTCGATTAATTTTTCATCATAAGGGCTTCCATTGCACTATGCATAATTGCATTTTAAAATTAGGTGCTTACAGTTGCCCCCCTTTGTCGTTGTTTGCTTGATAAATACGGTAAAGCAACAATAGCACACAATTTTGATAAAAAGAATTAGGAAACTTAATTGTATCCTAATTGAAAAATCAATGCTTAAATTGTTGTGCAATTTTAAAAAGGACGTAATGTTTAATAAGTCTCACTATATTTCCTGTAGAATGTTTAGTGAACTTTATACAAATGAGTTTCTCTATATTTCCTATGGAACATTTAGCAATGATGAATTGAAAATCTATTATAGTTCCTGTGGAATGTTTAGCAATGCACACTATATTCCTTATGGGACATCTAACAATAATAAATTTTGTTATATTCCCTGTGGGATGTCTAATGATGCACACTATATTCCATGTGGGACATCTAGTGAGAATGAGTTTCATTATAATCCCTGTGGGACGTCCAACGATGGACACTATATTCCCTATGGGATGTGTAGTGAGAATGAGTTTCGTTATATTCCCAATGCGATGTCTAACGATGATGAATTGAAAATTTTCTATAGTCCTTGTGGAACATCTAGCAATGCACACTATATTCCCTATAGGACGTCTAGCAGTGATAAATTTAAAGACTTAAGTCACAACTTTATGCAATACATAACATAGTGACAGTTATGACTACTGTGTAGTACATAATGTAATGATTTAAAGTTTGTCATAGTTACTACGTAGCAGATGAGTTTAAAATACTTTGATTCAAATGATGCATTTAAAATGCAAAAAATGAAATATGTAATTTCATTTTGTATTCTGTACTTAGTAAAGAACTCAGAATTACAGACTAGTTATGCATATTAATAGTTATGTGAATTATTAATTTGATAGATGTCATGATTTAATTAGGAATGAATTCCTAATCAAAATGTGACTATAAACCAAATTGCAACAAAAGAACTTGGATCCTTGTGTGAACAAAAGTATTGGACCAACGTGGATATTTTCCACTTTATATATTCCTTCCTTTTTGCACGATTCAATTCATTTTCTCTTCTCCTTTATTCTTTTTCCCTTCATTTTCTCTCTTTGTATTGATTCTTCTTTCTTTGATTTCTTAATCATTCGAAGTCTAATTCGTGATCCGTCAAATCCTATGGCCACTCCGTAACACAAACAATGTAGGAGATTAAAAATTTTTCAACATATATGGATTCTGCCTCCTCGTTTTCCTTAAAATGATCTCAGACTTTGAGAGGGCTCATCCATCTTTCCTTTGACTCATTTACACACCCACAGGTGTAGAGATGTGGGTAATGAGGTAACATTTCACCTTCTCAATTTATTTTTGCAAAATATTACCTGTACATATAATAATCAGAATCAATTCTAGGGTAGAGACTAGCATGCATATTGATTAAATTAAATAAGAAAATTAACTGAAAATACATGATAGAATTAAAATTAAGCTTGGAAAATATGAATTCAACTCCTTGGTAGTCTATTTGTCTGATCGGATGTTTAGAATTCCAAATTTCTGATAGACAAAGGAGAAGGGCCAATCGGTATAGTGGAATGTCAATTGGCAATCTAGAATGCCGATTGGTAATCTATATTGCCAATTTAAAATTTTCAAAGATTGTTTTTAAAAAAACTAATCACCATTTTTCAACATTTTATTAACATGATTAACTAATTAATTAATTAATCAATTAACCATCACTTCCTGTTAACATGATTAATTAATTACTTAATTAATTAACTATCATTTTTTACTAATTAAGTCCTTTAAACTTAAGCATCATCTCATGAAATTCATGGGATGTTTTATTCTAGCCTGGGAATTATTTTATGGACTATCGGAGCATATGACACATCTGATTTGTGCCTCCGGGTTTAAGCGATTTATTGTTGCACTTCCAACTACTCGAGGCCGGTCTGACCATTATTCTTTATTCACTTTGATCAAGCGATGGATGGATACTACCCACACTTTTCGTACTGGCATGGGTGAGTTGACCATTTCTCCTATGAGCTTCTCTGCTATTATGGGGATTTCCTTCGGAGGTGTTAGTGATATGTAGTAGGTCAATCATGTATGACCATGTTTTGGCTTTATCATTTTATTTAATAAAGAGGCATTTTTCATTATCATTTTGTGTTATGATAATTACTTGAATAGTCAATTTTTACTAAGGTCAATAACTATGTGACTTAATAGTAAAACCCTTAGATTAAATTTGAGTTCTATTCAGATTATCCCTAATCATAACAATATGTTATGACTAATGATTAATGATTATGTTTTACTAATCATGAATATGAGATATTAAGTCAACTCATAGGTACTTATTTGGGAAATAATGTGCTCGATTGACCCATCATGAGAATACTACATAGATAATTTTCTTAAGTAATTCTCATCATAATAATATTGATTTAGTCCTTTGACCTTGAAATCATCATGGATTTCTACATAACTATAATATATTTTGACACAATCTAACATTGTCTTTAATAGGATGATTAAATAGATTGTTGTTACATATGAAATGAGTTATATGGGGAATGTGAGTGATTGAGAAGGAATTTGTCCCTCACTTAATTTGAGTAAGATATCTATGGGCCCCTTGATAAGATAGTTTGAGGAAAATGCATAGCCATGCTAAAGTGATTTGATAAAGAGTTATCATTCTCAGTCTACTTAGAATTAAGAAATAATATGATTGAATTATATAAGGATGATAGAAACTATGCCTTATATTCAATCAAGATATCATGTGACAAAAGGATTACAATATTTATTATATATTAGGTTATGTTAGATTATTGACTTCACATAACTTGGGTAGTCATAATGTCTTACTAGAGGCCACTTATGACTTGTAGGCCTAAATAGAGATTTAAGGCCCACTGTCAATGTTATGTGAACCTACAAGGTCACACATTTAGAATAAGCCCAAAAACGGATATGGATTTGAGAAGCCCAAATATGTTTTGTGGAAATAAATAAATAGTTTATTTATTTATTTATTTAAGATAAAGGTTATCTTAAATAAATGGAATATTATATCTGATTTAATTTTAAATAAAATTAAAATAATAATAATTGAGAAATTACCAAAAAGTTATTTGGTAAGTGAAACCCTTATTAGAGGTTTATAAATATGTTATATTCTCTAGGGTTTCACCAACTCAATTATTAGCCACCAAAATTTATTTTTCTCCTCTTAGAAAAACTAAAACACATAGTGTTTTTGTTCTTGATTTGTGAGAAATCAAGAGAAGTGCTAGCACACAAAGTTTTTGTTTTAATCAAGGGTTATTCTTGTGGACGCTTATGGAGGATGAATTCTTTTAGAGACATCTTGATCCGAACTACCAAAATCAAAAGCTTAAGGTAAGGTTTCACCGGAGTGAACTTCCTCTCTTGCTTCCAAAAATCTTGCCTCTTCTGCATTTGTGGTAAGATTTCAAAACTAGTTTTAAATCAATGAATCAAATTACTTAGATCCGAGTTAGGGTTTGTGGTTAAAAGTTTTAATTTTTGTTGCGTTTTTTAATCACAAAACCCAATAAGAGGGTCCTCGGTTCCATTTGATGTGAGCTACTGCAATATTTTTAAAGATGCATAGAGTCAGTATGTGTGTGACCTGATAAGGTTCGTTCTAATGTGGAAGAATGTTAAGCTTTCATCCTTATTTCAGGGGTTTAGATGTCTACCCACTAATTCTCCTTGTCAGATTACTTAGAAGGTGAAGTGCCTTCTTCTAATACTATTAGGTATGACCCTCTTTTGCGAGACTGGTCATGGGGTTAGTAAGGTTCTACTTGGTCCACTTCATGACTTGGATCAGGTTGCCACACTTGATTGGGGATCTGCTGCACTCACTTACCTTTACTACAAATTGGACATTATCTGTAGAGGTGATGTTTTGATATATGACTTTTGGCACATCTTGCACGTACGTTCTCCTTTTCTTTAATCTTTAGTTTCTACTTTTTTTGCCTTTTATTGATAAGTTGTCTTCCTTTTAGATCTGGAGTATAGAGATCAGGTTAATTCAAGGCTTCAGTGCTATTAGCTCTAATAAGAGCTTTCCTTTAATGATGAGATGAGGTTCTTCTTGCCTTACTACCAATAGGAACACTTTGCAAACGTATCATGATCAACGAAACACCATTGAATGGCAACTAGTAAGAAAAATAAAATTATTACTATCTTGTAATTTAATATGAGTTAAACTTAATTAACCTAAATTACAGATAAACTCTGATTGGCTGGAGGGTGCGGATGACATCCAATGGTATGATTTCATGGCCATTGTAGTACGCCTTGAGCCCATAAGGGTTCTGCTCCATAGCTATGGTATTTAGGGGAGCGAGTGTATCACTAGTCTTTTAGGCCTTCTCGATGCCGCATTCCATCTGATGTCCTTTCCTCTATGCTCCACAGCTCGTATTTGACAGGTTCAGAGCTAAGAGATGCACTATAAGGATATGTTGCCTTAAATTTTCTTAAGCGATCTCGACATTGTCAACGGTTCATTCGTGAGAGCCTCTTAGAGCAAATTCCTATCGAGGATGCTGAGGTAATTATTAGGTTTTGTGATACAAACACAATGGAAATTAAAAATTTATAACGTTCCCAAACCTAGATCCATGTAATTCGACTACTTGATTAAATCTAGGGTTTCAAGAATCTCACCAAAACACAGAAGAGGCAAGATTTTCTAGAAGGATGAGAGGAGGTTCACACCGGTGACACCTTACCTTGAGCTTTTTGCTTTAGTTGTTCGGATCTAGACATCTCCAAAAGGATGCATCCTCTATAGGTCTCCACATGAACAACCCTTCATAAAAATGAATTGGAGTGTGTGCTAGCAACTTTCTTGATTGTCTCACAAATCAAGAACAAAAGAAAAACTCTATGTTTGTTTTATAAGAGAGAAAATGAATTTGAAGGCAGGGAAAAACAAGTGTATTAAACCCTAAAGAATATAACATATTTATAGACTCCAAATTAGGGTTTCACCTACTAATGACCTTTTGGTAATTTCCCATTTATTATATTCTTATTTTAAAAAAAAACAAATCAGAAATAATATCTTATTTATTTATTTAAAATAATATTTATCTTAAATAAATAAATAAATAAAACACTTTAATTATTTATTTCCATAGAGTTTATTTTGGGCTTATTAAACCCATATTCGTTTTGGGCTTGTTCTAAGTGTGTGACCCTGTAGGTTCACATAACATTGGCAGTGGGCCTAAATCTCTATTTAGGCCTACAAGTTATAAGTGGCCTCTAGCAAGACATTATGACTACCCAAGTCATATGAAGTCAATAATCCAACATAACCTAATTATAGTGAATTCTATCATCTCTTTATCGCATGATATCTTAATTGAACATAAGGCATAGAATGTCATCCTTATATAGTTCAATATTATGACTTGATTCCAAGTAGACTGAAAATGATAACTCTTTATCAATTCATTTTAGCATGGCCATGCATTTTCCTTCAGTCTATCTCATCAAAAGGCCCATAGATATCTTTCTTATATTAATGAGGGATAAATTCCTTCTAAATCACTCACATTCCTCACATAACTAATTTCATATCCAACAACATCCTATTTAATTTTCCAGTTAAAGACAATTTTAGAATGTGTCAAAACATAAAATAGCTATGTAGAAATCCATGATGATTTCAAGGTCAAAGAACGAAAATAAAATTATTATGATGAGAAATACTTAGACAATAATCTATGTAGTATTCTCATAGTGGGTCATTCCAGTACATGATCTCTCATCATGTACCTATGAGTTAACTTAATATCTCATATGCATGATTAGTAAAACATAACCATCAGTCAACATCATACTAGCCTTAATACTTTAATATTTAGATAATGAATAAATGACTAGGGATAATTAGAATAGAACTCTTATTTTAATCTAAGGGTTTTACTATCAAGTCACATACTTGATGGCCTTAGTAAGAATTAACCATTCATATAATTATCATAAAATCAAATGATAATGAAATACCTCTTTATTAATAAAATAAGAAAGTCAATATATAATCACAAATGATTGACCTAGTGCATATCACTAACAGTAATTTCTTGTTGTCTCAACTACTTCCCTTAGAACCTATGAATCACTCTTTCTTTTTTTAGTTTAAGGAGGTTCACTCTACTACTATTGAGGTGATGGAAGAGGAGACTAATATTGCTATGGAGACTTAGGTTGTTCCTGATATTGAGAAGTCCGAGCCTAGACCTAGCGCTGTACATCATACTCAGCATGTTGGGACTAGTCATGCTGGTGCTTTTATGTCTGTTACCTTTGGTGATGTCTCTCTCCTAGACAGGTCCATGTTCTACTAGGTTCCTACTCTTCAAACTCCAATTAAGTAGCATATGCATTTTAGTGATGTTCAACTTCCTATCCTTTCTCTAATAGATGCTTCTCATGGGAGTCTTTCTGACTTATTCCTTGCATGATCTATACACTTGACACTAATTTTAGTAAATTTACAAAACAAGTTCCTTAAACACAGGTGGAGTACTTGCATAGACTCACCTCATCTTAGAGCTTATTCACTATGCAAGTCATAGACAGTTGGAGGGTAAGTATATACACTATAAGTGCAAATGTGTGCATGAAATGCATATGACATGTTATTTCCTATATGTACAGAGCTACTCTAGTGATCTAGAATGTGAGATTGAGATGCTTCACCAACAGCTTGTAGGTTTAGGCATTGATCCTCATAGTGCTGGGACTTCATCTATTAGACCTCCGAACACCTTTGAACGAGATGATAGTACCAAAGGATAGAGCCCATGGTCGGATTCTAAAGCTCAGGATGATTGATCTAGGCTATCTTTGTTTTTTACTTCTATTTGTATCAAACTGTTTCTATTATACTATTATGTTCTGAATCTTGCATTATTTGTATGCATTGTGTTGAATTGATATGAGACTTGGATACATGGACTTAAGTAGAGTAAAGGTTTTCTTTTTTACCTTAACTTTTTCCTAAGCCACCCTCTCGGGTTTTGACTTAGTGGGCTTTCATTTTGTTTTATTTATTTTTGTATTTTCTAGATCTAGTTATAAGAGAAGCTAAGCTTGCTTGTCATTTTTGATAATCAAGCTACTGAGCCACCAAGATTTGAAGCTTTGCATGATGAGTCATAAAACAAGAAACATAGACATCACTAGGAAATGGTCTCATAAAGCTGATTTTTAAGCTTTCATGTTCTATACTCCTTTCTAGTACCTATGCATTATAAATAAGATAGAACATGCGATGCTAAAAAAAATTAATTTCAAGAGGATTCATTAATTAGGCCAAAATGAGTACATTTATTGCACCATATGACATAATTCCTGTTATCAACTAGTCCTTCCGGATTTTCTAGTTGAATATTTTTCTCCCTAATTTATTTACCCCAATTTTTACCTGACTAGCCCTTTATAGGTTTTCTAGCCAACGGGACCATTTCTTTTATTTTTATTCCCTAATTTTTTCTTGCTAGGCCTTTACGGGTTTTCTGAACAGTGGGAATGTCCCAACTTTTACCTAACTAGCCTTTTTAGGTTTTTTAATCAATAGACTTTATTTTCTTTTTGCTACTTTTATCTTATTCTTACAAGTAGTGTCTCTTAAGGCGATCCAGGTTAACAGACTCCATGAATTCATTCCCTTCTAGGTCTGATATATTTGTAGCTCCTTTAGGCAGAACTGATTTGACTAAATACAATCCTTCCTAGTTTGGTCTAAACTTTTCTCTCAAATCAAACACCACTCCCCTAGACTTTTTTAGTACCATGTCCCCAACTTTTATCTTTCCATGCTTAACTTTCTTATCGAATGATCTTGTTATCCTCCTCTGATATATCTGAGTGTGACACAAAGTATTCATCCTTTTCTTCATCTAGAGATGCAAGGTGATCATATCTCCTTTGTGCCTATTCACTCTCGGGTTTTTTAGCTTCCATAACTACTCTCAAGGATTTGATCTTTATTTTTATTAGTAAGACTGCTTCATAACCATATAGTAAGGAGAATGGAGTTTGGCCTGTGGTTGTTCTATCTGTAGTCTTATATCCCCATAAAGCAAAAGGAAGTAACTTAGACCATTCTTTATAACTTTTGACCATTTTAGAGAGGATTTTCATGAAAATTTTGTTAGCTGCTTCTACTACTCCATTAGCATAAGGATGATACGGCGAAGACTTATGATGCTCAATCCTATACTTCTATAATAATTTTGTTGTTTCAACCTAAAACTGGACACCATTATCTGTCACAATGTGATGTGGAACCCCATACTTGCAAATAGGAATTTTCTCAATGAACTGCACCATTTGTTTTGCTTTCATAGCATTGAAGGATTCAGCCTCTACCCATCTAGAGAATTAATTTATTACCATGACTATGTACTTATGCCCATTCGACTTTGTTGACCTTATTTCTCCTATAATGTTAATTCCCTAGGCTGCAAAGGGCCAAGGTAATGAAATTTAGCATTGTAAGAGGTAAATGGTTAAGATTTCCATAAATCTGGCACTGATGACACTGTCTCACTTTTCTGATGCAATCCTTTTCCATACTCATCTAATAATACCCTTGCTTGAGTACCTTCGTTGCTAAGATCATCCCGTTCATGTGAGAACCACAAGCTCCTGCATGAATTTCTTTCATTACCTCTTCAACTTTATCTTTCTTGAGACATCTAAGCTACATTCCATTCGACATTCTTTTATATAATACTCCATCATGACTTGCATAGTTACGTGCAAGAACAAGAAGAGCATATCTCTCTTTGGAGGTCACTTCATCAGGATACTTTCTTTCTTCGATGAACCTCTGAATATCATAAAACTATGGCTTCTCTTCAAGCCTTATTTGAACACTCATAATCTGCTCTCCTCCGTAACACAGAGCTCTTAATTTTATAATTACCAAAGGCTTCATAGGTGATCCTGTCACACTATCCCACATCAAAGAGAGTGTTTCTAATGCATCTACCATCTAATTGTCGTCTCTTAACAAATGGATAAAGAGACATTTATTAAAGTTCTTTATTAAAGCTTTTAAATAGCAGATATATGGTTTTAGCTTTTCCTTTGTCACTTCCCATTCCTCATTAGCTTGGCTAACTACTAACATGGAATCCCCATAAACTAGCAATTCCTTTTCCCCAACTATTAGAGTTGCTTCAATTTCATAGATGCATGCCTTATATTCAACCATATTGTTTGTTACCTTAAAGTCTAATTTCTTGGCCATTGGTATAGTCTAATTTCTTGGCCATTGGTATAGTCTCTCCTTCTAGCGTAATAAGAATTACTCCTAATCCAGCTCCTTTGTTCTTTATAGGCCCATCAAAGTAAAGCTTCCACTCCTGATGCTCTATGACTGCTAAGTTCTCATATGGAAACTCCAAGTTCCATTGTTCATCACCCTTGAATATATTCTGAGCTAGGAATTCTGCCACTGTCCTTCCCTTAATGACTTTAGTGATGTATTCTATATCAAACTCAGTCAGAAGTACTAGCCATCAAGACATTCTTCTAGTTAAAGCAGGTGCCTAAAAGAAGTACCTTAAGGGATCTATCTTTGAAATAGCTTGAACCCTATAGGACTGAAAATAATGCCTTAATTTTCTTGTCGCCCATATCATGATTAAACATGTCTTCTCAACCAAGTCATACTTTTCCTTATATGGTAAGAACTTCTTGCTTAGATAATACACCACATGCTCTATCCCCTCTAGTCCTTATTGTGCTAGCATTGCCCCCATTGCATTGTCCTCTAAGGTCAAGTATAGGATCAATGGGTTACCTTGTCTTGGTGGCTTCAATATAGGTGGATTGGCAAGATATTCTTTAATCATGTCAAAGGCCTTCTAGCAATCATCACTCCACTTCACTAGCTGGTCTTTCCTCAAGAGTTTAAAGATAGGGTTACAAATATTAGTAAGCTTTGCAATAAATCTACTAATATATTGTAACCTACCAATGAATCCTCCCACTTCTTTCTCTATCTTCGGTGTTGGCATTTCCTGAATAGCTTTCTTATCTGGATCTACTTTGATTCCTCTATTGCTAACTATATACCCTATTAGTTTTCCTGAAGTAACCCCAAAAATGCATTGTACTTCTTAATTCGAGCCAAAAACTTATCCAGAGCTCTAAAGTGTCCCTATCTGGTTTCTAACTTGACCATCATATCATCCATATACACCTCAACCTCCTTGTGCATCATGTAATGGAAAAGAGTGGTGGCTGCCCTTTGATATGTTGCACCTACATTCTTTAACCTGAAAGGCATAACCTTATAGCAATATGTCCCCCATTCCATAATGAAACCTATCTTGATCTTATCCATAACTACCATCATTATCTAATTATACCCTGAGAACCCATCCATGAAGGAATACATTGCACTTGATGTCGCACTATCCACTATTACATCGATGTGAGGTAAAGAGAAGTCATCCTTCGGACATGCTTTATTTAAATTCCTGAAATCTACACAATATGTACCTTACCATCTTTCTGGGGTATCAACACTATATTTGCTAACCATTGACGATAATCTACTACTTTTAAAAAGTTAGCTTAGATTTGTTTAGCAATTTCTTCTCTTATATTTTCAGTCCATTCTAGTCTCATCCTTCACAATTTCTATTTAACTAATTTTATTTTCATATGAGTTGGAATGTTATGCTATGCAATGTCCCTGTTTAAACCTAGCATGTCTTCGTAGGTCCAAGCAAATACTACCTTTCTTTTTGTTAATATTCCCTCAAAATTTTTACTCTCTTTAGGGGTTACCTCATGTGAAATATAAATGTTCTTAGGATTATCATTTGGGCCTAAGTTAAATGAATCAAATTGAATTGAATTAATGTCAAACATGCATGAATGATCAAAATTATAATGCATAGAACTATCAAGATGCACATCATATAAGTAACCAAACCAGTTGTGTTGCCTTAGCTTTTGAACTCTAGGAGACTAGGGCTTCCTTGCTCATTCTTCCCTAGCCCTTGTCCAGGTCGGTAATTCATACTCTTAATCATTTTTGCTATTCTTTGATCCATTTTAGTTCTGTTAAATATCCTAGCAATCTGGAAACCAAGGGGTGCACACATTTGCTTATGTTTGGCCAATATGGCTACCACATCAGCATTAGTCCCAACTTTTATAGTCACAACCTCTCCTTCATAAGGGAATTTTATCTTTTGGTACACAATTGAGGGTACCACTCAGAAAGCATGGAATCATGGCCTTCCTAATAGTAAGGCATAAGTAACAAGTATATCCAGTACGGTGAACTCAATAGTTGATTCCATAGGTCCTATTTTAACTAGAGCTTGGAATGTCCCCTCCACATTCCTAGTGTTGTCATAATAGGCTCTGATTATGAGGTTTAAATTTTTTAGGTTATCAGCCTTCAAACCTAAATTAGGCAAGATTTTTAAGGGACACACGTTAATAGCAGATCCATCATCAACCATAGCAAAATTGGTTCTCTTTCCCCTCACCTTAGTTGGAATAAATAGTGCCTTATTATGGTTTCTTCCTTCCAAAGGCATGTCATCATCTAAGAACATTATCAGCATGTGTTTATTTTCTCTCACCTTCACCACCATAGACCTTCGCCACCATAGCCTCAGGTGTGGCTACTCTTTCAATGTTCATTTTTAACAGAGCTTTGATAAGAGCTCTTCTATGGCTACCTAAATGCATCGGTAATTCCCAAATGCTGACATTTGCCTTAGCCTTCTTCAGTTGTTCTAGAATTAGGTCTTTTTTATATTCTTCCTCTACTTCTGTATCTTTCATTTCTTCTCTTTTTGTGACTTTCTCGATTTTCTTTTTAGCTGCTTTGTAATTCTTTTCACTCCTAGTGATATGATTCACCTTAGGATCATCACTCCACACATCAAGACCACATGAGTTTTCTTTATCAGAGTCATACCAAATGTCAATAACTCCAATGATTATCTTTTCCTATCTTTCCATACTTCTACCATGCATGTTTCTTTCTCCTTCAACTCTTCTATATTGAGCTTGCCTAAGTACTGATTCAATAGATCTTCAACTCCCTCTCAAGAATGTTCAGGAGCTAAAGGTCTTTTATCATCTCCAAACTCATCACCCCATCCTATAGACACAATCCCTTTGATTGGTATATCAGCTGAAGAGGGCTTAGAGTAGAATAATCTATAATCAAACTTGCCCAAAGATTATCCTAGTAAATCTCCTCTCTGTGGCTATTCAGGAGTTTCAAGTTCTTTCTCTACCTTCATTGGCTCATCATTAAACTCATCACCCCAACTTGAGGGCTCAATTAATTCAATAGGAATATCAACAGAGGGTGGTTTGGAATAAAACACTTTGTAATTAAATTTTCTTAAGGGCTGTCCTAGTAAATCCTCTACTCCACTAGAGGTATCAAGAGATTCTCCATTGGCTATAGGGTTTAGGCATTCAATGGAGTTTAGCACTTCTTCTTCGCTAACTCCCGAGTTGATCATCATGGTGGCTGGTGGTGGGACATTTATGTAGTTTGGGAATGGGTTAGTTCTGGTGTTTAGGTCAGAATTGGACTTTTCAAAGTTTGTGATTTTTTCAGAGTCTATAAGTTTTTGGATTTCATGTTTTAGGCAGATACAATTGTCTATGGAATGGCTAGCAACTTGGTGGAATTTATAGTAACTATTAGGGTCATAGCCGGGGACATTTGGGTTCGGTGGTTTGGAAAAGATTAAAGGTCGAAGCAGGCCTTTCTGGATTAGCCTTTCTAGGACTTTGGAGAGTAGTTGGTTGAAGTTGGAGAATCTTCGAGTTGCTAAACTACACGCACCTCAATAGCTCGATTGGTACTTCCCTACTATGTGCCCCTAGTTGGGGAATTTCGAGTTCTGGTGCTTTTAGCATTTCTCTTATTCTCACTCTCAATCTCTTCTGCTTGCATACCATCATTATACAGGTCTATGAATGTTTTATGGTTCATCATCTATAATCTCTCAACCAAATTAGGCGACACATTACGGACTATCATCCTAACCTAATCCTTCTCAACTAGCTTGTTCTTCATCAATCCTACCTTGTTCATGATCCTGGTAAGGAAATTAAAGAAAGATTCATTGGGTTTCTACTTTGTTAGTTCTAGATCTCTGATGGACACTTCTAATTTAGTGTTATAGTCACACTATTTCAAAAAGGCAGTACATAATTCTTTCTAGTCAGTTCTCATATATTTTTCTAGCCTGTGATACAGGTTTATAGCCATTCCCTCTAAAGATAGTACAGATAACCTAGTGATCACTTCTAATAGTGTTTTAGTAGTGCTAATGGTTGTTGTGTACTGGTTGAGATGAATCCTTGGATCTCCTTTACCATCAAATTTTTGTAGTTGTGGCATCTTGAACTTGTCTCACAGCCTATCATCTCTCATCTACAACATGTCATCAAAGTCAAATGAATACCCCATGCATTGTCCCCTAATTAACGCTTCCATCTTAGACATTTTATGAGTTAAGGCTTGCATCTATTTGGACTCATGATCATGGACCAATTCAAGTGATTCTTTCTTTTCCTTTTCTATCATTTAGTTCTCAATATCATTAGGCTATACCTTGATAGCAGGTGGGTTTCTAGCAACAAGTTGCCCCTTAACATTGTTGACACCAGGTGGAGCATCTATTGTAAGTGGGATAGTAGTAGTAGCAGGTGGTTGTTCAATTGTAGGTGGTGGTATGACAACAACAAGTTGCATTAGTCTAGATAGTGCTTGTCTTAGCTCATATTGCATCATAGCCCTGATGTCATCCATCAGAGCTCCCTTGATGTGTTCTAAATTCTAGTTCCCTTACTATTGTTCCATTTGTTCATATTTAGGTGAAGTTGGTTCAGCTTCCAAGTAAAGTGGGTTGATAGGGCTTCTTTCCAGTTTATCCAGTCTGTTCAAGATTTCCTTTGCTAAGGTTTTAAAACTCTGACCCATTCTTTTTAGTCTACCACCTTTCCATCCCCAAATACAAGAAGACCCCGGTAAATATATGATGGCTACAAAATAAAGTGTTAGTATGATGAATGAAGTGCATGTATGCATGATGCATGTGCTATGCAACAAGCAACAAGTAGCAAGTATCAATCAAATGTACAACATACATCCATCTAACCTTATTCCTCCTGAACATGTGTTCAATGGCAAGTCTCTTTTCCTAGGATTTTTTTAGTCTTGGTCTTAATATCAACAGGGGATATCAAGGTCTGACGTGCATGCCAGATCTCTCTTAAAGTAGTAAAGCATAGAAATAGCATTTCTAGGGATAAAGGTCTTAGTCCAGTCTTTATTACCCTAAGAGACTTCAAAAGTATGGGCCTGGACTTTTATAGATTGAAATACCTCATGTCAATAAGCATAGAAACAATATTTCTAATTATAAAGGTCTAGCCCAATATTTATTAGCTCAAGTGGGCTTTAAAAGTATAGGCCTAGGCTTTTATAGATGGAAATACCTCATTGTAAAAATCATACAAGCAATTTGGGTAGATCTTAGGGGAAGTAACTAAGCCATTATATATGGTTGGAGTCTGGTGAAAAAGTCAAGGTTCCCTTAGCAAGATGCCCTCCTTTAAGACTTAAGTTATAGGCTAAGGTCAGAGGGGTCCAACATCCTTTTCCAACTCAAGAGAAGACTACCCCTCCTTTAGGACTTGGGTTATAGACTCTAGTTAGATGAGCTGGGTAATCTCTTTTGAATTGAGTTAAGGCTAAGAGTGATGGTTAGCCAATTTATAACTCCATGAAGCTAGTGGAATCATAAACCAACGCCATCAGTTTTATGGGGACATGTAGAATGAATGCAAGAATAAAATAATAATTCATAAAATAACTCTAAAGAACACAAGTAGACTCAGTATCTCTTATCCCCAATGGATTCGCCACTATGGACGGTTCAACGCACGCCTAAGATTTTAGCAACCCGTAATACTATTTAGGCTTAAAGCCTTAGAGAACACACCACTATGCTATAAAGTCATAGTGTGGAGATGAGAAGTCGCCACCTAGGGTAATAACTGGGACAATTTGATTGGCGGTACTCGATTCTCTAAAAGAAAGTTAGCACCACAATCAAGAGATTTTAGGAATAGAATGCATGCAATTTTACTAAACCTTATTTGAACATCCATCTAACCCTAAGACATCTAGTCAATAAAATCGCATATAAAAAATGTATTCAAATGCATTGTCCCTAACTCTAAACTATGTTAATTTTATTGAAAGTTACTTAAATTTACATTTTTTATTTACAAGTGAAAATAGACTAAAGGTGGGCGTACATTTTTTATTTGTTAGTGAGCTTAAGTCTATTAATTTTAATTATCTAAAGTGGGTTTGAGTTTACAAATTTTAAAGAAATAATTTAAACTTAAAATGAGCTTAGTTCTAATCAATTTTAATTAAATTAGAGTGGGCTTAAGTTTACTAATTTTTGAAAAGAAATAAAAAAAAATGCTTTACTGGACTTATCTAAGTCTAAATTAATTTCATTAACCAAAAGGTGGGCCTAAATCTAATTTAACCTAAGTGGGCCTAAATTAATTTTAAATTAATTAACCTAAACCTTAACCCTATTTTTAAAGTGGGTTTAGACCTAACGTGGGCTTGGGGCCCAAAAGGATAAAAACATAAAAAAACAAGCCCAAAAGAAATAAAACACAAAAAATAGATCAAACATACATTTTTTTGATTTTCTAAAAAGCTAAATCAATTTCATGAACCCTATTTAACTACAAAAATCATTAATTTTAATGGGACATTACCAAATTAAACCTAATCTACTAACCAATTTTAAAGAATGTAGAAAAATAAAATCTTTAATATTTCCAACTATTGGGGGCTATTACACACTACCTATTGGAAATTAAAATTAAGTACAAACCCAAATGAATTAAACACACAAAACACAATGAAAATAATGATCATCAAAACATAAAATCATAGATCTATTCATAGTTCAACATCATGGCATTCCATGGATCTTCCCTCCTGATTATTTAGGCAGTGTCCACCTCAAATCCCAATTGAATCAAAATAAAAAATAGGAACCACAATTCACATTTGTAAATTAAATAAGCAATAAAACAAAAAAAATTAAAGAAATAAAAGATGGAAAAGGGATAAAGAGATGTTATACAGATGTTGTTTGATTCCCCTTAGAATGGTATTTCACCATTTTGAGAATTGGCTCTGCGTTGATTGATCTCTGGACTATTGAAAATAAAATAGTGTGAGTTTTATTCTTTTTTTGTGTAATGAAGAAAAAATAGTATTTTTTTTTGCTTTTCTCTATGATTTTTCTCTCTAGGGTTTCTAAACAGTCAGGAGCCCATCATTTCTCACTCACGTAGTCTTTGCCTTTTATTAAAAGACTTGCAGAGCTAATTCTCCTTTATTTCAGGAAATAGACATAGATTTCGAAAGTGATTTATGCATTTTGAATGCATAAACACAATTATCTTTTAAGAAAATAATTAAAATCAATTTTTTGACCAATCAAAAAATAGAAAAAATACTACAAAATAACTAAGAATACTGAAAAAATTTAAATGTCCTGTAATGCCAATCGGCATTAGGCCAATGTTGGTCGACATTAGCTAAATTTTGACTAGCAAATTGCTCATCAAACCTGAAAAATTAAAAATAAAATTTAAAAAAATTTCTAGAATCAAGATTTTGTGATTAGGTATAAAAACACTACAATTTAGTCCTTGAAATTGCAAATTTCAACACTAGAGATTAATTTCTTGATTAATTTTTCATCATAGGGGCTTTCATCGCACTATGCATAATTGCATTCTAAAATTAAGTGTTTACAAACATACCCCAGCATCTATCCTGAAGTGACCCCAAATACACATTTAATTAGATTAAGCTTGAGACTATACTTTTTGACTCTTTTGAGGAATTTTTTGAGGTCTAATGGATGTTCTTCCCTAGTTTCTAACTTAATCATCATGTCATTGACATACACCTCTACTTCTTTATGTATCATGTCATGGAACATTGCAGTTTCCATTCTCTAGTAAATAGCTCCAACATTCTTCAGTTTGAAGGTCATTACTCTATAGTAATTACCCTAATGGCCATCAGGATCTTATTGTACCCAGAGAATCCAATCATGAAGGAGTACATTGCACATGTGATAGCATTGTCAACTAGTATATCTATGTGAGGTAGTAGGAAATTATCTTTCAAGAAGGCCCTGTTATGATCTATGTAGTCGATGCAGATTCTTATCCTTTTGTCTTTCTTCAGTATTGGCACCACATTTGCGAACCATTCCAAATAGTCTACTATCTTTGCCTTGATCCATGTCGTAATGTCTTCTTTCACTAGTTGGGCCCATTATGGTCTTGGTCTTCTTAGTTTTTGCTTTATCGGTTTGCACCAATCTTTAGTAGGAATTAGGAGTTTAGCAATGTCTCTATCAATACCAAGCATATCATCATACGTCCAGGTAAATACTTTTGAATATTTTATTAATATTTTTTCAATTTCTCTCCTCTCTTTAGGGGTAACATCTTTTAAAATATGCAGAATGCATGGTTCATATTCCATGCCAATGTTGAATGATTCAGTGCACATGGAATGAATGCCAAATATGCTAATTTTTTTTATCAATGCAATGCACATTACCAGTAGGAAAGACATCAAACAAGAAAAATGTGACTTCATTTCATTAACTTTAGAGTTCAATACATCATCAGTTTTAAACAAAGAAAAAGTACAAAGATTAACATCAGCAATGTCTTCAAACAGGATATCATCGATGCTTGATTTGAGGATGGCAACAGCTTGAGCATAATCAATAGTCTTACTCCCATATTCTAGCTCTAGATTTCTCATCAGCTTATTAATGTTAGTCTTAGTGACTGTGTCTAGTGAGTGCTTTCCTTTGAGGGTGGGCGTCATTAAGATCTTGAACCCTGATTTCTCAATTATGTTACTTACCCACTTCTCAGCTTGTCCTTGGTAGACTTGTGTTGAGCTTTTAGCCATAAAAGATATTAACTTCTTAGCCCTAGTGTCCCCTTCAGGATTGTACCCTAGACTATATCTATTAGTCTATCATTGAAAGTTAAGGAATTTTATAACCCTGATGTTCCTTCCTCCTAATCTTATTCTACGTAGATATTGCATCTTCTTCATCATAGTAATAACTTTGGGATTAACATGACCATCACTAATTACAAAAACCTAAAATCCTGGTGGGACCACATTCAAACAAGCAATAATGTTATTTTTTTTAGTAGGGATGGTAATGACCTTTTTGTTTAGAGGGAACTTGTTCTTCTGATGCACAATTAAGGGTATATCCCTTAGTGGGTAGAACTTAGGTCTTCCTAGTATCAGGGAAAAAGTTGTAGGGATGTCCAAGATGGTAAATTCTATTATTGATTTGATATCCCCCATTATGACTACTACTTTGAAAGTGCCAATGATTGGCTTCTTTGAATCATCATACGATCGTACGACCATATTGGATTCTTCTAGGTTAAAACATTTATCCGAACTTATGTAGCAACTTTAAGGGGTAAACATTAATGGTAGATCCATCATCCACCATAACATATGGAGTCTTCTTAGATCTTACAACTACGTGCATAAAGAGAGGATGGTTATGGACCCTTCCCTCGAGGGGAAAATCTTCATATAAAAAGGTGATTCCATTAGAGGGAGCTTTCATTAGAGAGGCTATCATTTCATAAAGTGAGGCATTAGTGGCAATCTTTTCCTCATCTAGTGCTCTGACAAGGGCATCCTTATGCTTCTTAGAGGCCTTGAGTAGGTCCCAGATACTAGCTTGTGCCTAAGTCTTCTTAAGCTATTTAAGGATATTATCTTCCACTTTAGCTGGAGCTTGATCACTTGTTACTTCTTTTCCTTTAGAGGGATCTTTTTCTTTCTTAAGAGGTTGATATATTAGCCCACTATAAGTTATATGATTAACTGCTAGTGAGGGCTTCTCATCTACTTGCTTATCTACTTTTGTACTACTATTCTGGTCCTAGACAATGATTTCAAGGTCATCAGAGTCATACCATATATCGATCCCCATGACTTACAAGTTCTAAAGTTAAATAGTATTGACCAGCTCATCTTCATTATCAAATTCTTCTCCCCATCATGAGTTTACTATATCTTTTAAGTGTGTGTAGGTAGCAGGAGATGTTATGTACTTGACTTTATAGTCAAACTTCCTAAATGGTTGGCTAAGTAAATCCCATACTTTACAGTCACTGTTAGGACTTTCATCTATGTTTGCTTCTTAGGAGTAAGGGTAATCAATCACTTCACCATTCTTCAAAATATGGGGTTTAAGAATGAGACTTAAGAGTTTCTCTTATGAGGGCTTTTTTTAGGTTTCTTAGACATCTTACATCAATTGTTCAATAAGGTTTATTGTAGATTGGAGGAAATCATGTTGATGGTTGGTGGAGGCATGTTTTGATAGTTTAGGAGAGGATTTATCTTCATGCTAGGTCATTTTTCTAGGTTGTCAATTTTGCTATAGTCAATGAGGTCTTGGATTGCATTCTTGAGGGTTCTACATGTATCAGTCATGTGCTATTTCCATCTCAGTCACTTTTGGCTTTTATTTGGGCTTGGAGGATTTTGACTATGGTACCATCAGTGGGCAATTTTTTTATCCCCTCTTTTAGCTTGTCTTCAAATTACTGGCAAGTAGTATCTTCTTTGTCACTCAAGTTGGATGTAGGATTCCTATACATTTATTAAAGTTAGCTAAATGAATAATGCATCATGTGTGCCTACAAAAAGAAAAGGGTGATCATATATGCATGGAGTGGATGCAAAATACTATGATGATTATTCCTACAAGAAATAGTGGTTAGTATGTGCTTATTTACATGTATGTTATGTATGCATGATTAAAGCTGGTTAGTTTTTCTTGCACAGTGAACAAACCAACCACAAGCAAGCTCTCGCATCTAACCTTATTTCTCCATGAGGTTATTCAGTCCCTTTCCTAAGTAGGTTTTGAACCTTTAGTCATCGGGGGACTATGATTCTACTATCAGAACTAGGCTGCTTCGATTTATATTAATCAGAACCAAAGGGTAAACTAAGGAAAGATACTAAAATGTGCTTAAAGTAGCCATATGATGTTGTTGTGAAGGTCAATTGTTGGGCTTCAAATGATGTCCAGAGCCCATATGTACCCGTATGATAGGACCATGGTCAAACAGAGAGAGCCCGAGTTCTTTCCCCCATATCGATATTCGATATGTTTACCAGGAGTTATGAAAGTATTATTTGATAGTTTATAGCTTGATTTTACTGACATAAAGGTCCACAATCTAGTTGGATTCCTAACCCATTCATTTGATATGATAAGGATAGATGGACGATGTCTCATAGGTTTCGTCATCAATGGATGTCATTATTTATTAGTTTACACAAAGTATTCAAGCTGAGGTACATGATTCTTATCATTCCCCATTTCGGGCTCACACGAAGTAGATGAGAATCACGTGGTCATGAGCATGAATATTCTATGAAAACTGACATTATGACATCATTTGATGATAGACATTGGGAGAGTTATGTCATTTTATGAATATCAGGTTAGATGGACAGCGTTAGGGTAGGGATATCATGCACAACTTGGTGAAATCCTAACGAATGTTACTACTAGTTTATCTACATAAGCTGAGCCAGGGTGAAAGGCTAAGGGTTCCTTTAGTAAGAATGACCCCATATGACTAGGGTTATGAACTCCATTCAGTGAGTATGGCATCCTTTTGCACGTGTGATGTGTAGTGCAAATGCAGTGGTGAGGGGCTCTATATGATTTAGCATTACATAATGAGAAATAGTCATTTTTTAGTTGATCTCTCTTACTTAGAAGTCCCCAGTTGAGTCACCACTATGAGCGACCTTTTTCCATTTTGTGTCTCTTGGTTTCAAGATGAATCAATTTCGTAAAATCTTTTGTTTCCAAGGGACATGGCAACTTTACTGAATAGGGACAAATGAATGGTCTCAGGAGGAATGAGACATTTTTTTATTTTTTGGAGTCACCACCCCGATTTTTAGAAAATTAGGAAAAGAAAAGGGATAACATCGGGTCACTCAATGAGTATTTCCTTAATAGAGATTTTTAGGTTCGGGGGATCGCATATACTTTTCAAATATTTTTCATTATACGATGTTCAATGTATAGCTACCGCAACACCCTAGTTTTGGTAATGATAGTTTGTATAGAATTCACATAATTAATTATATAGTGGAAGATAATAAAGCTTAAGGATATTATTATACATTGCTTTCCTAATAAAATACATATAAAGGAAAAAGATTGTGGAGAAATAAATCTAATTTTAAATATGATGAATTTGTAAAGTAAATACAACCATTCACATAGCTCACTCGATCACATGAACAATGGGATAAGCAATGAACAGTCAATCATTTGAAAGAGTAAGTAAAATGTAGATGATCATGCATGCTTGCAGTGATTATTTATGCTATGATGATAATATAGGGGATGCATGATGTCATCACTGGACCAGAAACATGATGACTCTATTTTGGGATATGAACTTTCACATTATTGATATTTACAATGTGATTTCATGTTTCAAGACTGAAGGATGCAGAATGATGATATAAAATGAGCATAATAAAACATAGATTATTCATGTGTCATGCAAAATTTCCAGTCTCATCACACAAACACAACAATATTCGTAAATGTTGGCGATGATAAAAGAAAATGTAGTGTGATAAAATAAACTTACTAAAATGATTGTGTGGTCCTCAAACTTGACTAAGCTTGTGTGGGTTTTGAAGGTTTAGGTTCGAGGGATTATCAAGCTTTCCTTGTCGAGAGGTTCAAAAAGGCAATAGAATGATGCTAATTTGTATACCTTTGAAGAGTGCTTTGACAAAGATGAGGCTTGGTTTGGTGGAAAAAAGATCTAGTCTCTTAAGGAAAAGATAGTGGGAGAGCAAAAACTATCTTGAAAAGGGTTTTAAGCGCCTTCAGTTAGACAGATTTTTGAGTGTGTGTGTGCTTTCACTTGCTTGCCCCTTTAAAATGGGGGTGTGGAGGTGCCTATTTATAGTGAAAAATGTATGGAATAAGGGGATATAAGCGTGGTCTCACGCACATCCCTAGGATAGAGCATGTGACCACGCGAGGTGCTCATGACTGCATGCTTCATGCATGGTTATGTGCACTTTCACATGTTACACACTCCATCCATGGCTTACGTAGGCTTTTCTACTTTTTTGAGGTTCATTCCTAGGGTTTTTGGGGCTTCCAAATGTGTTTCCAAAGTCCGTTTTCTCAAATTTAGCCTCAATTTTAGCGCATAACACCTAGGGGTGTTTGTGTACACTTTTGAATGATATCTGCTAATCCTCAATTTATTTTGGAATATTCTGGGACCACTTCTGGAGGTTTTTGAGCCTTTTGGACATGTTTCCAAAGTTTTTTTTGTCTAGTTTGGCTTTAATTTTGGTGCATGACACTTAGGGGTGTTTATGGTTTTACGCACACTTCTAAGCAACACACATTGTTCCACAACTTCTGTTGGACCATTTCGGGACCACTTCTAGAGGCTTTGGAGCCCTTTGGATGTGTTTATGAAGTCCATTTTTCCAAAATCAATTTCCATTTTTTTAAGAAGTTAGGTCCCAGTCTAACAAAATGAACATCGGTCCAACAAGTTGAGCATTCCAAGGAAATCTCAGAATAAGCTTCTTATTGTTCCAATAATTTGTATTTCGTAAGGTCAAATCACAACTTAATGGCTTGGTGATCGATTTTGCACATTGGTAGGGTCAATTAGGTTTTCTAAGGTTGCACACTTCAAAGGTGTTACAAACAAGTAGACTCAAGTAATCTCAGAGGTTCATTTCATCATTGAACCTTTTTAGGGGAAAGTCAAATTTTAGGTATGACAGAGAGTCATGTCATGTTATGAATATCATGTCAAATGGATGGTGTTAAGATAGGGATAGCATGCACAACTTAGTGGAATCCTAGTGGATGTTACTACTGGTTTATCTACATGAGTTGAGCTAGGGTGAAAGGCTAAGGGTTCCTTTAGCAAGAATGCCTCCATATGACTAGGGTTACAGACTCTTATCAGTGAGTCTACCATTCTTTTGATAACTCGATCAACCCTTTTAGGACTTGGGTTATAGACTATGGTCATATGAGTTCAGTGAATGCACGAGTAAAGATTAAAGGTGATAATACCTTATCTTCATCACCCCGTGACTTAAGTGGAATCATGGTGGCAATGTCATTTAATATTATCGATGCTTTTAGGGACCAATGGTTTGTGTGTGATGTGTAGTGAAAATGCAATGGTGAGGGGCTCTATACGATTGAGTATTGCATAATGAGAAATAATCATTTTTAAGTTCATCTCTCTTATATAGAAGTCTGTAGTTGAGTTGCCAATGTGAGCAATCGTTCTTATTTTTTAGGTGAATTTGTTCCATAAAGGTCTTTTCATTTTGTTTTTGAGGGACATGAAAACTTTACTAAATAGGGACAAATAATTGCTCTCGAGAGGAATAAGACATGTAAGCACCCAATTTTAGGATGCAATTGTGCACGCATGCAATGAAAGCCCCTATGATGAAAATCTAATCGAGAATTGATCTCTGATGTTGAGTTTTGCTATTTAAAGGACTAAGTTGCTATGTTTTGTGGATTTAACTATAAAATTGGTTTTTTTAAGGATTCGATTGCAAAAATTAGAAACTTTTAAGGACCTTTTTTGTAATTTAATTAAAAAAAGGGTGATCGGCCAATATTTAATGCTGACTAGCATTGTGTAATGCTGACCGACATTATGTAATGCTAGCCAACATTAAGCAATGCCAATCAACATTACGAACATCAATCGGCATTCCAGAATGCCAATTTTCCATGCTAAAATTTGATTTTTTTCATCATTTTTTAATTTTTTCATTGGTCCAGGACACCATGTGTCCCTACGTGTGTATGTCTTTGATTTTTTCAAAACTCTAACACTCATCTTTTTATCTTAATTTTGAGAGTTAAAAAAAAAACCCTAGACTCCTGAGACTCCTCCTGCTCTCAATATAGTGCAACTTCCTTACATGATTGCAAGGGTCGGAGGTTACTAGCCCAAGCTTTAAAAGCCGAGAGGTAGAGTCTATAAAAGAGGGGATGAAAAAAAGAGTTGTAAAAAAAACCCTAGTTATTTTCTTTATTATGCAAAAAGCCACACACTTTAACTCTTCATTTTTTCATTTTCAAAACCTTCAAGAAATCAATAAAAATACGTTCTTTGCTTTTAAAGTCCAAAAAATAAAGAAAAAAACAATAGAGTCAATCTCAAAGCGTTGACAATTCCAATCTAATGGGTATTAAAACAACATTTGCACAGCATCCCTTCTCCTTTTTTATTCTTTTTTTATTTTTGATTTGATTTCTTTGTTTTATTTATTAATTGAGTCGTTACTGAATAAATCTTTTGTTGTTTTTTTTAATTGGTGTTCTGTGGTGCTCTAAATGTGAGGTTAGTGATGTGAGATTTTGGTAGGCTACATTGAATAGTCCATGGGATGCCATGGAATAAATTTTGTGAAATCCCCATATAATTTAGGGTTTATTATTTTTTGCGATATTTTGTTCATTACTTTTACTAGGTTATAATTAATTTGTTTTATTTTCTTGCACTGTAGTTTTTAATAGCCCCAAAAAAGGGAAATTAGTGGAATTTTAATTCTCTGTACTAAAAATTGATTTGTAATCCAGGCTCAATTTGGTAAAATTCAATTAAAATCAATGATGGCAATAGATTAATTTTAGGGTTGCATGAAATTGAATTAGGGTTTCTTAAAAAAATCATATAAAAATTGTTGTTTTGATTTATTTTTGGTATGTTTGTTGAATTGGGTTTTGTTTTTAGTTCTCATTCATTTTGGGCCCCAATCCCATGTTAGGTTCTAACCCATTTACTAAATAGGCTTAAAAATGGTTTTTAGATTTTAATTAATTTAAAATTAAATTAGGCTCATTTAGGTTAATTAGATTTAGCCCCACTACTAATTAATAAAATTAACTTAGACTTTAGTTCAGTCCACTAATGTATTTTTATTTCTTTTTAAAATTAATTAGACCTTAGGCCCATTTTTAGTTAGTTAAAATTAATTTAAATTTAGCTCAGCCCATTAATTTCATTTCTTTTACAATAAATACACTTAGGCTATGTTTTTTGAGTTAAAATTAAACTAGACTTAGGCCCACTTATAGATTTAGGCTCACTAATTCAATTAAAATGTAGGCCCATCTTTAGTCCATTTTACTTGTAAATAAAATATGTAGAATTTTCCAACTTTAATTAATAAAATTAATCTAGTTTAGACATAAGGATGTTGCCTTTTATATGCAGTTCTACATGTAATTTTATGACTTCTTACCTTTGGGTTAAATGGATGTTTAATTAGGGTTTAAATAAAATTTCATGTAATTAGAGAATAAGATAGTAATTCATAAAATAATTCTAAATGAACACGAGACTAATAGAAGCTAGTATTCTATTCCTAGAATCTCCTGGTTGTGGTGCTAGCTTTCTTTTAGAAAATTGAGTACCACCATTTTGATTTCTCCCAGTCATTACCCTAGGTGGCGACTCCTCATCTCCACACTATGTTTTTGTGATATAGTAATGTGTTCCCTAGGACCCTAAACTCAAACAATGTCATGGTTGCTAAAATCTTTGGTGTGTGCTAAACCCCGCCGTCTACAGTGGTAACTCCACTGAGGATAAGAGATACTGATTCTACTTGTGTTCTTTAGAATTATTTTATCAATTATTATTTTATTCTTTCATTCATCATGGATGTCCCTATTAAACTGATGGCGTTAGTTTATGATTCCATGATTCCACTAGCTTCATGGAGTTGTAAATTGGCTAACCATCACTCCTAGCCTTAACTCGATTCAAGAGAGATTATCGGGCTCATCTAACCAGAGTCTGTAACCTAAGTCCTAAAAGGGGTAATCTTCTCTCGAGTTTTTAAAGGATGTTAGGCACCTCTAACCTTAGCCTGTAACTCAAGTCTTAAAGGAGAGCATATTGCTAAAGGAACCTTGACTTTTCATCGAACCCTAGCCATATATAATGGCTTAGTAACTTCCCCTAGGATTTATTCAAATGGCTTATGTATGTTTCCATGAGGTATTTCTATTTATAAAAGCCCAAGCCCATACTTTTGAAGCCCACTTGGGCTAATGAAGATTGAGCTAGACCTTTATACTTAGAAATACTATTTCTATGCTTCTACTGCTTTAACAGAGATGTGGCATGCATGTCGATTTTTGATAATTCCTGTTGATATTAAGGCCAAGACCAAAAATCATAGGAACAGAGACTCACCATTGAACATGTGTGTGGGAGGAATAAGGTTGCAAGGATGAATGTTGTACACTTGATTGATACTTGCTATTTGCTACTTATTACATAGCATATGCATCATGCATACATGCATTTCATCCATTGCACTAACAATTTGTTTTACAACCATTATAGATTCACCTGGGTTTTCTTGTACTTGGGGACAGAAACGTGGCAGATTAAGAAGGATAGATTTGAGTCCTAAAACCATAGCAGAAGAGATCCTACACAGATTGGAGAAGAGTCCTATCAATCTACTTTACTTAGAAGTTGAACCAACTACACCTGAACTTATAGAGATGGAACAATAACAAGGAGGGAACTAGACTTTAGAAGATATCAAGGGAGCTTTAATGGATGACATGAGAGCTATGATGCAAGATGAACTAAAATAAGCATTATCTAGACTGATGCAACCTACTGCTGCTATCATACCACCACCTATAATTGAGCAACCACCTACTACTGTAGCTATCCCACTTACTGAAGATGCTCCACCTACTGCCAATAATGTTGGGAGCAACCTATTGCTAGAAATCCACCTGTTGTTAATGTGAAGCTAGAGGATGTTAAGAACTACATGGTAGAGAAAGCAAAGCAAGAGTCACTCAAACTGGTACAAGACCACAAGTCCAAGTAGATGCAAGCACTGGCATAAAAGATGTCCAAGATGGAGGAGCTTATTAGGGGACAAGGCATGGGATATTCATTTGACTTAAATGACATGCTGCAAATGGAAGATGATAAGTTATCTGATAAGTTCAAAATGTTGTAGCTGTAGAAATTTGATGGAAGAGGAGACCCAAAGATTCATCTCAATTAGTACACAACCATTATAAGTACTACTAAAGCCCCATTAGTATTAATCACTAGGTTGTTTATGTTCTCTTTAGAGGGTATAATTGTAAACTAGTATCATGGGCTAGAAAAATCTATCAAGGCTAATTGGAAAGAATTATGTACTGCCTTTTTAAAATAGTATGATTATAACACTATATTGGAAGTGTCCATTAGAGATTTAGAATTAACAAAGCAAAAATTGAATGAATCCTTCTATGATTTTCTTACTAGGTTTATGAACAAAGTAGGACTGATGAAGAATAAGCTGGTTGAGAAAGATCAAGTTAGGATGATAGTCCACAATGTATCACCTAATCTAGTTGAGAGATTACAAATGATGAACCCTAAAACATTCATAGATCTACATGATGACAGTTTACAAGTTAAAGGGATTAAGAATGAAAAGAAGAAAAGCTCTAAAGGCACCATAACCCAAAATTACTCAACTAAGAGCACATAATAGGGAAGCACTAGCCGAGCTTTGGAGGTGCGTGCAGTTCAGCCGCCCAAGAGATTCTCTAAATTTAATCAACCACTCTCATAAGTCCTAGACCAATTAATCTAAAAAGGCCTATGCCAGCCCTTAACCTTTTCCAAACCACCTAACCCAAATGTCTTAGGCTATGACCTTAATAGCTATTGTAAGTTTCACCAAGTAGCTAGTCATTCCACAGATACTTGTATCCGCCTCAAACACAAAATCCAAAGCCTTATAGACATTAGAAAAATTACAAACCCTGAAAAATCCTATCCTAACCTAAACATTAGAAATAATACTTTCCTATACTATTGAAATGTCCCACCACTAGCCACCATGATGATTAACATAGGAGTTAGCAAGGAGGAAGTACTAGACTCCTTTGAAAACCTAAACCCTATAGATAATAAGGAATCTCCTAATGCCTCTAGTGGAGTTGAGTTGCTGGGAAAAATCTTGAGCAAATTTGATTACAAAGTGTTCTACTCCAAACCACCCTCTATTAATATCCCTATTGAATCAATAGTGCCTTCAATATGGGGTGATGAGTTTGATAATGAGCCAATAGAAGAAGAAAAAAAAGCCAAAACTCTAGAACAACCACAAAGAGGAGTTGAAGATTTGCTAGGGCAGCCCTTAAGAAAATTTTATTTTAAAGTATTCTATTCAAAACCAGCTTCTAGTGACATACCCCTTAAGGAGATTATGCCTATAGGATGGGGTGATGAGTTCGAAGAGGAGAGTAGAGGGTCCTTAACTCTTGAACAAAGGATCGAGGAGCTACTAAGTGAGCATATGAATAAGTTTAACATAAAGGGAAAAGAAATGTGCATAGTGGAGTGTGGAAAAATGGAAAAAGGGATTGGATTGTTAGGGTTGTAGACATCTTGTATGACTCTAACGAGGAAAGTCCTGTTGTTCTTGACATATGGAGTGATAACCCCAATATGAATCATGTCACTAGGAGTGGGAGGAATTATAAGGCAGTAAAAAGGAAAATTAAGAGAGTAGTAGAAAGAGAAGAAGTAGAGGATGTAGAAATAGAAGGGCAGAAAGAAGACCCGATTTTAAAACAGCTAAAGAAGGCTAAGGTAAATGTCAATATTTGGGAACTAATGTGCATTCAAACAGTCATAGAAGAGCTCTTATCAAAGCTTTGTCAAACATGAACATTGAAATAATAGCTACACCTGAGGCTATGGTACAAAGGTTATAGAAAAGAAACACGGACTGATAACATTTTCAGATGATCATTTGCCTTTGGAATGAAGAAATCATAATAAAGCATTGTTTATCCTAGAAAAAGTGAAAGGGAAGCGAACCAACTTTATGATGGTTATGTAATTAATGTGTGTCTATTGAAGATCTTGCCTAATTTGGTTTGAAAGCTAATGAGTTAATAGGTTCAAACCTAATAATCAGAGCCTATAATGATAGCACTAGGAATGTGGAGGGGAAATTCCAAGCTCTGGTTATAACAAGACCTGTGGAATCCATTATTGAGTTCACTATGCTAGATATCCCTGTCACCCATGCCTTATTGCTAAGAAGGCCATGGTTCCATTCTCTGGGAGGAGTACCCTTAACTATGAACCAGAAGATAAAATTCCCTTATAAAGGAGATGTAGTGAATATAGAGGCAGGAACCAATGTAGCTGTAGTCGCCATATTAAAGAAATAGAAGCAAGTGTGCATTCCTCCTGGTTTCCAAGTTTCTAGGATATTTAATGAAATTGAAATGGACCCAAGGGTTACGAAGATGATGGAGAGCATGAATTATCAACATGGATAAGGACTGGGAAAGAATGAATAGGGAAACCCTAAGCTACCAAAGTTCAAGAGTCAAAGTGATACCAAGGGGTTAGGTGCGCTGAGATAGAACCTGGTAGCAAAAAAAGGAAGGGAAAAAGGAGAGGCCAAGATAAATAAGCCTTTAGGGAGAATTAGGCCAATGAGTGAGAATTTTATCAAGCCATGGGAAAGCAAGTATTATTTAGGTGCTAGGGAATCTGTCAATCTTACTAGAAAAGACATTATTAGGTTCGAAATCTTTAAGGAGTAGATTATGGAGAACCTGGTTGAGGATAACAAAGAAGAGGTGATGAAGCAGGTAGTTGGAAGAATGGGGAACGCTACTGTTGAAGAGCTAATGTGTCTACCACCTAAAGAGGACCCACCCCAGGATTTAGCTATTATCATTAGTAATAGTTTTAGTGATGTTTTTTATAAGGAAACTAATGTAATAACATCCAGTCTTTATGAGGACAAAAACTATGTTTTTTCCATGGTCAATGATATGAATGTTGGTTTTGCCTACTTCTATGATGTGGATCCTGATAGTTTTGTGCATTATAATTTTGATCATTCATGAATGTTTGACACTAATTCAATTCAATTTGATTCATTTAACATAGGGATGAATGATAATCCAAAGAACATTTCTACATCACATTATGTAACTCCTGAAGATAGGGAAAATTTTGAGAGAATATTAACAAAAAAGGAAGGTAGTATTTGCTTGGACTTATAAAGATATGTTGGGTTTAGATAGGGAAATTAAAGAGCATTAGATTCCAACTCATCCAGAAATAAATTTGATTAAATAGAAATTGTGCAGGCTAAGACTAGAGTGGACTAAGAAAATAAGAGGGGCGATTGCTAAACAAATTTAGGCTAACTTCTTGGAAGTAGTAGATTACCCCCAATATCTAGCAAACATAGTCATAGTACCTAAGAAAGATGGTAACGTGAATTTGTGTGTCTATTTCAGATATTTAAATAAAGCATGTCATAAAGATGACTTTTTGTTACCCACAACGATGTCATAGTGGATACTACGACATCAAGTGCAATTTATTCTTTCATGGATGGGTTCTCTGGATATAATAAGATAACAATGGTAGTTATGGATAGGATCAATAAAACTTTAATTATGGAATGGGGGACCTATTGTTATAAGGTTATGCATTTTAATTTGAAAAAAGCAGGTGCAACATACTAAAGGGCAACGACCGCTCTTTTCCATGACATGATGCATAAAAAAGTTGAGGTGTATGTAGATGACATGATGGTCAATTCAAAAATAAGAGAGGGATATTTTAAAGCATTGGACAAGTTCTTAGAGCACATTGAGAGGTATAATATGAGACTCAACCCGAAGAAATGCATTTTCAAAGTTACTTCAGGGAAGCTGTTGGGGCATATAGTTAGTAGTAGAGGAATTAGAGTAGATCCGGATAAAGTGAAAGCTATTCAAGAAATGCTAGCACTAAAGATAGAGAAAGAAGTGAGAGGGTTTATTAGAAGGTTATAACATATTAGCAGGTTCATTGCAAAGCTTACTAATATTTATGACCCAATCTTCAAGCTATTAAGAAAAGATCAACCTATAGAGTGGAAAAATGATTGTCAGAAGGCCTTTGATAAGATAAAAGAATATCTCACCAATCCACATGTTATGAGACCACCGAGGCAAGGTAAACTATTGATATTGTATTTGGCTCTTAAGGAAAAGGCAATGGCAGCAATGTTAGCTCAAAAAGGACGGGATGGGATAGAGCACACAGTGTATTACGTTAGTAAAAAGTTCTTGCCATATGAAGAAAAGTATGGTTTGGCAGAAAAGACATGTTTGATAATGATCTAGGCATTACTTTCAGTCTTATAAGGTTTAGACTATTTCAAAGATAGATCCCTTAAGATACTTACTACAGATGCCTACTTTGACTGAAAGGATGTCTCAATGGCTCGCACTCCTAACTGAATTCGATATAAAGTACATTACCATGAAATTTATCAAAGGAAGGGCTGTAGTGAAATTCCTAGCATAGAATCTAGTAAAGGGTGATGAATCATGGAACCTAGAATTTCCATATGAGAATATAGCAATTGTAGAGCATCAAGAATGGAAGCTTTTATTTTGATAGGGCTGTAAATAGTAAAGGAGATAGATTAGGAGTGATCCTTATTACGCCAGAAGGAGAAACCATACCAATGGCCAAGAAACTAGATTTCAAAGTAACTAATAATATGGCTAAGTATGAGGCATGCATTCATGGAGTGGAACCAACAATGATAGCTGGAGCAAAGGAGTTGCTAGTTTTTAGGGATTTGATGTTGGTTATTAGTTAAGCTAAAAAAGAATGGGAAGTAAAAGAGGAAAAGCTAAAACCCTACGTATGGTTTTTGAGGACTTTAATAAAGAACTTCACTAAATGTCTTTTTATCTATCTATCAAGAGATGATAATTAAATGGTAGATGATCTAGTAATACTCTCTTCAATATGGGACAATGTAACTAGATTGACTATAAAGTCATTAGTGATCATGAAATCAAGAGCTCCATGTTATGAGGGTGTGCAAATTATGGGAATTCAAGTAGGGCCTGAAGAGAAGCCATGGTTTCATGATGTTCAAAGGTTTATTGAGGAAGGAAAATATCCAGATGAAGCCACTTCAAAAGAAAGATATGTCCTGTGTGTTCTTGCATGTAATTTTGCAAGTTATGATGGGGTGTTGTATAAGAGAATGCTGAATGGGATACAACTCATATGTCTCAAGAAAGATGAAGCAGAATAGATGATGAAGGAGATTCATGCGGGAGCTTGCAGTTCTCACATGAATGGAATAATCCTAGTAAAGAAGATAATCAGACAAGGGTATTACTGGATGAGCATGGAAAGAGATTGCATTAAGACAATAAGGCAATGCCATCAGTGTCAAATCTATGGGAATCTCAACCACCTTCCTCCAACAGTGCTGAATATTTTATCATCTCCTTAGCCTTTTGTAGAATAGGGGATTGATATCATACGAGAAATAAGGCTGACAACATCAAATGGACATAAGTAGATAGTTATGGCAATTGATTACTTCTCTAGATGGGTAGAGGTTGAATCTTTTAATAGTCTAAAGGTGAGGCAGATGGCTCAGTTTATTGAGAAGAATCTTATTTGCAGATATGGGGTTCCACATCATGTTATGATAGACAATGGGGTTCAGTTTCAAGCAAAGACGACAAAGTTGTTGCAGAAATATGGGATTGGTCATCATAAGTCTTCACCGTATCAGCCTTAGGCTAATGGAACAATAGAAATTATGAATAAGAATATTAAGAAAATCCTCTCGAAAATGGTCAAAACTTATAAAGACTGATTTGAGTACCCTCCCTTTGCCTTGTGGGGATACAGAACTATGGCCGGAACTACCATAGGCCTAACTCCATTCTCCTTGGTACATGATTGTGAAGTAGTTTTGCCTTTAGAAACTGAGATGAAGTCTTTAAGAGTGGTTATGGAGGCCAAAATGCCAGAGAGTAAATGGACATAAAAGATATATGATCATATAGTATCTCTATATGAGAAAAGGATGAATGTTTTGTTTCACACTTAGATATATTAGAGGAGGATAGCAAGTTCATTCAACAAGAAAGTAAGGCCAGGGAAAATAAGATCTAGGGACATGGTGTTAAAATAGTCTAGAGCAATGGTGTTTGATCCAAGAGGAAAATTCATACTAAATTGGGAAGGACTGTACTTGGTCAAGTTAGTTCTACCAAAGGGAGATGCCAAGATATCTGATATTGAAGGAATGAGTTCATAGAGCCTGTTAATTGGATCACCTCAAGAAATACTACCTGTAAAAGAAATAAAAGTATTATAAAGAAAATAAAGTCCATTAAATAGAAAACCTGAAAAAGGCTAGTCAAGCAAAAATTAGGACATTCCCGCTGGTCAAAAAACTTGTGAAGGGTTGGCAGGCAAAAATTAAGGAATATATAAAAGAAAAAGGTCCCGCTGATTACAAAACCCGTAAAGGGCTTGTCAGGCAAAAGTTAGGGAAATGAAATGTGAGTGAAAAATATTAAGTTAGAATATCCAAAAGGACTAGCTGATGACAGGAGTTATGTCATGTAATGTAAAAAAATGTACTCATTTTGGCCCTAATTAATGAATCTTATCAAAATGGAATTTTTTTATAACATTGTATATTCTATCTTATTTATGATGCATAAGTACTAGAAAGGAAAACATAACATAGAAGCTTATAATTAGCTCTATGGGAACATTTTGCTTTAGCACATAAAAGAAGCCCGCTAAGTTGAAAACCCAAAAGGGTGGCTTAAGCAAAAGTTAGGGCAAGCCTGCTAAGCTGAAAACCCAAAAGGGCAGTTTAGGAAAAAGTTAAGGTAAAAATAAATAAATAAATAAAATAAAATTCACTTAGGAAAATCTATTCATCCAATTTTAATTTTAAGAAAGGAAAAATTGAAATAAATTAGTGAAAAAAAGGCAGTCTAATATGACTACAAATCAAAAATGAAGATAGCTTGGAATCAATTATCCCGAGCTCCACTATCAGGCCATAGGCTCCATCCTCTACTAGGGTCATCATGATGATAAGTATCTAAAGGTCTAACATGATAGATGAAGTACCAATGTTGTAAGGGTCCATACCTAAGTCCGCAAGCCACCAATGAACCAACTCGTTCTCGTGCTCTAGATTCGTAGAATAACTTTGCACATATATGAAACATAATATCATATGAATTCCGTGCATACCATGCATACATTTTCATAACAAGTGTATATGCTTACCTACCAACTATCTGTGACCTGCATGGTAAATAACCTCTGAGATGAGGCGAATCCGTACAAATACTCTGCCTGTGTTTGGGGGACCTATTTTATAAAGTTGTACTAACATCAATACCAAGTGTATAGGTAATATAAGAAATAAGTCAAACAAACTCACATGAAAAGTATCTACTAGAGAAAAGCTGGGGAGTTGAACATCACCGAGATGCATCTGTTGCTCTACTGGAGTTTGAATAGTGGGGGCCTAGTAAAGCATAGATTTGTCAGGAGGGGGGGACATCACTGAAAGCAGCACCAGTAAAGGCTCCCTCACAACTGGTCCCAACATGCTAAGTATGCATACATGACCAGGTTTAGGCCTAGATACCTCAGCCATAATCTCAGGCTCAGGAGCAATCTCAACCACCTTAGTAGTTCTAGCTACCTCCTCCATCACCTTGTCAGTAAGGAGCCAATCTCCTCAAACTTTGAGAAAGAAAATAAGTGATCTGAGCATTCCAAAAGAGAAATGATCAGAAGTTACCTCAACCTGGTCATCAAGAACCTGCTCCAAGATGTTCTCATGGATGAACTACCGGTAATGGCAAGATCGCTTAAGAAAAATCATGGCGCTTTATCCTTGTAATGCCTCTCTTATCTTTAAACCCATCAGATGAGAACTGTATAACATCGAGAGAGGAACATTAGAGGGAATACAACATCAGGAAGGTCCATAATGTCATTGACACACTTGCTCTCCCAAATACCACATCAAGTAGCAATAACCAGGGAACATATTCCTTATATCCTTGAGTCGTACAACATCAACCATGAAATTATACCTCTGGATGTCATGCACTCCCTTTAACTAATTAGAATTCATATGTAAAGTCATGTTATTAAGTTAACTTGCATTAAATTATGAAATACTAATGATTCTATTTTACTACCAAGTGCCTGTAAATGGCGAGGTTTAGCACGCATCCAAGATTTTAGCAACTGTGACACTGTTTGAGCTCAGGGCTCCAATGAACACACTAACCACCATCATAAAGACATGGTATGGAGATGAGGAGTCGCCACCTAGGGTAATAACTAGGACAAATAAAAAATGTGGTACTCGATTCCCTAAAAGAAAGTTAGTACCACAACCAGGAAATTTTGGATACGGAATACCAACTTTTTTTAGTCTCGTGTTCTTTTAGAATTACTTTATGAATTACTATATTATCCTCTATTTACATGCAATTTCATACAAACCCTTATTCTAGTAATTAACTCTAAGGCAAACTAGTCATGAAAAATACAAGTAAATAATGCATTCAATACAATCCCTAAGTTAATCTAATCTACAATGATTTTAATTAAATGAGCTAAATCTACATATTTTTAATAAGTGAGCCTAAAGGGTGTAATTTCTTTTAATTTTAATTAAATGAACCCAAGTTTATTTTATTTTTATTTTAAAAATGGACATAAATCTACAAATTATGGAGTATTTAAATTAATGAGCCTAATTCTACATGTTTTAATTCTAAGGTGATCTTAAATGTACAAATTATGAAAAAGGCTTAAATTAAATGGGTTAAGTATAATTAATTAAAATAAATTAGGTGGGCCTCTATCTAAATTAATAAATGGGCCTAAGTTATCGTTACCCTAAAAATCTAATTAATTATGGACCTAAAGATATATGTTAATTAAAACCTTAACCTAATTAATTTAAATGAAATAGGGTCATTAAAGGGTGTGCTAAAAAAGAATTATTTAGACCTAAACTTAAATAAATGAGTTAAAGCCTAACATGGGCTTAAGGCCCAAAACACATAAAAATAAATAAATAAGCCAAGAAAAAAAAACGTCAAAATAATCAAATAAGAGATCAAACAATCAATTAATTTACTCCTATAAAAAAAAACCTAATTTTCATTAACATGAAAGCTAAATTAATCTACTTCCTCCATTGATTTTAATAAATTACCCAATTAAAACCCTAATTTTACTAATCAATTCATCAAAATAAACATACAACCACACATATAATTTTACTACTCCCATTATTGGGGTTATTACAATAATCTATTGAGAATAAAAAGAAAAATAATTAATACAAACCCAAAAATATAAATAAAACAAAGCAATAAAATAAAAAAATAATAAAAACCTTAAAAACTATATCTCTATAAGGTCTTATCCATGACATTCCATGGACTTCTCATGAATTTAGTCCTCCAAACATGATCATCATGTATTTTCCTCCATAATCACCATAGAAAGAAACAAAAATTATGATTAGTGAATAAATTATAAAGAAATTTTAATAAAATGTAAACTCAACAAAATCAAAAAGAAAAATAAAATAAAAGAAGAATATGGAGACGATGATGCTTATGGATGTTTTTAATGCAGTGCTCCTTAGATTTTTTTAATCACTGTTCTTAATAGGACTTCAAATATTATTCTTCAAAAATCCTCCACCAAAAAGAAACATCCTCCCCCCCACTCCTTAGAAGCCAAACCCGTCCTTTTATAGTAAAATAACACCAAAACCTTACTTCATGTGTCTGTAGAGTTTCATTCTTAAAAGGACTTTATTTTCTTAAAAAACTAGATAAATACCAAAAAAAAATTTAAGAAAAATCCTTCAACCAATCAGGATTCAAAAAAAGCATTTTTTTGTTTTATGGAAAATCTAAAAATCAGATGGAATGGGTTTAATTCTGACCAAAATTGCATAATTCCGATCAGAATTACACAATTTTAATTTTTTTAACTTTTAATTATAAAAAGACCTCTGAAAGAATTTAAACTTTTCAATTATGTCCTTAAAAAGCATTGCAATTTAGTCCTTAAAAACATTAAATTCTTTCTTCGAAAAAATACAATTAGACCTCTGAAGTTTCAAAACTCAAGCATTTGAAAACCTATTTAAAATTTGCATCATTTGAGTCTTTTGTCACATCCATAACTCATTATCCTACAATTGGATGCTTACAGTGCCACTCGACAGTGTTTAACTAATCGCGGTAAGTCTACAGAGTGTTCTTGACGCTCACTAGATGGGAAGAGCCCCATCTCTATATCAAAGGGAGCCTCCTATCTGAACTGATAGAACCAAAGCCATAAATCAGCCCAATTTGTAGACTCTAGATCTGAAAAGAGGAAAAAATTTTAAAAAAAAGGGATAATGTACATGCAAAGCATGCCAAAAGCCACATATAGTGACAACACCTCTACAGATAGTGTCCAGTCTGTAATACATATAAGCCAATGCAGCAGATCCCTAATCAAGGGTGAAAATTCAGTCTAAGTTTCAAAAAGGACCAAGAAGGGAAATGTTGACCTCATGACTAGTGTAGATGGTAGGGTTTAGCATGCGTTCAAGATTTTAACAACCACGACACTGTTTAGGCTCAAGGCCTTAGAGAACACACTAACCACTATCACAAGATGTGGCATGAAGATGAAGAGTCGCCACCCAGGGTAATAACTGGGACAATTTGATTGGTGGTACTCGATTCTCTAAAAGAAAATTAGCACTACAACCAGGAGATTCTGGATACGGAATACTAACTTCTCTTAGTCTCATGTTCTTTTATAATAATTTTATAAATGATTATTTCATCCTTTAATTATATGCAATTTTATTAAACCCTAATTAACATCCATCTACCTAAAAAGGCAACAAGTCAATAAAATTACAAGTAAAAAATGCATCAAAAGGGCAATGTCCCTATGTCTAAACTATGTTAATTTTATTTTATAAGTTAGCTAAATCTACATTTTATTTACAAGTGAAATGGAATAAAAGTGGCCCTATATTTTCTTAATTAATGAGCCTAAATCTATTTTTTAGTCTTTCTAAGATATGGGCTTAAGTCTATTCAATTTTAAATAAAAAATAAATTAGTGGGCCTAAGTCTAACTTGGTTTTATTTTAAGTGAAATATGGGCCTAGGTCTATTTATTTTAAAAGAAATGCAATTAAGTGGGCTGAACTAAGTCTAGACAAGTTTTAATTAACTAAGTGGGCCTAAAATCTAATTAACCTAATGGGCCTAAATTGATTTTAATTCTTAAAAACCTAAACCATTTTATAAGCCTATTTATTAAGTTGGTTAGACCTAAATGTGGGCTTGGGGCCCAAAAACATAAAAAAAACAAGCCCCAAATTAACAAAACACAAAAAATGGATCAAACAAACATTATAATGATTTTCTAAAAAAAAAATACCTAAATTAATCACATGTAAATCCTAATTTAAGCTACTGCCACCATTGATTTTAATTGATTTTTACCCAATTGAACCTAATTACTAATTAATTTTAAAGTACAGAAAATTAAATTTTCACTATTCCCATTACTGGGGCTACTACAAACTATGTACAAAATTAAAATTAAATAATTATACACCCAGAAATTAAAATAACTACACAGAACACCAAAAATGGAAAAAATAATAAATAAATAAATCCTAAATCCTAAATCCTACTAGCAAACAACACAGGTTCTTCAATGGCATTCCATGGACCTTTTGCTCAATTTTAATATAGGCAGTATCCTCCTCAATCCATATGCACATATCAAAACAAAAAAGTAATCAGATTAGTAGTGAAATCAAATAATCAAAACAATCACTAAAAATAAGAGAAGAATCATAAACTAAAAATAATATAAAAGAGTAAAAATGAAATAGAAAATAACACTGAATATTTAGATGCTGTGCAAATGGCCTTTTTGAGCCCCTCAGATTGGATTATCACCGTTAAAATTCAAAAATTGTTGATTCTAAACTATTGCTTTCGAAAACTTCAGTATCCAAAATTAGGGTTTTTTGTGCTCATAGTCTCTCTGTTTTTTTTTCTCTGTGTGCCTTTCCAAAAAATCCCCTGGAAAAGAAGAGTTCTAATTTCAATAATATACACACTAATTTGCATTCTAAAATTAATTATGAGTTCTAACTGTATGAATAAATGTTTATAGAAATAAATAGAAATGAGGAAGTGCTATCTCATTGCCCACATATGTGCACTTATAAAGGTGAAGGCAAGTCAAAGCAAGCATAGTAGAACCCTCTCGATGTCCAAGGTTGTTTTGAGAAAAACAAAGAGGCACAATTGTTGGGTTAGCTAGAATCTCTACTCCTTTGTGTAGCCTATGTTGTGAGTCAGCCAAAGGATTTGACGGATTGTGAATCGAACTTCGGATTAGCAAGAAATCAAAAGAAGAAAATCAAAGAAAAAAAAGAAAAGAAGAAATGGAGAGGGAAATAAAAGAATAGCATTAAAAAATAAGGAGGGAAACTTCTTATAAATGGAAAATATCCATTTTGGTCCCTTGACTATGCTTGCATTCAAAATAAAGTTTTCCTTTGCAGTTTCATCCATAATTTCATCTTGATTAGGATTTAATTCCTATTTGATTCATTTAACTCATGTCATCAATGAATGAATTATTATTAATTGTGTCTGTATTTAAATTTTGAATTTTCTTTGTCAAGTATGGAATACATAATATTATTATAGAATTCAGTTTTGCATTTTCACATGCATCATTTTAAATCAAAAGATTTCAAAAATTTTTTTGTACTACACATTAGCTAAAACACAAATTTTAAAATTATCATGTTATATGCTGCACAGTAGTCATAACATGAATTTCAAATTCGGCATGTTATATGCTTCAATAGCAGTTATAAATTGACAATTTTTAAAACCTTTTGTCACCAGACACTACACAGTAGTTATGGTATTCCACAAGAGTTATAGCACATTTTTTTGCTAATCCATTGTCGCTAGACATCCCATAGGGAATATAGCAGAATTTTAAATTTATCAAATGGCTAGACGTTCCATAAGAGCTATAACACTTTTTCAAAATCAAGGCTCGCTAGATGTCCTACAAGGAATATATCGAGAATCATTGCATTCATTTCGTTAAAACATCCCACGGGGAATATAATGAAATCCACTGTCACTAGTTGTCCCAAAAGCAATATAGTGCAATTTGCTAGACACTATATAGTAGTTACAGTATTATTGCCAAACATTCCAGAAGAACTATAACACTTTTTTCAAATCAAGGCTCACTATATGTCCTATAAGGAATATAGCAAGAATCAATGCATTTATTTCATTAAAATGTCCCATAGGGAATATAATGAAATCCATTTTCACTAGATGTCCCAAAAGGAACATAGTGCAGTTCACCAGACACTACACAATAGTTATGGTATTATTGCTAAACGTTCCATAGGAGCTATAACATGTTCTCGAATCATGAATCATTAGATGCCCCATAGGGAATATAGAGAATTGCATAAGTTTCACTAAATGTTCCTTAGGAAATATAGTCAAACATATTAAACATAGCATCTTACTTATAATTGCTCAATAATTTAAGCATCAGCATGTCAATTAGGATACAATGAAGTACCTTAATTTTTTCTTTCAAAATTATGTTCTACTATTGCTTTGCCATAATTTGTCAAGCAATTAGTGACAAAGGGGGACAACTATAAGCACCAAATTTTAGGTTGCAATTGTGCATGCGTGCGACGAAAGCCCCTATGATGAAAATCTAATTAAGAATTGATCTCTGGTGTCAAGTGTTGTGATTTAAAGGACTAAATTGCTATGTTTTGTGGATTTAATTGGAAAGTTGGTTTTTCAGGGATTTGATTGCAAAAATTAGAAACTTTCGAGGACCTTTTTTGTAATTTAATTAAAAAAAAGGTGATCGACTAACATTTAATGTCGATTAGCATTCCAAAATGTTGATTTTTGCTAAAATTGGTTTTTTAAACTAAAAATTTATTTTTTCATTATTTTTAATTTTTTCATTGGTCTTGGACACCACATGTCCCTGCGTGTAGGAGTCTTTGATTTTTTCAAAACTCTATCACTCATCTTTTTATCTTGATTTTGAAAGTTAAAAAAAAAAAAAAAAAAAAAACCTAAACTCTTGAGACTCCTCCTCCTGCTCCCAATATCGCGCAACTTCCCTGGGTGATTGCAAGGGTTTGAGGTTACTAGGCTAGGCTTTAAAAGCCGAGAGGCAGAGTTTGTGAAAGAAGGGATGAAAAAAAGGGCTGAAAAAAAAACCTAGTTATTTTCTTTACTATGTAGAAAGCCACACACCTTAGCTCTTCATTTTTTTCATTTTCAAAACCTTCGAGAAATTAACATAAATACGTTCTTTGCTTTTAAAGTCTAAAAAATCAAGAAAAAAATAACAAAGTCAATCTTAAAACAATGACAATCCCAATATGAGGGGCATTCGAACAGCATTTGTACAACATCCTTACTTTTTTTCTATTCTTTTTTTTTATTTTTTATTTGATTTCTTTGTTTTATTTATTGATTGAGTCGTTACTGATTAAATCTTTTGTTGTTTTTTTTGTTTTTTTCAATTGGTTTCTATAGTGCTCTAGATGTGAGGTTGGTGATGAGATATTTTGACAGTGGCTACATTGAAGAGTCGATGGGATGCCATGGACTAAATTTTATGAAATCCCCATAGAATTTGGGGTTTATTATTTTTTATGGTATTTTGTTCATTACTTTTACTGGGTTGTAATTAATTTGTTTTAATTTCTTGCATTATAAATTGTAATAGCCCTAATAGAGGGAAATTAGTGGAATTTTAATTCTTTGTACTAAAAATTGATTAGTAATCTGGACTTAATTTGATAAAATTCAATTAAAATCAATTATAGTAGTAGATTAATTTTAGGGTTGCATGAAATTGAATTAGGGTTTCTTAGAAAAATCATTTAAAAATTGTTGTTTTGATTATTTTTGGTATGTTTGTTAAATTGGATTTTTTTTTTGGTTCTCATGCCTTTTGGGCCCCAAGCCCATATTAGGTTCTAACCCATTTAATAAATAGGCTTAAAAATAGTTTTTAGGTTTTAGCTTATTTAAAATTAAATTAGGCCCATTTATGTTAATTAGATTTAGGCCAACTATTAATTAATAAAATTAACTTAGACTTTAGTTCAGCCCACTAATGTATTTTTTTCTTTTTAAAATTAGTTAGACCTTAGGCCCATTTTTAGTTAATTAAAATTAATTTAGATTTAGCTCAGCTCATTAATTTCATTTCTTTAAAATAAATAGACTTAGGCTTTATTTTTTGAGTTAAAATTAAGCTAGACTTAGGCCCATTTAATAATTTAATTTCTTCTTTAAAATTTGTAGACAATAGGCCCATTTCCTTAGTTAATTAAAACATATAGATTTAGGCTCACTAATTCAATTAAAATGTAGGCCCATCTTTAGTCCATTTTACTTGTAAATAAAATATGTAGAATTTGCTAACTTTAATTTATAAAATTAATCTAGTTTAGACATAGGGACACTGCCTTTTGTATACATTTCTACATGTAATTTTAGGACTTGTTGCCTTTGGGTTAAATGGATGTTTAATTAGGGTTTAAATAAAATTGCATGTAATTAGAGAATAAAATAGTAATTCATAAAATAATTTTAAATGAACATGAAGCTAAGAGAAGTTAATATTGCGTTCCTAGAATCTCTTGGTTGTGGTACTAGCTTTCTTTTAGAGAATTGAGTACCATCATTTCAAGTTGACCTAGTCATTACCTTGGGTGGCAACTCCTCATCTCAATGATATGTCTTTGTGATATAGTAGTGTGTTCCCTAGGGCCCTAATCCCAAATAGTGTTGTGGCTGTTAAAATCTTGGGCGCACGCTAAACCCCACCATTTACAAGATGCTATTTTTTTTATTTTGGCAGAGTCACCACCAAATTTTTAGAAAATTAGGAAAATTTTTAGAAAATTTTTAGTCACCATCACTTCTACTTGTTTTACTATTTCTCATTATACAATGTTTGATGTATAGCTATCGCAACACCCTAGTTTCGGTAATGACAGTTTGTATAACATTCACATAATTCATTAAATAGCATAAGATAATAAAGCTAAAGATATTACTATTACATCACTTTCCTAATAAAATACATATAAAAGAAAAAAGATTGCAGAAAAGTAAAGCTAATTTAGATTTGATGAATCAACAAGGTAAATACAACCATTCATAAAGCTTGCTCAATCACATGAACAATGGGATAAGCAATAGACACTTTATCACTTGAAAGGGTAAGAAAAATATAGATGATCATGCATGTTCATATTGATTATTTATCCTATGATAATAATATAGGGGATGCATGATGTCATCACTGGACCGAAAACATGATGACTTTATTTTGGGATATGAACTTTTTATGTTATTGATATTTATAATGTGATTTCATGTTTTGGAACTAAAGGTTGCAAAATGATGATATGAAATGAGCATAATAAAGCATAGATTATTCATATAGCATACAAAATTGCCAGTCTCATCATACAAGCACAACAACATTCCCAAGTGCTGGTGACAACAAAATAAAATAAATGTGACAAAATCATTATGTGGTCCTCATATTTGATTGAGCTTATATGTGTTTTGAAGCTTTAGCTTCGAGGGATTATCAAGCTTTCCTCATTAAGAGGTTTAAAATGATAATAGAATGATGCTAGTTTGTATACCTTTAAAGTGTGCTTTAACAAAGATGAGGCTTGGTTTGGTGGAAAAGAGATCTAATCACCTAAAAAAAGTAATGGGAGAACAAAAACTATCTTGATAGGGGTTTCTAGCGCCTTCGATCGGATAGATTTTTTAGTGTGTGTGTGTTTCCATTTGCTTCCATCCCCCTAAAATGGGGTGTGGAGGTGTCTATTTATAGTGAAAAATGTGTGGAATAGGGTGGCCATGCGAAGTGCACGTGGTCCAGCATGGCCACACGCATGCATGTGCTCACAAGCTCTTTCACGTGTTAAGCACTCCAATTGGGGCTTGTGCAGGCTTTTCTGAGGTTGGTTCCTGGGGTCTTTGGGCTTTTTTAACATGTTTCTGAAGTTCATTTTCTTGAATTCAGCCTCAATTTTAGCATGTGACACCTTAAGGTGTTTATGGCTTTATGCGCACTTCTAAACGACATGCGTCGGTCCTTGGGTTGTGTTGGACTATTCTGAGACCACTTTCAAAGGTTTTAGATCCTTCCAAACATGTTTTCAAAGTCTATTTTATCAAAATTTATTTCCATTTTTTCACGAAGTTGGGTCCTAGTCTAACAAAATGCACACCGGCCTAACAAGCTAAGTGTTCTAAGAAAGGAATTCTCAAAATAAGCTTCTTATCATTTTGATAATTCATATTTTGTAAAGTCAGAACATAACTTAATGGCTCAATAATTGATTTTGCACACTGGTGGGGTCGGTTAGTTTTTTAAGGTTGCACACTTTATAGGTGTTATGAACAAGTAGACTCTAGTAATCTTAGAGGTTCATTTCATCATTATACCTTTTTTGGGGATAGTCAAATTTGAGGTATGACAATTCCATTTAGGAAGGTCCAAGGAAATTACCTTATTAACTTGAAAATAATGGAGGCTATGGGTTTGGTTATAAGAGATCTAAAAGGAGTTTAAATTTTAGTTAGGGATATTGGGATTCATGATTCAAAAACGCAACGAAAACTAAAAATTTTAATCAAAAACCCTAACTCAAATCCAAGTAATTCGATTAATTAATTTAAACCTAGGGCTTTCAAATCTTACCATAAACACATAAGAGGCAAAATTTATGAAAGGTAGAGAGGAGGCTCACTTCGGTGACACCTTACCCCGAGTTTTTGATTTTGGTAGTTTGGATCAAGATGCCTCCAAAAGAATCCATCCTCCACAAGCATCCACACAAACAGCCCTTGATTAAAATGAAAACTTTGTGTGCTAGCACTTCACTTCATTTCTCATAAATCAAGAACAAAAACACTCTATGTTTTAATTTTTCTAATAGGAGAAAAATGAATTTTTGGTGCCTAATGGTTGAGTTAGTGAAACCCTATAGAATATAATATATTTGTAGACCTCTAATTAGGGTTTTACTTACCAAAACAACTTTTTCGTAATTTCTCAATTATTATTATTCAGATTTTATTTAAAATTAAATCAGAAATAATATTCTATTTATTTAAGATAACCTTTACTTTAAATAAAGAAATAAATAAACTATTTATTTATTTCCATAGAGCATATTTGGACTTCTCAAACCCATATCCATTTTTGGGCCTGTTCTAAGTGAGTGACCCTGTAGGTTTACATGACGTTGGTAGTGGCCCTTAAATCTCTATTTAGGCTTACAAGTCATAAGTGGCCTCTAGCAAGACATTATGACTACCCAAGTCATATGAAGTCAATAATCCGACATAACCTAATTTATAATAAATATTGTAATCCCTTTGTCACATGATATCTTGATTGAATATAAGGCATAGTTTCTGTCGTCCTTATATAATTCAATCATATTATTTTTTAACTCTAAGTAGATTGAGAATGATAACTCTTTATCAATTCACTTTAGCATAGCCATGCATTTTCCTAAGTCTATCTTATCAAGGGGCCTATAGATATCTTACTCAGATTAAATGAGGGACAAATTCCTTCTCAATCACTCACATTCATGTAACTCATTTCATATCCAATAACAATCTATTTAATCATCCTGTTAAAGATAATGTTAGATTGTGTCAAAATATATAATAGTTATGTAGAAATCCATGATGATTTCAAAGTCAAAGGACTAAATCAATATTATTATTATGAGAATTACTTATGACAATTATCTATGTAGTATTCTCATGATGGGTCAATCAAGTACATTATTTCCCAAATAAGTACCTATAAGTTGACTTAATATCTCATATTCATGATCAGTAAAACATAATCATCAATTAACATCATACTAGCCATAACATATTGTTATGACTAGTAATAATTTGAATAAAGCTCATATTTAATCTAAGGGTTTTACTATCAAGTCACATACTTGATAACCTTAGTAAGAATTGACTATTCAAGTAATTATCTTAACACAAAATGATAATGAAAAATGCCTCTTTATTAAATAAAATGATAAAGTAAAAACATGGTCATACATGATTGACCTAGTGCATGTCACTAATAATCTCCCACTTGTACTAGGCCCAATCTATATTAAAACTAATACCCATGGACCTAGTATGACTCTCATGCTTAGGCTGTGGAAGAGACTTAGTCAATGGATCAACGACATTATCATATGTGGGTAGTCTGTAAATCCTCACGTCTCCTCTCTCAATGATTTCTCAAATGAGATGATAACGCCTAAGTATGTTTTTAAATCTCTAATGTGATATAGGCTCCTTAGCTTGAGCTATAGCTCCATTATTATCACAATATAAGTTTATTGGATTTGATATACTAGGAACAACACCTAGTCCAGTTATAAACTTCTTGATCCAAACAGCCTCCTTAACTACTTCTAAGGCAGCTATATACTCAGCTTCTATTGTAGAATCAGTAATGATATCTTGCTTGGAACTCCTCCAGCTCACTGTACCTCCATTCAAACAAAACACATAACCTGACTGTGATCGAAAATAATCCTTGTCAGTTTGGAAGTTGGCATTTGTGTAACCATTTACAACTAGTTCATCTTCCTTACCACCATACAATAAAAATGCATCCTTAGTTCTTCTCAAGTACTTAAGGATATTTTTAAATACTGTCCAATGACTTTCACCTAAGTCTTACTAGTATTTGCTCGTTATGCTTAAGGCATATGAAACATCAGGTCGAATACACAACATTGCATACATGATAGATCCAATAGCAGAAGCATATGGAATCTTACTCATGCGGTCTCACTCATCTTGTGTCATAGGACACTGAGTCTTGCTAAGACTAATGCCATGTGACATTGGCAAGAATCCTCTCTTAGAGTCTTGCATGCTAAACCTATTCAATACCTTATCAATATAAGTGCTCTGACTTAGGCCAATAAGCCTTTTAGATCTATCTCTATTAATCTTGATGCCTAATATATAAGTGGCTTCACCCAAGTTTTTCATTGAAAAAAAATTCCCTAGCCATGATTTAACATTTTGTAAAATAGGGATATCATTTCCAATGAGTAGTATGTCATCAACATATAGCACTAAAAACACAATTGCGCTCCCACTAACCTTCTTGTAAACATAAGGTTCATTTCCATTCTTAATGAAGCTAAACTCTTTGGCTGCTTCATCAAAACAAAGATTCTAACTTTAAGATGCTTGCTTTAGTCCATAAATGGACATTTGAATCTTGCATACCTTTCTTGAATTCTTAGGATTGACAAAACCCTCTGGTTGTGTCATTTACACATCCTCAAGTAGGTTTCCATTAAAAAAAATACTATTTTGACATCCATTTGCCATACCTTATAATCATAGTATGCAACTACAACAAGGGGAATTCGAACAGATTTCAGCATAGCAACTAGTGAAAAGGTTTCATTATAGTCTATACCATGTGTTTGTTTAAAACCCTTTGCAACCAATCTTGCCTTAAAGGTATGCACATTGCCATCCATGTCTATTTTCATTTGCATCCAATAGTTTTTAAGCCATCAGTTGTGTAAATCAAGGTCCAAACTTGATTATCGTACATGGATTGCATTTCTAATTTCATGGCTTCTAGCCATTTCTCAGAGTCAGGACTATTTATGGCCTTTTGATAGGATGTGGACTCACTTTGATCCACAATCAACACATCATTATCATCAGTTATGAGAAATCCATATCTCATTGGGATTTGATTTGTCCTACCACACCTCTTTAAGCCTTCTGGTACTTGTGCAAGTCCAACAGTTGTTGATCCAGTTGTAGTTCCATACTTAGTACAATGCTATTTTGTGAGTCTTGAATTTCTTTAAGTTGGATTGTGCTCCCACTAGACCCTTTGAAAATAAATTCTCTTTCCAAAAATACACCATTTCGAGCAATAAACAGTTTGTTCTCACAAGCATTGTAAAAATAATATCCTTTAGTTTCTTTAGGATATCCCATAAAAAAGCATTTATCAAATTTAGGTGCTAGTTTATCTAAGATTTGATGCTTCACATAAGTATCACAACCCCAAATCTTGAGGAAATACAAACTAGGAGGTTTTCCAGTCCATATCTCATATGGTGTATTTTCAACTGCCTTTGTTGGAACTCTATTCAAAATGAATTCAAAAATTTCTAAAGCATATCCCCAAAAAGAGATTGGAAGATTAGATTGACTTATCATTGATTGAACCATATCCAATAAAGTTTGATTTCTATGCTTGAACACACCATTTAATTATGGTGTACCTGGAGGAGTTAATTGTGAAATAATCCCACAATCTCTTAGATGATCTACAAATTCTTAGCTTAAATATTCACCACCTCAATAAGATCTTAGTGTTTTAATATTTTTACCAAGTAGGTTTTGTACTTCATTCTTGAAAACTTTGAACTTTTCAAAAGATTCAGATTTATGTTTCATGAGATAGTCGTAGCCATATCTATTGAAATCATCTATGAAAGAGATAAAGTACTGGAAACATCCTTTAATAGTTAAGTTTAATAACCCACATACATCTGAATGTATAAGGCCCAATAAATCATTAGCTCTCTCACCTTTTCTAGTAAAAGGTGTTTTAGTCATTTTTCCTAGTAAACGAGATTCACATGTTTCAAATGATTCATAATCAAATGAATTCAAAAGCCCATTTTGGTGAAGCTTTGAAATGCGTTTCTCATTTATGTGGCTTAAATGACAATTCCAGAGATAGGTGGTGTTTAAATCATTAGATTTAAACTTCTTTGTATCAATGTTATAGATTGAATCTTCATTAATGTCTTAAACATTTAAAACATAAAGACCACTAGTGCATGAAGCAAATCCATAGAAAATGTTATCATGATAAATATTGCATTTATTAGTCCTAATAATAAATTCAAATCCTTTCTTGTCCAAATAAGAAACATGAATAATATTCCTACACATAGTGGACACATAATAACAATTTTCTAAATTTAAAACAAGTCCACTAGGCAAAGTTAACTCATAAGTCCCTATAGCTAATGCAACAATTCTTGCTCCATTCCCAACTCGTAGGTCCACTTCACCTTTAGCCAATAATCTACTCCTTTTTAGACACTACACTTTATTACAAATGTGAGATCCTGATCCAGTATCTAATACCCAAGAATTAGAAGTAGATAAATTAATTTCTATAACATGAATACCTAAAGAGGTAGTCACACTACCATTATTCTTGTTCCGATCACTCATATATAGCTTGCAATTTCTTTTCCAATGACATGGTTCATTGTAAAAAAAAAAGCATATTCCCTCCTTTAGTGGCTTTGCTTGGGGTTTAGCTTTAAACTTGGGCTTGGGCTTGGGAATTGGTTTTGGCTTCTGAAAGCCTTTGGGAGCCTTGCCCTTGACCTTTCCAAATTGAAATTTTTTCATACCCTTTCCCTTATTGACCATTAGAACATCCTTAGTGGAATTCTTGATGTTCTTTTCAGCAGTTTTAAGCATCCAATGCAACTTTGAAACAATTTTGTACATAGTATGCATATTGAAATTCATGATGAAACCATTATAAGCTTTAGGCAAAGATTGGAGAATGATATCAACAACCAATTCTTGTTCAATATTGAGACCAAGCTTGTCCAAGTGTTTAAGATGACCTTTCATCTTGAGAACATGAGGACTAATAGAGCCACTAGTAGTCAACTTACAGGAGAACAATGCCCTGATGGTATTGAACCTTTCAATTCTAGCTTTCTCTTGGAACATTTCCTTAAGATGGCCTATCATAGTATAAGCCTCCATTTCCATCAGTTTCTTTTGAAGCTTAAACTCCATGCATCCAAGCATGAGATAAGTGACATCAACTGAATAATTGAGATGCTTATTATAAGCATCCTTTTGTGCTCTATAAGCATTAGTAGTTGGTTCCTCTAGGATGGGTTGATCAAGGATATATTCCTTTCTTTCTTTCCTATGAACAATTCTTAGGTTTCTGTACCAATCAAGAAAGTTAGTCCTACTTAGCTTATCCTTCTCAAGGATCGATCGCAATGACATGGTAGGTGCAGTGTTTGATGTCATTATCTACAAAAAATATATATATAGTACATTTATTTTTATTATGAAAGAGGCATAAGAAAACTCCCACTAAATTTTCATAAATAATAAAACCCTTAAAATAATTTCAATAATTGAAATTTCTTAGTGGGTCAAGATCCATATTTCACCCTACTTCAAGTAAGCTTTGGCTTATCACTTAAAGTGTGGCTATTTAGGTAGGTAACACTTTACCAATTACATCTTATGTAATTCTTGGATAATTATAGGATATCACATATACCGGCATATCCTATCAAATGCCCTAGGTCCAAAACCGTTGTGATAACCTAGTTAAGTCTAACTAATTCAAACATATGGATATCACCATTATCCATCTTATCTTATTTAGATGGCTTTATATACAATGCTTTGGCATAACCTATATATAGCAATCCAAATCTTGATAAGTGTTAATTAATAAAAGGCATTTTAATGACTTAATATTAGATGAGGGTTTAGATAGTTTTTATCTTATTTAGTTATTATTATATTGCATCTCATACATGGCATCACATGCACAACATACTAACATAATAAGATAAATGTGACATAGCATGGCCCATAACTAAGTTGATCTTCATAAGCCAATATGAAGATCAAAGGTCAAACCTAGGTGATATTACAAATACAAATTGAGCCTTCAATTTTGGATCTCCATCTTCTACCATGGACATCGTCCTTGGGCTCCCACTTGTGATCCCTATCACAGGCCTCTAACTTGAATTTGCATCTTGGGTCTTAATTTACATTACATGTTGTAATTAAAAATATTCTATTACTATCTAATAAAATAAAATAATTACAACAAATAAAATGACTTGCAAGTCATTTTTAAAAATTATAACCCAATAAAATAAAATAACAAAATCCAATCACATTGGTTCAAGGGCCATGCTATGCACCATGCATTTAACAATAAACATATATAGCATAATAAATCAAATTACACATTAATTTAATTATTATGATGAAAAATAAATTATGTGACCAATCCATTCGGGGTAAAAGGGCAGCACCCCTAGTGGGTGGGGGTCAAGGGGCAACGTCCCTTTGCAAGGGTTTGGGTTGCCCCCAAAGGTAAATGATTTACCTTAACTCTTTGAATGAGTTGTTGTTGAAAACCGTAAAACAACAATAATTTTCGCAATCAAATTACTGTCTAATTGATTTATTAAAAACAGACGATTTTCCTTTATGTTTAACATTTAAATAGCCGCCACCGTAAAACCTAATTTATTCATAAATCATATTACAGAATAATTAATATATTCTAAATAGATTTTTTCTATTTAACACTTAAACAGTTTATTCTGCATGATCTGTTTAACTCTTAAACAGATCACCCTTTAACAAAAATCTGTATACATATTCAGTTTTTCATAAAAATAGAATAATTAAATTCTGATTTACTATTTAATAATATTAAAAAATTATAAACATTAATCAAATTAATATTTACTATTTTTTTCATACAGATTTAAGAAGACGTCATAAAAATAAAACTATTTGGATAAAATTTTCAAAAACTCCTTTTCAAAAATGAATCACTAAAAAACATATATATCATATATATATATATATATAGAATCAAATTAAATGAATTACAAGTGGCTCTGATACCACTGTTGGGATTCATGATTCAAAAATGCAGTAGAAATTAAAACTTTTAATTATAAACCCTAACCCGGATCTAAGTAATTCGATTAATTGATTCAAAACTAGGGCTTTTAAATCTTTCCATAAATGTAGAAGAGGCAAGTTCTCTAGAAGGCAGAGAGGAGGTTCACTCTAGTAACACCTTACCTTGAGCTTTTGATTTTGGCAGTTCGAATCAAGACATCTCCAAAAGAATCCATCCTCCATAAGCATCCACACGAATAGCCCTTGATTAAAATAAAAACTTTGTGTGCTAGCACTTCACTTTATTTCTCACAAATCAAGAACAAAAACACTATGTGTTTTAGTTTTTCTAAAAGGAGAAAATTGAATTTTAGGTGGCTAATGATTAAGTTAGTGAAACCCTAGAGAATATAACATATTTATAGACCTCTAGTTAGGGTTTCACTTAAAAAAATAACTTTTTAGTAATTTCCCAATTATTATTGTTATGATTTTATTTAAAATTAAATTAGAAATAATATTTTATTTATTTAAGATAACATTTACCTTAAATAAAGAAATAAATAAACTATTTCTTTATTTCCACAAAGCATATTTGGGCTTCTCAACCCATATCCATTTTTGGGCTTGTTATAAGTGTGTGACCTTGTAGGTTCACATGATGTTGGTAGTGGCCCTTAAATCTCTATTTAGTCCTACAAGTCATAAGTGGCCTCTAGCAAAACATTATGACTACCCAAGTCATGTGAAGTCAATAATCCGATATAACCTAATTTATAATAAATATTGTAATCCTTTTGTCACATGATATCTTGATTGAATATAAGGCATAGTTTCTATCATCCTTATATAATTCAATCATATTATTTTTTGACTCTAAGTAAACTAAGAATGATAACTCTTTATCAATTCACTTTAGCATGGCCATGCATTTTCCTCAGTGTATCTTATTAAGGGGCCCATAGATATCTCACTCAAATTAAATGAGGGACAAATTCCTTCTCAATCACTCACATTCCTCACATAACTCATTTCATATCCAATAACAATCTATTTAATCATCATGTTAAAGACAACGTTAGATTGTGCCAAAATATATAATAGTTATGTAGAAATACATGATGATTTCAAGGTCAAAGGACTAAATTAATATTATTATAATGAGAATTACTTATGATAATTATCTATGTAGTATTCTCATGATGGGTCAATCGAGTACATTATTTCCCAAATAAGTACCTATGAGTTGACTTAATATCTCATATTCATTATCAGTAAAACATAATCATTAATCAACATCATACTAGCCATGACATATTGTTATGACTAGGGATAATTTGAATAGAACTCATATTTAATCTAAGGGTTTTTCTATCAAGTCACATACTTGATGACTTTAGTAAGAATTGACTATTCAAGTAATTATCATAACACAAAATGATATTGAAAAATGCCTCTTTATTAAATAAAATGATAAAGTCAAAACATGGTCATACATGATTGACCTAGTGCATATCACTAACAAGGGGTGCATAACCACTTATACAACATGAGGAGCTATAAGCTTAAAAGGAGGATGAGGAAGATCATGATGTGGATTTGGAGGATGTATTTAGAAGAATTGATGAATTGGAGCTACAAGTGGGCGTCATGAATTCAAATATTGCAAAGTTGATATCCAAAGTTCATGTAATGAACTACATTCGATGGATTTAAATCATAATGTGCAACATATGAGTCATAATCTAGTAGTATATTTTACTTAACAAAATTTTAAACCACCACCTTATCCACCTATTTCAAATGAACTGGAAGATGAAGATAACCATATGGAATATGAATCAGAAGAGGAAGAAAAGTAAAATCATTTTAGTTGCTTTATTATTTGTTTTAATTTAGTAAAGTTATTGTTTTTCAAGTTTTAATGTTTTTCTAGTTCAACTGTTTAGTTCAATTTCCATTGATGTTTAATGTTTAAGTTTTAATTTAAGTTATGTTTTTAATGTATAATGGATTCTTCCCTTTTAATTTGTGTAAATAAGCAATATCAAGTTGTGTATATATGTGTTATTGTAGGCACACAACCATGCATATAAGAAGGCACAACCATGTGCTACAGCATTTTGATTTCAGCAATCAAGCATGGCCATTACCACTATGCGCACAACCATGCACTTGAATGACTATGACAAATCACTCATGCACAACCATGAGTCTTGAGACATATAGCCATGCATCATGCCAACACTCTTGAATTTGATTTTCAATTTTTAAATTATCATTTTCCTATAACAATGAGAACATTGTTGATTTTAAGAGTATGGGGAGACTTATTTTTGAATTTTTTAATTTTTAATTGGTTAGTAGTTGTTGAATTTTAAATTTTATTCCCTTATCTACTTAGGTTTTGTATTTAAAGTTAAATATCAGTTTAATTTTATTTAATTTTCAGTTAATTTTATTCTTGTAAATAATTTTTTTCTCTTAAGAGTGTATTTCCTATTATTTATAGAACTTTTATTTCTCCTTTATTTTCAACCATATCTCTTTGCAAATTCAATTATCTCTATTTTTTTTCTATTGCAATTTAACTTTTATTACCATGGCCAAAATAAACAACCATTCACCTAGTGCAAGGGGAAAGAAGGTTAATTATAACAAAGGTGACACTAGTAGAAAAATAAGTTTTAGCAAGAGGAAATTTCGTCATTAAAAGTATATTTCTCGTCATTAAAATCTTTTAATGATGGGAAAATTACCATCATAAATAGTCATTGCAGGCTTCATAGTTAAAAGTAAATAGTGACGGGAATAAAAATCTCGTCATTAAAATAAATAATGACGAGATGGCATCTTGTCACTATAGACTCTCAACAACGATGTAGTCTCCCATCATTGAAAGGTATTTTTCTATCGTTATAAGTCTTTAACAAGAGCCATTCCCATCATTAAAAGTTATTTCTCTTATCATTAATAAACTAGAATAATGACGTCATTTCCCATCATTAAAAGATATGTATTTTTTCATTAAAAATACTATAATAACAATGACTTTTTAACAATAATATAAAATTGATTTATAAATACTAAAACAATAAATAATAGTATTAAAATTTATTGCACCAATAATTGAGAACCATGATAAATATATTAATTAAAACATAATAAAAATATTTAATTATTGAAGTATTAAATAGAAGGAAATCCAAAAAATTGTTCATAATCTAATTCTATGTCAACATTTTTCATGAAGTTATCTTAAAAAACTAATCACAACCTAACACTAGTTATTGAATGGCTTGTGCATAGTTAAAGTCAATCATATTTCCAACTACTTACAAAATAATAAAAAACATATATATCAATAATACTAAATGATATAAATATATTAATATTAATAAAATTACCTATGTATTATGAACAAAAAGTTGCTTACAAAACAAAGTTTCATTCTTATTTTAATAGTAATACAATTTTACATAGCAATGAAAGATCAAAATAGAACTAAAGAGAAAAAGGATAGCCAAAATAATAGTCATTCTTATCTTAAAGCAAAACATAACTAAAGTTACAAGTATTATACTATTAACATGGAGGAATGGATGTGATCAAGAAAAGTAAATCTTTTGCTTTTGCAGAAGATGTGATTAAAACAAAATGAAGGTCAATGCGAGATTTGAATAGTTTCTGAAAAATAAGTTAAATCATACAATAATAGTTCTTTTCATTTAAAAAAATTCTAAATTACAACTTTTATTATAAAAAAAATAAATTACAACTTTGTTTGTAGAATTTATCCTCTATGAGTGAATTGATATTTGCATCATTAAGGTGTTGTTCGACAAAGTTCAAATACTCGTATAATTTTACATTACATTTAAGAAAAGCTATTTACTATTCTAATATATTGAAAAAAAAACAAAGTAGAATCCCATGTAGTGACAAAAACCTAGCCATAAAAGTAAAGTTCTTCTTTGTATAACTATTCTACAATAAAACAGATACTATGACAACCAGCCATTGCCACTGTCTATACTAGTGAAATTGTAACCTTTATTTAAGTTGTTAGCAACTTCAAAATGCCAAAGAATAATAAAAAAAATGAAGTCTAGAAATTTGAAAATTTTCTTTGAAAAATAAAGACCACAGTTACCTTTGACGAAGGACCTAAACAAATTTTAATTGTAGATTCAAGTTCGGCACCTAAGGGAACAATACACAATATATATATTGATGAAAGTAAATAAGACATATAAAGAGGCATGCTCATATGTAATCCACAAACATATCAAATTGAAAAAAATAAGACAGTTCAAAATGAATAACGTATACTTGCTAATGGCAACTAGTGTCTATGATGAAGGAAATTAATGGTTTAATAAAAAAAATTCACTGGATTTTTAATCTAGATATCATTGTAAATATTTTATTCCAATAGAAAAGAAAATTCATGTATGTATGACTTCTATAAACAAAATCATTTAGTCACTCCTTATTTTCAAATCTTTTGTTTCTCAGTAAACTATCTAGACATATAAACTTTAAAGGAGCAGCATTAGCACATATAAAGAAACAAATAAACTCTAAAGACAAGGGAGTTATTATAATAGAAAGAGAGGGGATACTAGAATTTCACTTCAATCTAAATAATAAGAAAGCTAAACCCTTTATAATCTATAGGATACCTTTAATGTCCTCAAGTACATTGTAAGGTCACGTATGAGACCTTCTTTTATACCAGTGTTGAAATGAATCTTTGCCATAATGGGACATTTATAACTTGCAAGCTTTTCTTTTGTTAGACCATTTGCCTTTAATGTTTTCCAATAAACATCAGTTTTAAAGCCACATCTTACATAATTTAATAGTGCCTATTAAAACAGAACAAATGAAGGATTATAATTTAAAATCACAATGTTAAATCAATGAAGAAGCTTTGAATTTAAGGTAGTCTAAATTAACTACAAATTTAAGGTAGTCAAAACTAAGGATTCATTATAAAACATGCAAAACAATCACCAATGTTGGCACATTGTGCATGAGTTGATGAAAGCCCTACTTCTAGGATAGAATATCCAAATTAACTATAAATGTAGGAATAAAGAGTTAACAGCTTATGTCTAAAATCAAATTGCAAAAAGATCTTTTAGCATACACTTCTTCATACATGTGTTTCATCTACATTTCATGCTTATATTTTTCTTTTATAGCTAGCCATTCCTTGACTTCCAAATCAAATGGAAGATTTATAATCCAACTAGATATGTGTAGACGGCAGGGCTTAGCATGCATCCAAGATCTTAGTAACTGTGACACCGTTTGAGCTCAGGGCTCTAGAGAACATACTAATCACTGTCAAAAAGATATGGCATGGAGATGAAGAGTCACCACCTAGAGTAATAACTGGGATAAATCGAAAGTGGTGGTAGTCAATTCCCTAAAAGGAAGCTAGCACCACAACCAGGACATTTTGGATACATAATACTAACTTCTTTTAGTCTTGTGTTCATTTAGAACTACTTAATAAATTACTATCTTATCCTCTATTTACATACAATTTCATATAAACACTTATTTAAACTATTAACTCCAAGCAAACTAGTCATGAAAAATACGTGTAAACAATGCACTCATTTAAATTTATAATCCCTAAGTTAGTCTAATCTACATTGATTTTAATTAAATGGGCTAAATCTACATGTTTTAATTTACAAGTGACCCTAAAGACTAATAAGCCTAATTCCTATTTAATTTTATTTAAGTGAACCTAAGTCTATTTATTTTAATTATAAAAATGGGCCTAAATCTACAAGTTATGAAGTATTTAAATTAGTGGGCTTATTTCTACATGTTTTAATTCTAAGGTGATCTTAAATCTATAAGTTATGGAAAAGGCTTTAATTTAGTGGGCTAAGTCTAAATTAATTTAATTTAATTAAAGTGGGCTTATATCTAATTTACTAATTGAGCCTAAGTTATTTCTAACTTTAAATCTAGTTAATTATAGGCCTAAAGATGCATTTTAATTTAAATCTAAACTTAATTAATTAATTACCTATTAAATGAAATGGGCTAATTAAAAGATGGACCTAAAAAGAACTACCTAAACCTAAAATGAATTATATGGGTTAGAGCTTAATATGGGCTTAGGGCCCAAAACACATAAAAAGTAAACAAGCCCAAAAACAATTAAAAAATATCAAAGCAATCAAATGAAAGATCAAACAATCAATTAAATTTATTTCTTCTAAAAAACCTAATTTAGTTAAAGTGACCTTAAATAACAAAATATAAAATAATTAACAAGCAATCATAATTCTATCCACTTAAATCTAATTCAATTTTAATTAAAAAAAAAACCCTAATTCTCTATAGCCATCAATTTTAATTAATCACCCAATTAAAACCCTAATTTTACTATCCAATTAATTAAAATAAACATACAAACACACATAGAAGATTTCATTTTTCCTACTATTGAGGCTATTACAATGATCTACTAAAAAATAATAAAAAAATAAAAATTAATACAATCCCAGAAAAACTAAATGCAAAATAAAATAATCAAAATAATCAAAATAATAATATATATAAATAGACAAAAAGACCCTAGAAACTATATTTCGCTACAAAATTCAATCCATGGCATTCCATGGATTTTCATGGATTTTATTCTCTAAGTGAACTCAACATGTAATCGTCTCCATAATCACCAACACAAACAAAACATAAATAATGATTAGTGAATAAACAAAATAACAATAAAAATTAAATAAAGTTGAAATTTAATAGAAGCAAAAAAATAAAATAAAAAACATAAGAAAGTAAAAAAAAAAAGAAATGGTATGGATGTAGAATTAATTTGCCCTCAAACTAGTATAAATTATTATTGTTTTTTAATAGATCTTCAATACTTGTTGTTCTCCTCTCAAAAGTCTTTTGCTTCTTGCTCAAAGAATAAATACTTCATAAGAAAATATTCTTTGAACAATGCATAAGAAGATAAATGAAAGCCTCCAAAAAAAGTCCAGGGAAAAAGAGAGACTAGTCCTCCTTAGGAGAATTTGAGCTGGTTTTATATAGAACTAGCTAAAAGATGTATCCTATTGTGACTTTCTCTTCACAGTGATAGATTTTTTATTTTAAAAGGACTTTTTATTTCCTAACAATTCAAATAAATCCCAAAAAGGAATTTATTATATTATTTTACTAATCAAAATTAAAAAAATAGAACTTTTTTATTTATTGTAAAAAAAACAAAATAAAAAATGTCTAATCCTAACCGGGATTATGTAATTCCGATTTTGATCAAAATTATATAATTTCAATCAAAATTATATAATTCCAATTGAAATTACAACATTCTGATTTTTTTAACTTTAATTATAAAAAACCCCTAAAAGAATTTAGATTTTTCAATTAGGTCCTTAAAGAAAACCATACAATTAAGTCCTTTAAAAAATCAATTAAACTCTTTTGGAAATGCATTTAGACTTTTAAGGTTTCAAACTTCAAGTGTTGAAGACCTATTTATAATATTTTCATTATTGGAGTCCTCTATTGCACCCACACTTAACTATTCCAAAATTGGGTACTTACAATATGCTTGACTAAAAAGTTGTTCCTCTACTTATTTCATCCATATCTTGTGCAAAATGTTCATTTATATTTAGCATTGCCTGAAATGAGGTCAATGTAAATTTTAATTTTTTTCTTCTATGTAACAATGCTCATATATAAGATTAATAAACAAAAAGCAATCAGGCTTCCAGTTAACAACAATGGCAATCATTTAGCTCTCAAGCTAAATAAAGATGCATTGCAACACAAAATAGTGCATTCTCAACTCTTGCCCTTACTTTTAAGTACAAAAAATTTTAATTAGTACTAGGAAGTAGAAATTCCTATAACCCACATAGGTGAGAATAAAAGTAAAAAAACAATAATGAGGATGGCCATCTTCACCTACATATAAAAATTGTTTTACTATAGAAATTATAAAGTAGGTATAGTATATCAAGGCTTTTTGATCCCACTCAAAATTAAGTCATGAATGTTCTCTTTTTTATTTTTAACAAATAGGTCCACAATATGTAGAAAATTTGTCCCTATTACATCTACAGTAAGAATGAGAAATGATAGACTAATATAATCTTCCATTGTCTCAAAATGTCATTTTTTACTATTACTCACTTCCTAAATCAAATTCCACCTTTGCAGCAATCTATACCATGTTTCAAACCCATCATTCTTTAAGATTCTTAAGTTCATATCTATGCACTATATACACCTAATTGATTTTGGCAATCTTATATAACTTTAGCATAGCATAACTACAAAGCATGTTTCAACCAATAAACATACCCAAGAAGTGAATGCTAACTTATAAAAGGAGTTGTTTACAATAAAGATTCCCTTCTCTACCTCAAAGAAAAGAAAGTAACTACTTGTATAATCCAATCCTAATAACCCAATAACAAATTAATATTCATTATGGATAGAAGAAAAACGAAAATTATTATAGACAACTTGTGGTTAAGCATCAATGATTAAAATAGCTAACTCATCACCAACTCCAATTACAAATCAATAGCAAGTGCAGTTAACACATATCATATTCAAATTTCATAAAAATTAAAATAAAATAAAATACATTTGAAAGTTTCAAGTATAGGTTATAGATGAAACCATATATAGGAAAAAACAAGAAGCATTGCTTCACTCTCCAATTATAAAGGAAATCAAAATAAAGATAAATTATCGAGACATTATTTATATATGTATATATATAACTTAGAAACATTCCAAGAATACTATTAGGATAAAAATAAAGTGATTTTCTTCTATGATTACTAAATTAAGTGCTTTAAGAAATCCTATAGAAATAAAAAAAATTCCAAGCTTTCATTCATTTCATCTACCTTGATTCACAACCATTAACTATTATTATTGATAAATAAGAAATAATATAACCTCTCATTTCATTAAAGAAAGCAAACAAATCATTAAGAGACAATGAATGTTTACATTATGACTGTAAGTATGTGTAGCCACTATCTTACTATTCTATGGCATTTCCCTAATTCTGTTCACCTATGAGGATACAATAAAAAGTATAAACATTCTTTGGTATTATAAGAACAATGCATTGATGACGGAGCATAAGGTAGATGAGTTATTTAAGACATGGACATTTGCCAAGGCTAGAACATCAGTAACATGATAAATTTGTCTACAAAAGTTATCTTCTAAAATATTTTGTTTTCATAAATAGCAAGTTACTTCACCAAGCATTTCCCATTTTCCAAATTCCACCACAAAGTTACATGAATGAAATTATTTTTTCTTTATAATCAACACATGAATGCAACTTTAATTAGTAATTGATATAAAATAGCTAAAAAATGATGGGTACCTTACTAGGATGTATAATATTTTTATACCTCCTTACAACGGGATACCAAGTCTCTCATTGAACTATTAGACAAATCAAAACATAATACTTTTGATCATTATTATAAAAATTAACAAAGGAAAGGAAAGGACATCATCATTATTTATCATTGTGTATATACGTATGTATATATTACTTGAGAAATATGCTCTGTAGCTATAACCCTAGGCTTAACAACCTCATAATTTACAATTAAAGAGTATTCAGACCACTACCATTAGTTTAAATCGTAACAAAAGGAATCAATCAATCAAGCAAGCAAGCAAGCAAAAAAGAGCTCTAATAACACAATGCATAATAAAATAATTAAACTCACACGCAAGAATTCATTTTCAATCTTGGAATTGAATTAAAAGTTGATTCTTGTAAAAAAAAATATATGAATTCATTATATTCTAACTAAACACGAGTAATTTGACTAAAAAAATCAAATGCTCCATGCTCTTTCTCTTTAGCCGTTGTCACTATACCCACACCAAACAACATTTTGGAACAACCAAAATGACCTTTTTTCCACCATTACATCCAAAATATGACCCAACATTACCAATTTTCGATCATAAAATCTAAATTGCAAAGCTCCACCATTTAGGCAAAAAGGTAATCGATGGAGGCGATAGAGGAGGTGGGGATGTTGAGTCGTCGTTGAAGTCGGAAAGGGGAAAAGACAAAGGAGAGGAAAGAGAAGGTTGTTTTTTATAGTAGTTTTAAGGATCAAAATTGAAAGGAGAACACATAAGATTCTCGTGGTTTCTCGGTGGGAACATGGAGAAATTATCGTTGGCTAAAGTATTGACAGTGGTGGTGGAGGAGGAGGAGCAAGAGGAGGAATGATCTTTAATAAAAATGAGAGAGTATCATTTAGAAAATGATTTATGGATTGGTGAATAATGGAGATTTTGAAAGAGGTTTTTGTGTCAGTTTGTGTTTGTGGAATTATTTGATGTTTTTTATATTTAATATTTAGGTCTTTATTTGGGGGAAAAGATTAGCGCCTTTTTTTTATACTCAGTAATGATAGGTTTAAATCACTCTTAACCTTTTTAAAGAGTTTTAGTGAGAGTATTTTACATTCCTCACTAAAATATAAAAAATTAAGCCTTAAGTGATGGGATTTGTATCCTCTCAATAAATTTTCATAAAAAAAATAAATATTCTAGTAGTATGAGTTATGTGACATTAGAGCTAATTATGAAGCTTTCTTTCTTATCCATTCAGAGGAGGAAGGTAAGAGGTTTTGTTCTTTAGTGAAAAGAAAATTCAGTATGCCCAAGTATTTTTTTAGGAATATATGATAATTAATATTGGATTTAAGGATAATATATATACTCTTTGTAATACAATGGGTTGGTCCAAGTCGATGGTAGTGAAATATGATTTTTCTTTGAGCTTACTATTAAGTTTTGCATTACATTGAAGATTTTTGATAAAAATTAAAAAGTCCTTTCTTGTAGATTTTTTGTAAAGAATATTATTTTGACTATGAGTTGATGTATGATATTTTTGGTTTTTCTGATAGGGGTATTCATCAACATCCATTAAATTACAATATGAATAGTTTTTGAATGAAATCACTACAAGGGATAGAATGAGTGAGGGAGAGGTAATGAATAATTTAATAAAAAATCATTTATATTTGTTTATGTACAAATTCATGTCATATTCAATTTTTGGAAAAAGTGATAGTACTAAGGTGTCTCCCAATGAGCTTTTTATGTTATGGTGTTAACATAGTAATATAAAAGTATGTAACATATTTTGTTTTTCAATCAATGTGACATGTAGTGTAGGCAAGAAAAACAGTAGTATCCATGAGGCATATAGTTTCAAGTTTTGCACATTTTAAAGTAGCCAAACATGACTTAAGGGGCATTGGAACCTAAATTGTTAGACACATATTTCCTTATCTAGGCTGAGATCATCATAGAGTAGTGAGATTTACAGGATGTCACTTCATGTAGGTGTTACTTATTGTGCTAAAATGCATTAAGACATGGTGATATGCCTCTTTCAGATGTTGTGAAAATAGAAGATGACAATGCTAATGAAGTTCAAGTCAAGGAAAAGAAGGAATGTCGGTATAGAGAGAGAAGACATTTTAAGGAGGATTGTAGAGCAATTAAGGGCCTCTAATACTAGGATGAGAACATTTATTGTGGAGATTTTGGATCAATTGGATGCTTTAGAAAGGCACTTTGATACAAGCAATGATAAGCTACAGTTGCAGATGGAAGAATTAAAGAAACAAGCTTCTCTAGTTAAGGGATCAAAAGAATCCAATGAAGCAACATAATTTGACATTCCTTTTTCTTTGCCTATAAGTGCATACAACTAAAGGGAGTATACTAATTTTTATTTTTATTTAGTTTTTTTAATTTTTTTAGTTTAAAATGGAATCATGCATATTTTTAGGATAGATTTTATTTTGTTCATGCATTACACTTGCATTTTTGGAACTTATTCATATGAAGAGTTCAATTCATCAAATGAGGTTTTCTTGAACAAGTATAATAATCTTCACTTAATGTTTAGTTTGAACTTTTAAATTAGAAAGGATTTTTTTATTCTTAATGAACTTAATTCTTACTTTCCCATTGAATGATTGAATTTGGATGTTTCATATTTGAGAAAATGCTTGTAAGTAGGAATTAAAATTCAACTCTTAGGTTAGTTAAGTTCATTTGTATATTAGTGTCTATGGTCTTTCTTAAATTTCATAAAAAAAATGAGTTATAGAATAAAATGCACTCGCTAATAAAATATTTAGAGCTAAAACTTTAATTTTTTTATTTTTATATGCTCATTCTACTTTAATGCTCTAAAATAGAGTATACGTATCGAAAGGACCTTTTTTGGAGGTATCCACACTAAATAGTGCGGGACAAGTGGGGGATACTAAGATTAGGAAAGACTTAAATAAAATAATTAAATAGAAGTACCATGTGGTTGCCTTGTTCATGTTGAATTTTAGGCTTCCTAAGTGATGAAATGATTCCTATTTACTTTCATTTTTATGTCAATTTTCTATTTTCATGAATTTAATGGAGAAGTTTGCTTTTTACAAGGTACATAATATTTCCTTGACCCTAAGTTATTTTTTTAATTTTTATTTTCTAAACTTTATATTAATGAAAGATTAAAACAATTAGTCAAGTTAGAACAAGTTGATGGATTTGATTCTTCATGTTAATAAGATGTTTTCACGTTTTGCTTGAGGACAAGCAAAAACACAAGTATGGAGGAATTTGATGAGTGTGAAAAACATTCTGTTTTGAACACTCAAAATGGGTAGGATTAGGACTCTTTTAGGCATTTTTAGCTCTTTACATTTTTTTATGAATTTTTATTATTTTTACTTAATTTATTAGTTTTTATTAATTTTAAAGTATTTTAGATTAATTTGATATGGTTTTGATACTCAAGATGCATTGGAGAGTGTGGAAGGAGCTACGTAAAAGAAGCAAATGGTTTGGAATTTAAAGAAGGTGCATTTCAGGGAGAAAGATCAAGTTTTAAGGGTTGGAGATAAGACATTGCCATGAAAATCAAGGTGCATAACTATGCCTAATTGATGAAGAAGCCACATAAGCAAATGCCTGATTTGTGAATTCAAGACATATAAGCGCACGACCATGCACTTGAGTGCACACAACCATGCATCCTCAATCTACTATTTGATATTTGAATTCCAAATTGCTAATTTTTTAGGGATTAGAAGATTTCTTTTTGTGATTTTAAAAAGGAGATACAGAAGGTAGAAAGGGGGGCTTCTACTGAACAATTTTTGCTACTTTTTCATAATTATTTTAAAGAAAACAAACATTAGTTTTCTAGTTTTGTTATTGAACAAGGGAATTGATGTTTCAAAATCAAGACTCTAAGCTTCATTTTAACTATGGTATAGTAGAAAATTTTTAATTTTAAACATTAGTTTCCTTTTTTTTTCTCCTTCATTCTATTGTTAATTTTTATTTCAATTTAATAATGATGTTTGGATTCTTAGTTTATTCTTCTTCTTTTCTCTTAATAAACTTTTGGGGTTCATACTTAATATTTCTCTTAATAAAGATGTGTAGCTAAATTTCTTTTGGGGTTCATACTTAAACTCAATCATGTGATTAAATTGAATAAAACATAAATCAAAAGACATAATTCAATAGTTGTTATGATGCTTCAAGTCTTCATTAGCTTGATCATATGATGAATGAATATAGAAAATATGATTTGATTGAGAGATAGATTCTTTTTAGAAATAATAACAACCTATTAAATTTTTAGTTAGTTGAGAGACTATTAGGCACTTAATATTGACTAACAGCTGAGATTAAAATTAGTTATGAGAAACATTTAATATTGTGAGTGTTGTAAAATTTAATGTGAAATGTAATCATTTAATTATGAGTTTATTTGAGAGAAAGATTCATAATTCTTAAAATGCTCTTAAGTGAACAAAGTGTAATTTGGTTTAGGAACTAATATAATTCCTAGAAAGGTTGAGTTAAAAGTAAGAACCCTAGTCCTTAAATCATATTATGAATTTAATTTTTCTTCTATTGTTGTTAAATTAGACTTTGATTTAAAACAACTTAAATTTGGTTGCCTAAACAAGTAAACACTTGAGTAACTAACTAGTTAATCCTTAATCTCCATGGGATGATATTTTTATATTACTTATTTGACTCCATGCACTTGCAAATTTAGGATATAATAGAAATCTGCTAAAAAATGCAAAGGAAGTGAATTTTGAAATTTCAAGGCTCTAGCAACCTATACTATGTGTTGGTGTTTTCATTTTATAATCCCATTATATTAGGGTGTATAAACTTAAAAATTTTGATGTATGGTACCTGTGGACTCTATAAATTTAGTGTCATTATCAGATCTAAAAACTTTAATCTTCTTGCTAAATTGTGGTTGAACAAACTAGAAGAAGTACTTCATTAAAACTTGAGTATTACACTTCTGTTTCATAAGAAAAACCTAAGATAAATGATTAAGATCATCAAGTATTATGAGAAAACAACTATGAACATAAATATATTTTTTTTATAGGCCCTTATATTAGCATGCACTAAATCAAAACAAAAATTTATAGTAAAATTGCTCAATGAAATTGGTAACTTCCTTTGCTTTAAAAAAAGGACAAATGTCACAAGCACTATTAGTGTTTGAAAATGTAATATTTAAGTCACTATTTTATAAAATTTTTACCTTGGAATTAAACAAATATCCTAATTTATAATGCCAGAGATGAGCTTTCACATTTGTAGAATTGAAAACATAATTACAAATAAATTTTAGTTTTGTTCTTAAACCAAGTGATACAACCCATCTCATTTCTTAGCTAATCTAATAATCTTCCATAGCTTGATATCTTCGATGAATAAGGGATCATTGTCAAGAATTAATTAATGATTAAGAGAATTAGTAATTTTGCTAGCATATATCAAATTGAAACTGAAGATAAGAACAAATAGAACATCAATTAAAATTAGGTAATTTTTTTACTTGAATGGTACCTATGCTTGTAACAGGAATAGTGAACCAAGTAGGAAGATACACTGTCATATTTGAAATTTTTTTATAAGAAGAAAATAGTGTTAGTGATATGCACTAGGTCCATCATGTATGACCATGTTTCGACTTTATCATTTTATTTAATAAAGAGACATTTTTTATTATCATTTTGTGTTATGATAATTACTTAAATAGTCATTTCTTACTAAGGTCATCAAGTTTGTGACTTGATAGTAAAACCCTCAGATTAAATATGAGTTCTAATTAAATTATCCCTAGTCATAATAATGTATTATGGCTAGTATGGTGTTAATTGATGATTATGCTTTACTAATCATGAATATGAGATATTAAGTCAACTCATAGGTACTTAATTGAGAAATAAAGTAATGGATTGACCCATCATGAGAATACTATATTGATAATTGTCATAAATGATTCTCATCATAGTAATATTGGCTTAGTCCTCTAACTTTGAAATCACTATGGATTTCTATATAACTATTTTGTATTTTGACATAATCTTACATTATCTTTAACCAGATGATAAAATAGGTTGTTGTTGGGTATAAAATGAGATATGTGAGGAATGTCAGTGATTGAAAATGAGTTTGTCCCTTATTTAATATGAGTAAGATATATAGGGCCCCTTGATAAGATAAACTGAGGAAAATGCATGGTCATGCTAAACTAAATTGAGAAAGAGTTATTATTCTCAGTCTACTTTGAATCAAGAAATTATATGATTGAATTTTATAAGGATGACATAATCTATGCCTTATATTCAATCAAAATATCAAGTGACAAAGGGACTAGAATATTCACTGTATATTAGGTTATGTCAGATTGTTGACTTCACATGACTTAAGTAGTCATAATGTCTTGTTAGAGGCCACTTATGACTTGTAGGTCTAAATAGAGATTTAAGGCCCACTGCCAACATCATGTGAACCTACAATGTCATACACTTTGAACAAGCCCAAATAAGCTCTATGGAAATAAATAAAATATTTATTTATTTATTTAAGGTAAAGGTTATCTTAAATAAATAGAATATTATTTCTGATTTAATTTTAAATAAAATCAGAATAAGAATAAGTGATAAATTATCAAAAGGTCATTTGGTAAGTTTAAATATAATTTAAATTTTTATAAATATGTTATATTCTCTAAGGTTTTAAACACTCTCATTATTCTTCCACCAAATTCATTTTCTCTCCTTTTAGAAAAAAAAACACATAGTTTTTTTGATTCTTGATTTGTGAGAAATCAAGAGAAGGTGCTAGCACACAGGTATTCATTTTCAAATCAAGGGTTTTTCATATGGACACTTGTGGAGGATTGATTCTTTTAGAGACGTCCTAATCTGAACTACCAAATTAAAAGCTTGATGTAGGGTGTTACCAAAGTGAACCTGCTCTCATCCTTCCAGAAATCTTGCCCCTTCTGAGTTTGTTGTAAAAAAAAATGAAAACCCTATATTTAATCAATTAATCAAATTACTTGGATTCAAGTTCAGGTTCGTGATTAAAAATTAATTTTTCTACTGCATATGGAATCACAAAACCTAATAAATAGTTCAATTGAATTTATAGTATGATCTATGGCACACTAATCGAGTCGACACCCTGCCAAGCTTGACCTTGACTCAAATTTTAAACTCAAAACTCAAACTCGATCAAGCTCAATTTGATTAAATAATTTATATACTTAAACTCGACTCGGTTCAACTCAATTAATTAAATAAAATTTTAAATTTTTGAGGATATATTTTTAAAATATTCGAACTCAAGTTTGAAATCGACTCGATTTGATAAGATATATTTATAATTATATTAAAATAAAAAGGGTAAAATGGTAAATATTCATAAGCTAGATTAACCTCACGAGCCTATCGAATCATATATTTAGGAGCTCGAACTCAACTCAACCATAATTGAGTTGATTTCAAGTTTTTTCTAAGTTGATCCCAAGTAGCTCGCGAGTCAGCTTGGCACGGTTACACCCATAGGCTGCACTATTTATAATTCAGTCAAATTTGTTATTTATTGCCAAAGAAAAATAGTGTGAAGAATTGCAATAAGTAAACAACGTCACCATTTGCATTAGTTTCACAGTTGGTTGATGTTGTGTTAACAAAAGCACTTCCAAAACTAAAACCACTAACATTCAAGTTTTGAATCATAGCTAAAAGTTTAGTGCACTACTCATTAGTCAAAGGGAAGATTTCATGACAATTGTTGCATTTTAATTTATTAGATATTTGGCCTATACTAATTTTAAAATAAATTATGCAACGCCTGTCCCATATCCTCAAAGGTTAAGGAAATAGGAGAATGACTAGAAATTTGTAAAATTCTTAGAAAGGTTTAAGATACTCCATACAAACATGCCTCTTGTGGAATGTTTAGCTCATATGGCAAAGTATGCAAAATTCTTGAAGGAGATTATTTTGAACAAAAAAAAAAGCTATAAGAATTTGGTATGGTCACACTTACAAAGAAGTGCAGTGCAATTATCTCTAATAAACTTCCTCTAAAAAGGAAGCATCTATGGAGTCTCACTATTCCATATTCTATAGGATATTTAAAATTTCAAAAAGCATTATATGATTCAAGAGCTTACATTAATTTGATGGCTTTGTCTATTTATAGGAAGTTGGGATTAGGAGAAGAAAGACCCAAAAATATTTGGTTGCAACTATAGATAGAACAGTAAGGGAACCAGAGGATATAGTGGAAGATGTACTAGTAAGGGCAAGGAAGTTTATCTTCCCAATTGACTTCGTAGTTCTCTATTTCAAAGAGGATAAAGATGTTCCTTTGATTCTTAGTATGCCTTTTCTCTATACTACGAAAGTAATAATTAACGTGTATGATGGAACACTCACATTGAGAGTAGGGGATGAAAGTTATAAGTTTAATGTCTATAAAGGTATGAAACATCCTTCTGATAATGGTTTTTGCATGTGAGTTGATGTTGTGGATGAATGTATAATTGAAGTCCAATAGTGGAGGTTGGCAAAGTCTATGGAAATTGAGAATATTAAGAAGTGTTTTTGGTACAATCCTCCTAAGATGAATTTTATCTCAAAAACCAAATCTATTTACCCCATATACAATTAGCAAACACTAAACCTATACCCTCCCTCAACCATAAAACCACTAAAGTTAGACTTGAATCCTTTACCTAAATATTTGAGATACACTTTTTTATGAAAGGACCAAACTTTACATGTGATCTATCCTCTAAACTCAGCCAAGATCAAGAGGATTTACTAGTGAAAATGTTGAAGAGGAGGATAAAAGAAATTGGTTGGCAGATTTATAACATCAGGGGCTTAAGTCCTTCCTATTGCATGCATAGGATCTTGATGGAGGAAAGGCACAAGCCAACAATTAAAAGACAAAGAAGACTTAATCCAAACATGCAAGAGGTTGTGAAGAAATAAGTGGTCAAGTTACTAGATACAAGGATAATTTACCTAATCTTAAATAGTTCTTAAGTATGTCCAATTCAATGTGTGCCAAAGAAAGGAGGAATGACCATTGTGAAGAATGAAAAGGGAGATTGATTCCCACTAAAGTGTTGAATGGATGGAGGGTTTGTATTGATTATAGAAAGTTGAATTCAACAACCATAAAAGATCATTTTCCCTTACCATTCATTGACTAAATGTTGGAGCACATAGCAGGACATGGTTTCTATTACTTTTAACTGCAATAGTTCTAGAGGATTAAAAGAAAACATGTTATATGTCCCTATGGCACATTTGCCAATAAAAGGATGTTGTTTGGGTTATGTAATGCACCTATAACATTCTAAAGATGCATGATGGCCATTTTTTCAAACTTGGTAGAGGAGATCATAGATGTTTTCATGGATGATTTTTCAGTCTATGGAAATTCTTTTGAGGATGTTTAAAGAATTTGGAGAAACTTCTTGCATATTATAAAGAAACAAATTTGGTACTAAATTGGGAAAAGTGTCATTTCATGGTAGATAAGGGAATTGTTCTTGGTCATAGAATTTTAGCTCAAGGCATTGAAGTTGACAAGGCAAAGGTGGAGACCATTAAAAAGTTGTAGTATCCCATAAATGTGAAGGGTGTTAGAAGTTTTCTTTGTTATATAGGATTTTATAGGCGGTTTATTAAGGATTTTTCTAAAATCTCTAAAGCCCTTTGAAAATTACTTAAAAAAGATTCATTTTTTTACTAATAAGTGCAAATTAGCTTTTGACAAGTTAAAGGAGGCACTCATTTCAGCTCCTTTAGCGGTTGTACAAAATTGGAACCTACCATTCAAATTGATGTGTGATGTAAGTGATCATGCAATAGAAGCTATGCTTGGTTAAAGGAAAGAAAACAAGCTATATGTCATCTAATATGCAAGCCGAATACTATCTGATTCAATGTTGAATTATACTACTATAGAGAAGGAGATGATGGCAGTTATCTTTGCATTTAACAAGTTTAGGTCTTATCTCCTTGGATCTAAAGTAGTGGTGTACATAGATCATGCATCATTAAAGTACTTGATGAATAAAAAGGATTCAATACTAAGGCTCATTAGGTAAGTGCTTCTACTGTAAGAATTTGATATTAAAATAAAAGAAAAGAATGGATCAAAAAATGCAAGAGCTAATAATTTATCAAGGTTAGAATTAGATTAAGAAGAAAATGATAATGAAGAGCCCATCAAGGAAATTATTTCCAATGAGATGCTTTTAGCCATGGAGTCCATTGATATTCTTTGGTTCACTAATATAGCCAACTTTATCTCATATGGGGAATTATTAAAAAATTTCACTTGTTAATAAAAGAATAAGCTAATTCATGACTCCAAAATTTTCTTATGGGATGATCCTTTCTTGTGGAAGTTGTATAATGATGGCATGGTTAAAAGATGCATAGTAAATGAAGAAATTGGTTCAATTTTGAAACATTTGATACAACTTCATCCTAACTAATGAATCAATTCAACCAAAAAAAAAAATTAATTATGTGAATTAATCAGTTACACTTGAAGAATTTTACAGAAAAGGATATATCTCATATTGAAAATCTACAATTCAAAAATCATTATCTTGAGAAAAATGTTCTTTAAGATCAATCCAAAAATCAAGAGCATTATCAAGCTAAGTAATGCTATCTATAATGGAGGGAGAAACAACTATAAATATATAATAATTCACCATTATGTTGCACCTCTCCCATGTTGGAAAACTCTATTCATCCTTTGAAGGAACATGTATTGATCCATCTATGAATTTGAATTTATTCTTCAACATGAGCACCATTTTTATAGCTCTACTCCATGTATTGTAACTTGATCTAGTGAAAGGATTAGTAACTAGAACTAGAGATAGATTTTCACTTAGATGGAGGTACTAAGGACTATAGGGCTCTTCATCTATTCTCGTCATGTTTCCAAGGGAAAAAATAATGTTTAGTTCTCAAGAAACAATAAGAAATATTTTAGAGGAAAAGAAATTCTCACTTTGACACCATTATATGAAAATGAATTTTTACTCACATAATTTTGACAGACCTTGAAAACAATATGATGATGAAATAACATATGAAAATAAAGTAAAGTTTTTTCAATTTTTTTTTAAATGGTCATATTCCATCGTCTACGTATCCAGTCACAACATGCACCTAGGTGTTCTTGTTATGTGGCATGCCAATTCTACATGAACCTTGTTCACTATTTATTATAAGCCAAGGTATGTGGTTTATAGTATTCATTGTGCTATACCTAATTATGAGTAAATTTTTTCAAAAGGGTTGGTAAGGTGTAATCAATTTTGATGACTACATCAGCCAAAACAAATTTCCTCATATAATTACTCAAGATTAATATCTAAATAAGGTTAAACATGGAAATTTATAATGTAATATTATTTAAATTCTTTGTTCATTTAAGCTATTTTGTCAATATGCACATGGATTTCCTCATAAACCTGCACATTATTCATCTTCTATGACCATGAAAGGAAGACTATTATCATAAGGCACAAAATTAACCAACTAGAAACTATGTGATTGCATTATTTTTATTTTTCATGTGTATTTTCAATTCTACATTAGATATTATGCATATTCTTATTACCCAAATGCCCTTCAACTCGTGCTTATGGTGCAATCCGTTTGATCTAGTGGCTAACTTTTAATCTGAGTGGTAGTCTTTTAGTCCATTTTATTTTATTGTTCGTAAGGTAAAGCAACAATTTTTTTTTAAGAATCATGTTGTTGCTAGTTATGTGTGTGTGCGTGTATACACACACTACAAATGGCAAGTTAAGTTGGATGAACTTGAAGGAAGTTCATCAAACTCAATACTTACTTTTCTATGTCTCCTTAAAATGAGGAACAAGAAATGGAAGTCTAATTATTCTTTTTTTTTAATAATTGCAGTTGTTTAAGGCAGCTTGGTGCCTAACAAATATTGCAGCCGGAAAATCGAAAGAAACAAGGACATTATTGCCTATATTACTATTGCTTATTACGCATCTTGAAGTTTGGTTATAACTAGTGCATTTCTTTTTAGCATTTAAAAAGTGTTTTTTACCTTTAATTTTATTTGTTTCCTCTCTGCTAAATATTTTAGCATGCAAATATCATGGTTATAACAATGAGTTCATAATTGAAAATAGCATGCAATAATTTGTGTAGCTATGAAATTTCAGTTCTAAATTTGACACTTGAATAGTGTAAAATTATTTTCTTGAAATTCAATATTTATGAATGTAAAATTCTTATGTTTTTTCAATTTTTGCATGCCTTGTGTAGCAAAGTAGTAATTAAACCAAGTAAAATAATAAGAAAATTTTTAAGAGTTCAGCATTTATATGTCCGATTGGTAGGAACTTTAAGAAGTGAAGATGATGAGGTAAAGAAACATATGTATATTTGATAAAAATAAGTTGTTGTAAGATGCATTTTATGAGTTTCAACTTGATTTTTCAGTTTATGAATTTGAACTTGATTTTTCTTATAAGATGCATAATTGTAGCTGTAAATTTACAGTTGCATAATATTTTAGAATCATTTAGGTAGAATATTTTACTTAATTTTTACTTTTTTAGTTCTTTTTAATTAGTACCCATTGTTTATGTTACAATTAGGCTAAAGATAAATTAACACTACCTTACATGTAAGTTATGGCTAGGTTGATATATAAAAGGATAAATGAGAGTCAATATATCCTTGATTAATGTTATTGAATTTGCCAATGGTAAGATGCTAAGTGTGGCCATTAAGTTTTGAGCCACTTGGTCATGTAGCAATGATCAACTGGCTCATACTTTTTCATAAAATCATGATCATATATTCAAATTTTTCTCATTGGAAATTGTTATATAACAATTATGATGCTCATACTTTAGTGTTCTTTACGATGTTCATACATGAGTATTCTTTCCTTATCAAAGTATATGGTCATTCTTTAAATTCAAGTATTTAAGATGAGTTTGTGTCAATTTTCTTAAAAAAATAATGTGATTGCTAATGTTGTCGTGATTTCATTGTCTCTGTGCCAAAAATGTTTCAGAATTACAATTGTAGAGTTTTTAGAATTTTTTATAATTTATGTATTTACAGTTGCATATGTATTTGTGATGAATGAAAATAATGACCATAAAGTTGTCATAGTCAATAAGTTATGATGAAAAATTCAAAAATATATATATAATCAATTTTTTATTTTTACAACAGTCAATTTATTGGCTACAAATGGTAAGAACGTATAATATATGTATATATTTTTAACCATTGTATTACTGTCAGATTTGTTAGACCTAGATTGGTTGTAACTAATTAATTTCATCACATATGCTTGTCCTTTAATGAATGGTACACGATCGTAATTATATAAAAAACTAGTCACTAATACCTGTTAATAGTGACCATGATATGACTATAAGCATCCAATTTCAAGATTGTCGAGTATAGATGCGATATAGGACTTCAATGATGAAAATTTATTACAAATAGGTATGTGAACATTGATTTTTCAACCTCAAGACTTAATTGCATTTTTTAAGGACTTTATTGTATTGTTTTCTTTAAGGACCTAATTGTAAATTTTTTTCCTTTCAAGGATCTTTTTGTAATTAAATGTTAAAAAAATTTATCAGTCGGAATTATATAATTCTGATCGAAAATCTACAATTCCAATTGGAATTGCACATCTTCGACTAGCTTTTCATCCGAATTTTTCAATTTATTATGGACTACAACTGCACGGGCGAGTAACGAAAGGGTTGTAGTTAGTCAGAATCATCAAAGGTGAGCAATAAAAGGAATAACTAATCATGAGCAGTTATGGATTGTAGCATTAAAAGCGAGCAGTTGTAGCTAATCATGAGCAATTATGGACTATAGCATCAAAGATATGCAATGAAGGGGTTACAGCTAATCACGAACAATTATGGACTGTAGCATTACAAAGGCAAGCAATGAAAAGGTTACAGCTAATCGCGAGAAGTGATGGACTGTAGCATCAAAGGTGAGCAACATAAGGGTTGCAGCTAATTATCAACAGTTATGGACTGTAGTGATACGAACCCTACCTATAATAAAGATAGAACGTGCATCCAACTTTGAAATCTTACCTAAGGATCATTAAGGATAGGTTGTGTTGATGGAGCTAAACCCCTTGCTTATTAATTTGAAGCAAGATACTTTGCTATTAAAAATGAACAATCACACAATTCTAAGTCTAACGTAGAAATTGTAATGAAAGGTAGATGTGAAACAATTCAAGTAAACTTGCAAAGTTTCAAAAGAACAAAGTTAATGTAAAACCTCACTTAATTGATTAAAATTGTAAAAAATACATCCTAAATTCATCCATAATATATGTAGCCCTTATATAGGCATGTAAACAACCTAACCCTTAAAGGAAAAGGTTTTCTTCCTTGTTTGCAAAGATGCCTATATAGGAAAATCCTTAATTAAGGAGATTTCCTTCAAAATAGGATAACTAATGACAACTCATATTTGAAAAGTCAAAATTGATAACTCATTACAATTCATGACAACTAAGCAAAATGAAAACTCATGACAACTAAACATTGAAGCATGCCATGTCACATGCCATGTCATAAGTTGACCATTAACCGTTGACTTTGACTTATTAACTATTTGACTTTGACTTTGACTTGTTGTCTTGTTAACTTTGACTTGGAATATTCTTGAATCTTCTCACATCTCCTAAAATCTTCTTGAATCTTCCTTATTGACTCTAAAATAGGAAAATAACTCAAAATTTGTCCATGTCAAGCTAATTAATGTCATAATAGGAAATTAAGCTAATTAGCTTGAATTCTTCATATTCAGCTCACTTTTAATCCCTTTTAGGGTTCATATTATTCCCTCCCTCTTGAAGATGATTCGCCCTCTAATCATAGCCAGTTTCCAGAGTTGATAAAATTGTAAATCCTCCAGGGTCAAATACAAAAACCTTTGTTGAAAGCCTCTCCTTTAAAGTAAAAATCCATAGAAGTAGCTTAAATATAACTTGAACTTGAACAAACATATAACTCTTTTCCATGAACTTATAAGGATTGTATTCTTGTTGCTTCCTTCTAAACTTGAAACATGAATATCTCAAGTTCTTCTTAGTACAAGCGAAGATTCCATTGATTGCATTATGGACATACGAAACTTCAATAATATCAGCAAAGGGATCTTTGTATGGCATTGAAGTCTGTACAAAAAATTTCAAAACACTAGAAAAAGAAAGATTAAAGTTGTTAGCATAATCATAATGAATAACCAACTTGTTATCCTCCTCTTTCTTTTGTGCACAAACTTCAAGATTTGCCACTTTATTAGTTAATCCTTTCACATCTTCACTAGGTTGCTCAAAACTTTGCAAGCAATCCTTATTATCTTCAATGACTTCAAAAAATTCGCTATTCTTGGATTCACACTCTATTTTGATATCCTCATACACAACCACTTTTGTTTCACACTTCTCTTTATGAATAATGCTCTCCTCCACTTTATTAATTTGATCACATAATTAATCCTCATGCTTCTTCTTATGATCACTTAACACCACTTTAGCATTAGCACCACTTTGATTATCAACCTTATTACTCCAACTCTTTCTATTTAAAGCAAGTGAAATTACATCATTCAAAGACAAATTAAGTTGCAATTGTACCACAAATATAAGATCTTGTCTAATTTCACTCTTAAGCCCATTTATGAATCTTGAAATTTTCTGCCCTTTAAATTCACCTAAATCACTTGCAATTACAAAAAAACTTAAACGTTCTAATTTAAAATAAAATTTATTCCTAACATCACAAGGAATGAAATATCTAGACATTAATCCTTTCATTAACTCATAATTTCTAACCTCATTTACCTTCAAATCTTCCCACCATATAGCAGCACGACCAACAAATTTATTAGAAGCAAGTTTGCACTTTTTAAAATCACTTATTTGAAGAGAATAAAATATCTCCTCCATTTGTTGCACCCATTTCAATTAAACAAAAGGATCATCCCCACCAAGAAAATAAGGCATGTCCATGCTAAAAAAAAATTAGTTTTGAAAAGATACAAAAAAAAATCCTCACAAAGCACTCCCTTATGTGTTGATACTTAAGGATGTGAATGCTCTCATATTTCACTCAAATTTTTTTTTCTTTTTTTTAAATATGAAGACTTAAAAAGAAGAAAAGAATAGATAATACATGAAAATTAAAGGATACGTAACCAAACCTTAAAGTTTGGCTCCGATACTAAATTGATACAAACCCTACCTATAATAGAGATAGAATGCGCATCCAACTTTGAAATCTTGCCCAAGGATCATTAAGGATATGTTATGTTAATGGAGCTAAACCGCTTGCTTATTAATTTGAAGCAAGATAGTTAGCTATTAAAAGATGAACAATCATATAATTCTAAGTCTAACATAGAAATTGTAATGAAAGGTAGATGTGAAACAATTCAAGTAAACTTGCAAAGTTTCAAAAGAACAAAGTTAAGGTAAAACCTCACTTAATTGATTAAAATTGTCAAAAATACATCCTAAATTCGTTTATAATATATGTAGCCTTTATATAGGCATGTAAACAACCTAACCCTTAAAGGAAAAGGTTTTCTTCCTTATTTACAAAGATGCTTATATAGGAAAATCCTTAATTCGAAATAGAACAACTAATGACAACTCATCTTTGAAAAGTCAAAATTGACAACTCATTACAATTCATGACAACTAAGCAAAATGACAACTCATGACAACTAAGCATTAAAGCATACCATGTCACATGCCATTTCATAAGTTGACCATTGACCCTTGACTTTGACTTTGACTTATTGACTTGTTGACTTTGACTTGGAATATTCTTGAATCTTTTGACATCTTCTAGAATCTTCTTGAATCTTCCTTTTTGACTCCAAAATAGGAACATAACTCAAAATTTGTCCATATCAAGCTAATTAATTTCATAATAGGAAATTAAGCTAATTAGCTTGAATTCTTCATATTCAGCTCCATTCTTGCACTTTTAATCCCTTTTAGGGTTCATATTATGTAGCATCAAAGGCGAGCAATATAAAGGTTGCAGCTAATCAAAATTGCAAGCAATTATGGATTACAATACCAAGCCATAAAATAATGAAAGGGTTGTAGCTTATTAAAATCATCAATAAGCAATGAAAGGATGGCAACTAGTCAAAAATTGTAAACATTTATAGACTGTAGCATTATAGGTAAGCAATGAAAAGGTTGTAGCTAATCAAAATTTGCAAGCAATTATGGATTATAGCATCAAGGCAAGCAACAGAAGAGTTGCAGTTAGTTAAAACCATCGATAAGCAATAAAAGGATTGTAACTAAATCAAATTTCATGAGGAGTTACATACTGCAGTGTCAAAGGCAGACAATAAAAGCATTATAATCATTTAAAACTTGACAATAATTATAGATTGCAATAGTATAAAGCCTACAACATGAAATGAAAAAAGTAACATCGTGTAATTCTGTGTTATAAACAAAAGCTCTATAACACATCAGGTAAGTATCCTAACCTTTTATTTTGAAATTGTGTCCTTATTCATTTTGATGCAATTTATCAAGCAAACAGTGATAAAAGAGGGCAATTGTAAGCACCAACTAAGGGATAGTCGAGTGTGGATACGATAAAGGACTCCAATGATGAAAATTTATTACACAAAGGTTTGTGGATATTGATTTTTCAACCTCACGGCTTAATTGCATTTTTTAAGGACTTAATTGTATTGTTTTCTTTAAGGATCTAATTATAAAGTTTTATCTTTTTAGGGATCTCTTTGTAAATTAAATGTTAAAAGATAGTTATCGATCGAAATTATGTAATTCCAATTGGAAATCTACAATTCTAATTAGAATTGCACACCTCCGACTGGCTTTCTGTATGAATTTTTCTATTTTTAAAAATTTTGAAAAAAATTAAAAAGGATAAAATAATATGGTTTTTTATCGATTAAAATAAATAATTTGAAAAAAAAAAGATAAAATAATCTGATTAATTTATCAAGTTTTTTTTTAAATAAAGTTTTGAAAATAAAATCTTTATCTTGATTTGATAATAATAAAAGGTTAGCCTCCTAGTTTATAAAACCTATACATTCTTTTTAATGGGGGGAGATATCTCTTTTCTATAAAAAAAAAAAAAGCACATAGAGAGTTTTTTTTTACATAATGTTCTTACAAAAAATCAATTAAGCCTAGGAAATAAAATCAAAGTTTGTAAATCCTATTCCAAAACACGGTGAATCAATAGTCTCTGAGGAGCTAATCAATACAGCATCCACATCACATCTCCTTCTTCTTTTATTTCTTTATTTTATTTTATTTTTACTATTTTTTATTTTTTTTCATTTTTTTTGAATTTTCTAATTATTGTTTTGTTTTCTATGTTTACTTTTTTCTTTATCTATGATGAAAATCTGGTGGAGAGGTGATTGAACTGAAATAAATTCTTGAAGATCTGTAGAATGCCATGATTTAAGTCATGTAGCCATTTTACATAGATTTTAGATTTTATTATTATTCTGTATTTTTATGTTCTTCTGTATTTTTTTTAGTGTTGTTTATGGTATTTGCATTATGTATTTGGTTTATGGGCTGTATTAATTAAATTTAGTTTTATTGTACATAGGTTGTAATAACATCAATAGTGGGAAATAATGAAACCATTTAATTTTCTGCACTTTAAAACTTATTAGTAAATTAGGTTCAATTTGGTAAAATCCAAATAAAACCAATGGTGGCAGTAGATAATTTAGGTTGCATGTAAATAAAACTAGGGTTAGAAATCACAATATGTATGTTTTTTCTTCATTATTTGTTTTAATTTCTTGTTTTGGCTTGTTTGTTTGTTTTTTATTTGTTTTGGACCCCAAGCCCACGTTAGGCTCTAATTCATTAATCAATAGTCTAATCCTAAATTGGTTTTAGGTTTAATTAATTTTAAAAAGCAATTAGGCCCATTTAAGTTAATAGATTTAGGCTCACCATTAGTTTAATTAAAATTAACTTAGACTTAGTTCAGTCTATTAATTTAGCATTTTTAAATAAATAGATGTAGGATCACTTCATTTAATTTAAAATTAATTAGAATTGGGCCCATTAATATCATTCAAGTCATTTCCATGAAATCAAATAGATTTAGGCCCATTTTTCTTTAGACTTAAAATAGGTAGACTTAGGCTCATTGAATAAATAAAATATAGGCCCACCTTTTGGTTTCCAACTCACTTGCAAATAAAAAATGTAGACATACTTCACCGTAATAAAATTTAAGTAAATCAAACAAATTTAGGGACGTTGTGGTCTATGTGAATGCATTATTTGTGTGCTCTTTCATGACTAGTTGTCTTGGAGTTAGATTTTTGCTAAATTAGGATTTAAATGAAATTGCATGTAAATAGGAAATAATTTAGTAATTAATAAACTAATTCTAAATGAACATAAGAGTAAGAGAAGTTGGTATTCTATATCCAAAGTCTCCTAGTTGTGGTGCTAACTTTCTTTTAAAAAATCAAGTTACCACCATCTCCAATTTGTTCCAGTTATTGGCGACTCCTCATCTCCACGCTATGTCTTTGTGATATAGTAGTGTGTTCTCTAAATCCCTGAGCTCAAACAATGTTATGATTGCTAAAATCTTGGATGGGCACTAACCCTACCATCTATAGTGGTGACTCCAGTGGGGATAAGAGATGCTGATTCTACTTGTGTTCTTCAGAATAATTTTATTAATTATTATTTTATTCTTGCATTCATTATGTACGTCCCTATAAACTGATGGTGTTGGTTTATGGTTCCATGATTCCACTAGCTTCATGGGATTGTAGATTGGCTAACCATTACTCTTAGACTTAATTCAGTTCAAGAGAGACTACATGGCGATCTAACCAGAGTTTGTGATCGAAGTCTTAAATGAGGGTAGTCTTCTCTCGAGTTTACAAAGGATGTCGAGCCCCTTTGACTATGGCCAATAACTCAAGTCTTAAAGAAGGGCAGCTTGCTAAGGGAACCTTGACTTTTCCACCAAACTCAGCTCATGTAGTGACCTAGAAACTTCCTCTAGGATTTACCTAAATTATTTATGTTTATTGGCATAAGGTATTTCTATCTATAAAGGCCTAAGCCTATACCTTTTGAAGCCCATTTGGGTTAATAAAGATTGGGCTAATCTTTTATACCTAAAAATGTTGTTTTTATAATTCACTATTTTGAGAGATTTGGCATGTGCATCATTTTTTGATGTCCCTATTGATATTAAGGCCAAGACAAAAAATCCTAGAAAAAGAGACTCACTAATAAATTCATGTGTGAGAGAAATAAGGTTGGAAGGATGTATATTCTACACTTGACTTGTTACTTATCTACCTAACTTGACCTACTACTTATTGTATAGCACATGCATCATGCATACATGCATCATATATAGTTCATGCATTATACTAACACTTTATTTTTTAGCCATCATAGATTCATTTAGGTCTTCCTACGCTTGGAAATGAAGTAGTGGTATATTAGTAAGAAATTATTTGAGTCCAAAATCAATAGCTAAAGAGATCCTTTCAAGATTAGAAAAGAGCCCTATCAACTCATTTTACCTAGAAGCTACACCAACACCAGTAAGTCAACAAAAGAGATGGAATAACAATAGGGAGGAAATTAGACCTTAAAGGATATTAAGGGAACTTTGATGGACAACATGAGAGCAATGATGCAAGATGAACTGAACAAACCTTAGTCAGATTAATGCAACCTCCTGCAGCTACTCATACTACTGTTATACCACATACTACTGTTGTTCCACCTGTTGTGGATGATCAACTTGCTAACAATGACAATGCTAAGGAACCACCACTAAATGCTACTAGGAATTTACTTCATATGGAGATGAAATTTGAGGATGTTGAAAACTATATAGTAGAGAAAGTGAAGAAAAATTCACTTGAGTTAGTTTAGGAACTTGAGTCCAAGCAAATGTAAGCACTGACTTAGAAAATGTCTAAGATGGAAGAGCTAATAGAAAGGAAAGGCATAGGTTAATCATTCGACTTTGATGATATACTGTGCATGGAAAGTGTTAAGTTTCCTAGCAAGTTCAAAATGTCTCAACTACAAAAGTTTAATGGTTTTAGAGATATAAGGATTCATCTTAGCCAATATACAATAACAATGAGCACCATAAAAACTCCATTATCTATAGTTATAAAGTTTTTTGTACTTTCCTTGGAGGGTATTGCTATGAACTAGTATCATGGATTAGAAAAGTCTATTAAAGTTGACTAGAGGGAACTATGCACTACTTTCCTAAAATAGTATGATCATAACACTAAGTTTGAAGTGTCCATTCGAGATTTGGAATTGACTAAACAAAAGCCAAATGAATCATACTCTAATTTTCTCACTAGATTCATGAACAAGGTAGGATTAATGAAAAATAAGTTGGCTAAAAAGGATTAAGTTAGGATGATTGTCTGTAATATGTTTCCTAATTTAGCTGAAAGGTTGTAAATGATGAACCCTAAATCCTTTGTAGAACTCTATGATGATGGATTGAAATATGAGGAGATGGAGAATGAAAAGAAGAAAAGCTATAAAACCACTGGAGTAAGAAACTACCCAACTGGCGGCACTTAGTAAGGAAACACTAGTCAAGCTATGGAAGTGCATATTGTCCAACAACCAAGGAGATTCTTAAATTTTAACCAACCTTTGTCAAAATTTTTAGAGCACCTAATGCAAAAGGGCTTACTTTAGTCTTTACCTAATCAAACCTACCAAACACAAACACCCAAGGCTATAACTTAAACAAGCACTACAAATCCACCAAAACCTCTAACACTCTATAAATAATTGCATCCACCACAAACATGAAATCCAAAACCTTATAAACTCTGGAAAAATCATAAACCCTAAAAACTTGAGCACTAGAAATAATCCTTTCCCAAACTACCAAAATGTACCTCCCTCAAAAATCGCCTTGATTAACTCAGGAGTAAGTGAGGAAGAAGTGCTAAGCTCTTTTAAGAACCTAGACCTTAAAACTAATGAGAAATCTCTTAATGCCCCCATAAAGATGTTGAAAGAGTAGAAGATTTTTTAAGACAGCCCTTAGGCAAGTTTCACTACAAGGTGTTTTACACTAAACCACCTTCTTTTGACATACCTTTAAGTCAATTATGCCTACAGGATGGGGTGATAAGTTTGATGATGAGAAGTTGCTAGACAAGAAAGAAACATGCATAGTTGAGGTACTAAAAGATAAAATCATAGAGATAGTTGGTGAGAAGATGTAAGAATAGCCACAATGTCATCCACTCGAAGGACAACCACTATAAGACTTAGCATCCCTAGCATTTAGAATTCAAAATAATTTTCTTATTGTCTTCTTTGAATAACATTTTAGTTTCTTTAGAACTTTTGTTTTATTGATCGATGATATAAATTCTAATTATGTTTACTTATATAATGTGCATCTTGATGGTACTATGCATTATGATATCGATTGAATCTGCATGTTTGACATAAATTTGATCCAATTAGATTCATTTAGCATGGGCACAAATGAAAATTCAAAGAACACGTAGATATCATATGATTTAACTTCTGAAGATAGGACATTTAAAGGAAAATAAAAAGATTGGTAAAAAGAAAAGTGAGAAGAGAAAGAAAAAAGGACAAATCATAAAAGGACAAAATTAAAGAAATAAAAATGAGAGGAAAATATTTAGTCAGAAAATCTAAAAGGACATAGGAGTTGTATTATGTGATATAATGAATGTACTCATTTTTCCCTAGTGAATGAATGTAATTGAATTTAAGGTTTTTTGTTCAAAAATTATGTATTCATTTTATTATATTGCATAAGTATCCAAATGGAAAGATAATATATAATGAAAGCTAAAATCAAAGATGTGATATCACTATTTTAGTTATGTTTTCTCTTTTTGCCACCCCTTTTGTAATTTTGTTTATAAGTCTAGTGTCCTATTGTATCTAAAGAATTTAGGTCATCACTGTGAGTGACTATCAGTTTTATTGTGGTTTTTTTATTACTTTGTTAGACAGTGTACTAGGTCTTTCCATTTTCGAGGGACATGACAACTTTATCGAATAGGGACAAATGATTAGTCTTGGGGGGATGCGACGCTTTTGATTTTGTGGAGTCACCACCCGATTTTTAAAAAATTAGGAAAAGAAAGGGACAACATCGGGTCACTTAATGAGTATTGTCCCTAGTAGAGATTTCTAGGTTTAAGGGATCACATATACTTTTTGACTATTTCTCATTAAATGATATTCGATGTATTGCTACTGTAACACCCTAGTTTCTGTAATGAAAATTTATATAGAATTAACACAATACATCAGATAGTATAAGATAATAAAGCTAAAAATTTATTTATTACATTACTTTCTTGATAAAAGACATATGACAAGGAAAATATTATGGAAAAGTAAATCTAATATGGTTGATCTGCGAGGATAACACGATCATTTACATAGCTTGCTTGATGAATGATAGGATGATCATGCTTGCAGTGATTATTTATACTATGATAATGAATGATGATAATATAAAGGATGCATGAGGTCATCATTGGACCGAGAGCGTGATGACTCTATTCCAGGACATGAACTTTTTCACATTATTCATTTTTACGATGTGATTTCATGATTTCAGAAGTAGAGCATGCATAATAATTATGTGAAATGAGCATAATAAAGCATATATTATTCACATAGCATGCAAGATTACCAATCTCATCACACAAGAACAATAGTATTCCTAAATGCTAAAAATAGTAAAATAAAATGCAATATGGTAAAAAAATATGCTAAAATAATTGTGCGATTCTCTGACTCAACTAAGCTTGTGTGAGCTTCAAATCTTTAGCTTTGAGAGATTATCAAGTTTTCATCATCGAGAGGTTCAAAATGACAATAGAGTGATGTTAGATTGTATACCTTTAAAGCATTCTTTGACAAAGATGAGGCTACGTTTGGTGGAAAAAGGGATGTAGCAACCCAATGGAAAGGCTTTGGGAGATTAAAAACTATACGAAAGGGATTTCCTGCGCCTTCAATCGGACTAACTTTTGAGTGTGTGTGTCTTCACTTGCTCCCCCCTCCAAAATGGGGTGTATGGGTCTATTTAAAGGAAAAAATGTGTAGAATGGGGTGGTGTAGGTGTGGTCATGTGTGTATAAGGGGATTTTTTAATGTGGCCACACCAATTGCACATGGTCACGCATATGTGCATTTTCATGCACACTTCGACTCTTTACAAGCTCTTCTCGAGTTCTATGCAAACTATTCTAAGGTTGGTTCCTAGGGTTTTTAGGCCTTCTAGACATGTTTTAGGAGTCTATTTTGCCAAATTTGGCCTCAAATTTAGCACATGACACCTAGGGGTGTTTACGCGTTCTTATAAGCGATACACACTGATACTTAGGTTGTATTGGACCATTCCAAAACTACTTCTAGAGGTTTTGAAACCCTTCAGACATGTTTCTAAAGTCTTTTTTATCAAAATTAATTTCTATTTTTTAAAAAAGCTGGGTCCTGATTTAATGGAATATGCACCAACCCAATGAGCTCAGTATTCTGAGAAGAGTTTTCTTAAAAAAAAACCTCTCTTTGTTATGATAATTCATATTTTGCAAGGTCAGAGCATAACTTAATGGCTCAGTGATTGATTTTACACATTGGTGGGGTCAGTTAAGTGTTTTAAGGTTGTACACTTCAAAGATGTTATAAACGAGCAAACTCTAGTCATCTCGGGGATTCATTTCATCATTTAACCTTTTTTAGGATAGTTAAATTTGAGGTATGACAGTTGCCCTTTGCTTCACGTGTGTTGTATAGCCACCTATCACTAATGTCGATACATGTAAAGAAAAATGCAAAGATGCAAAAAATGTTTTAGTAGAGAAAGAGGTATTTACATGTGGGTTGTCTCTAAACATCTCGTTAAGATTTAACTGTTATTTTTGTGTTTTGTTTATTGCTATTGTTCTATGACTTGGTCATCATGCAGGTGCTATTTTGGGACATATACAAGCCTATGATTGATGCAAAGTATAGAGTGCATATGCAACTATAACCTTTTTAGGTATCACATAAATAAAGATGCTACTAAGCAAAATGTGGATGTGACTATAACCTTTTTAGGTGTCACACAAATGAACATGTAACTATAACCTTCTTAGGTGTCACACGAATGAACATGCAACTATAACTTTCTTAGGTGTCATGCGAATGAACATGCAACTATAATCTTCTTAAGTGTCACATGAATGAACATATGACTATAACCTTTCTAGGTGTCATGTGAATGAACATGTGACTATAACCTTTCTAGGTGTTATGCAAATGAACATGCAACTATATGCTTCTTAGGTGTCACACGAATGAACATACAACCATAACCTTCTTAGGTGTCATGTAAATGAACATGTGATTATATCCTTCTTAGGTGTCAGTCAAATGAACATGTAATTATAACCTTCTTAGGTATCATGCAAATGAACATGCGACTATAACCTTCTTAGGTGTCATGCAAATGAACATGCGACTATAACCTTCTTAGGTGTCATGCAAATGAACATACGACTATAACCTTCTTAGGTGTCACACGAATGAGGATGATACTAAGAAAATGAGAATGCTTATAAGCAGTGTTGATGCTCCTAACCAATGTGAGGATGCTTTTACGTAGTGGAAGGATGTTTCTAAGTAGTGAAAAGTGCTTATAAGCAATGAAGGTGCTTCTACGAAATGTGTGAGTGCTTCCAAGTAGTGAAAGTGTTTTTAAGCAATGAGAAGATGCTTCTATGAAAATGAGAAGATGTTTCTAAGTAATGAAAATGCTTATAAGTAGTAAAAGTGCTTCTAAGCAATGATAAGATGCTTTTAAGTAGTGAAATTGCTGTTAAGCAATATGAATGCTTCTAAGTGATGAGTATGAGTTCTTCTAAGCAATTCGTGCTTCTAAGCAAATGAAAGTGACTGCTTCTAAGCAATGTGAAGGTGCTTCCAAGTGATGTGGGAGTGCTCTTAAGTGATGTAGGTGCTTTTAAACAATTAATGAGGTAGTAGTGATGATGTAATAATGACACAATGATGATGCAATAATGACACAGTGATGATGCAATGATGATATAGTAATATGTAGTAATTTTTCATTGTTGAGGATGTTATTTTAATGATTTAGAGTAAGATGTCCTTACAATGAATTTCCTTGCTCTTCTTCTTTTGCAAGATGTTGAGTTTTCTAAAGAAAATGGTGCACATGCAGTGCCTTTAGACAGATGGATTCCACATCAATGTACTTTGGTGTGAGTTTAGTGCATATCTTACGCTCAAATGGAAGTTTAAGGCTATATAAGTGAGTGTGCAAAGTATCAAAGTGCGCATAAAACCATAGAAGAGCGCGTGGAAGGAGGAGGTGTGCATGACTACATATGGGGGGCACATGGTCACACACTTCTCCCCTCTAAGCTTATTTAAACGACTATTTTTAAAAGTCTTGGGAGGCTTCATCCAGACTTCTTTGAGTGTTTTCTGACTTTTCTTAACCCTTTTTATGTTTTAGGTGCTTTTTACTCTATTTTTGCTTATGTACTTCCATTTTCTTATACGTAAAATGGGATTCCCCAACATTCTTAAGGATCTAGAGGACATTTTTATTGAATTTGATATTGATCTTGAGGGTGACTTTGCAAAGGCTACTGGACCTAGTACATCTGCAGTAGGGACTAACACATCTAATGCTTAGAGTTCTCAACCATCTAGTCTTTTATGAGGAGATCTGATCCCTATTATTCATAGCTTGGAGACTCGCACTTGTTGCATCATCATCATAAGGTAGGTCCCTTTTTACCCTATTTATTTTGTTGTATGAGGTTGTTGTAGCTGTAGCTCTTGCCATAACTATCTATCTAGCTTTACTATAAATATTGACATTGATAACTCTTGCTTTATTTTCCTTTTATGATTATCTATTTACTGTAATGCTTTTCTTTTTAGCCTTTGTTACTGTTTTGATCCTATTTAGTGACAGAGAGAGAGAAATGTGTTAGTATTTAGTAGCTGTGTAAATGTTTAATAGCATACCTATTATTTGTAGCCCTGTAGGTATGTCACTATAGTATCTGGTAGTTTTAATAGAGTCATCATGTATTATCAAGGTCTCCTGATGTGTGTGAAGTAGATGATTACTAGGAACAACTTTGATGGAGTCATTGCTACATTATCTTATGACTCATATGTGTCAAGTTAAATTTCCATGTATGCATTGATGGAGCAGTGGATGGACATGATGCATACTTTCCATCTACTTATCAGGGAGATGACTCTTACCCCTTTGGATTTTACCGCTATCATGGGCTTAAAATTTTTTAGAGAGCCTATTCCTTTCAATGAGGAGTAGTGTTCTACTACTATGGTGAGGAGGTGCCTCACATTGGATTTGCTTAGGGTGGTCACACCTATGAAGTCTAGTTGCCAGTATCTAACTCGTTACACAGAGTTTATTTCTTCCATACAGACTTTGTATGATAATGGTCATATCTCAGTAGAACAACTTATTTCTTCCATGCAAACATTTTATGATGATGGTCTTGTCTCAGTAGAATAACTGGCTCATTATGACGAGAATCCTAGTACGACAAGAAATCCTAATCCATTAAGGATTCAAGATGTGACAAGCAATCCAAATCCAACAAGGATTGAAGATGTAATAAGGAATCCTAATAAAAAGAAAGGATTGAAGATGTGATAAGGAATCCAAATCCAATAAGGATTCAAGGTGTAATAAGGAATCCTAATCCAATAAGGATTGACAACCCTTTGACTTATGATGGAAGTCCAATCACATGGGCATGTGTTAAGAATATGAAGGAAGCAGTATGGGCTCAAAATAAAAATCTAAATCAATTTAATCCATTTGATGCACATGGAATTAATTCTAGTCCAAAGCTTATTCATTTGGTATAAATTGAAGATTTAGGCCCAAATAGTGTTATTAGGTCCCATTTGGATGTATTAAGCTCAAAAGAGTAGCTACACATATTCCAATCCCAAGATGAAGCCCAAATATGTGTTATTTTGTTTAATTAGTATTTAAAAATGAATTTTGAATTTGTTACTTATCCAAAACATTTTTAGAGAGTTTTATTTTTAGTTATGAATTCTTTTCTTTAGCTTAATTGACAAGCAAAATAATTCCTTACCTTTAAGGATTTATTTTCTTATCTTTTAGGCATTTATTATCCTTATATTTTAAGGATTTGTTTTAGTTTAGGTTTAGGATTAAGAATTCTTATAAATACCTTATTTTGTAGCCTATTTTGGGCATCTTTTTTATTAATCAAATAAAGTGACGAATTTTACTTCAAATTACATGGAGTTTATTCTTCAAACAAAATAGGTTGTTTGATAGTTCATTTGTCTTATCAATTAGAACATCCATATCTAATTGTGGTGACTTCTTAATAGCTAGAGTTCTTAATTATTAGATAATTAAGGGTTCTAGTTTCCACCCAACTTGTTTTTTGGATGATCTAAGGTGTGGGTATCAATAGATTGTTGCATATTTTGTTTGTTAGATAAACTCAGTTCACATCAGTTTGGTATATGAGCTTTGGCTCTAAGAATTAGGTTATGTATCCCTTTTTTTTAATTTGTTTATCATTCTTTATGTTTCTTCTTCTACTCCTTCTCATTACTTTCATCAACATTCTTTTTGTTCATCAATTTTTGTATTCAAATTCATTTTTTTCATCATTCATTATCATCTTTAATTTCATTTAGTTGTTTCCTTAAAGTCTTGCATCAAGTTTCAACCATTAAAAAAAAGAGAAAAAAAAAAGAAAAAGAAAAGAAAAGAAGAATTTGGTCATTTCTTAAAATCTTTAAGGTTCTTACAAGTCTTCTTGAAAATCTTTATCTTTCTTCATTTTTTTCTTGAAAATTCTTGATCAAATTCATTGGAATCTTAAAGTTTATTTAAGTTCTTTGTTCAAATCTTGACTAAATATCATAAATCTTGAAATTTTAAGTTACAAATTTGTTTTCTTGGGTTTCTTTTGTAAAAATTCATTTTTCCATTGTTTGTCATGGATATCTTTGTGGTTAAGATCAAATCTTGAGTAGATTATATCCTTATCTTTCTAGATTTAGTCATATCTTCCTTTGTCCTAATCTTTATCTTATTTTAAATCTTTTCCTTGTCCTAAAGGGATTAGACAACTCCTTTTCCTTATAACATCTTCTTTTCTTATCCATAACTCATTTGTCTTATCTAGAACTCATTTTCCTTACCTATTAGGGTTAAATTTTTTTTTTCCTATTTCTTTTATTTTTGTGCAAATTAAATCTAATTTGCTTATTTCTAGTCACCCAAACCTGCCAAATTCATCCAAATTACCAAACTTGAGGCTGTTGAGCATGAATTTGTATTGCAATGGAGATCTTTTATTTTGTAATGTGAATGATCCTGCTGCTTATTTGAGATGGGTATAAAAAGTAGATGATGTGTTTAAATGTAAAGAATATAGTGAGGTACAAAAGTGTAGACTTGCTTCTCATCAATTCAAAATCTTGCTTATTTTTTGTGGAAAGATTTGATAGCATTATTGAGAGAGAATGGAAATAGTGAGGTTAGAAACTAGGAATTAATGAAGAGGTTAATGACTAGAAATATTGTTCATTCTTATGTTAGGGATAAATATTATCTTAAATTGTAAAGGCTTAAATAAGAAGATGAGTTAAGTGTTGAAGCTTATGCTAAAAAGTTTAAGTTATTTGTAATTGTAAGTGATTTAGGAGAATTTGAAGGGTAGAAAATTAAAAGATTCATAAGTGGGCTTAAGAGTGAACTTAGATAAGATTTTGAGTTAGTTTTACAATGGAATCAGTTTTTGTCTTTTAAGGATGTCGCACTTGCTTTAGAGAAAGAGAGTTGGAGAAATAAAGTTGATAATGAGAGTGCTACTAATGTTGAAGTGGTGCTAAGTGATCATGAGGAGAAACAAGAACATCATTTATATTATCAAATTATGTAGGACAGAATTATTCATGAAGAGAGGTGTGAAAAAGAATTATTCATGAAGAGAGGTGTATATAAGGAGTCCAAATTAGAGTGTGAATTTAAGAAGAATAAAAGTATTAAAACTATTAAATTGGTTGAAAGACAAGTTAAGGAGAAGAATAAAGAGAAAGAGTGTCAACTTGAAATTTCACCTCCACAAGCAATATTTAAAGATTTGTTCATTAAACAAAAAATTGAAGAATTTTAATCTTCAAGTGAGAAGACTTTAGGGAGGGAACCAATGAAATTGAGAGAAAAGTAAAAAGTGAGCTGAGTGTTGAAATTGAGTTGAATGAGCAAAGTGGGAATAGTGGGAAACACTTGGTGAGAGAAAACAAGCAAGGCAAGAGTGAACAAAAAAACCTAGAGATTGAGATTATTAAAATGGATAGAGAGTTATTTATTCATCATGATTATACTAATAACTTTACTCTTTGTTTTTCTAGTGCTTTAAAAGTTCTTTTGAAGAATATTATGCCATATAGAGATCCATTTAATGATGTTGTTGAAGTATCTTATGCCTACAAGGAATTCTATAGAGTCTTCATTCGAAGCAAGAAGAATATGAGATATTCATGTTTTAAGTTTACAAGGAACCCACAAGAATACAATTCCTATAAGTGTGTGAAATTAAGTTATGTGCTCCAAGTTAGAATGAAGTTCAAGTTGTTTTGAAGCTGCTTGTGTGGATCCTTACACTAAAGGAGAAATTTTCAGCCAAGAAGTTTGTGTTTGACCCCAAAGGAATTATGAATTTATCAATTTTAGAAGATGGGCATGATTCGAGGATGAATCATTTTGAGGAATGGGGGAATGATGAGAATCCTAGTATAATAAGAAATCCTAATCTAATAAGGATTCAAGATGTGACAAGCAATCTAAATCTAACAAGGATTTAAGATGTAACAAGGAATCCTAATAAAAAAAAAAGATTCAATATGTGAAATGGAATGCAAATCCAAAAAGGATTTAAGGTGTAACAAGAAATCCTAATCCAATAAGGATTGACGATTGTTTGACTTATAATGGAAGTTCAATCACATGGGCATGTGTTAAGAAGATGAAGGAAGCAGTATAGGCTCAAAGTACAAATCTAAATCAATATAATCCATTTGATGCACATGGAATTAATTTTGGTCCAAAGCTTACTCCTTTGGTGCAAATTGAAGATTTAGGCCCAAATAGTATCATTGGGTCCAATTTGGATGTATTAAGCTCAAAGGAGTAGCTACACATATTCCAAGCCCAAAATGAAGCCCAAATATGTGCTATTTAGATTAATTAGTATTTAAAAACAAATTTTGGATTTGTTACTTATCCAAAACATTTTTAAAGAGTTTATTTTTAGTTAGGAATACTTTTTTTTAGCTTAGTTGACAAGCAAAATAATTCCTTACCTTTAAGGATTTATTTTCTGATCTTTTAAGGATTTATTGTCCTTATCTTTAAAGGATTTATTTTAGTTTAGGTTTAGGATTAAGAATTCTTATAAATATCTTATTTTATAGCCTATTTTGGGCATCTTTTTGAACATTCAAATAAAGTGACAAAATTTGCTTCAAATTACTTAGAGTTTTATTCTTTGAACTTTCTAAACAAAATAGGTTGTTTGATAGTTCACTTGTCTTATCAATTAGAACATTCATATCTAATTGAGATGACTTCCTGATAGCTAGAGTTCTTAATTATTAGATAATTAAGGTTTCTAGTTTCCACCCAACTTGTTTTTTAGATGATATAAGGTGTGGTTATCAATAGATTGTTGTAGGTTTTGTTTATTAGATAAACTCAGTTCACATCACATTGCTTTTTATTTTATTTATTGAGTGTTATTATCTTCCCATACCCTTCAGGTAAGGGTGATATGCAATTGCTATTTGTCTTGATAGATATGGATGGCTTGCCAAGGTATTGCTGGGGCATTGCTGCCTTTGCTCATATGTACTTAGGCCTTCACGTAGCATGCTAAGGTGGCTCAAGGATCTATGAATGCTTGTTTGTGCTAGACATGAGTAGGAGTTCTATTGTTTATTCTTTTGCTTTTGGGTTTGTTATTACTGATCCTTTGATTTTAATATATCTAGGCATATGAGTTTGGGATTCTCCCTCGTCCATCCATTGAGCATTTCTAGGAGGATGGCTTCCCTCATTATTTTGGGTAGATTAGGAAGACTATTAATTTGATTAAGGATTGCATGATAACTCAGGACCATATGGGGAAGTTGTACCCTAATCAGGTATGTCTAATTCTTATTGTGTTGGTTGTTTCTTTCTTAGGGATCTTTTGTTCATTGTTGCCCTTTGAGTATATTTTTCTTCACTGGTGGGTGGTAAGGTCTCATTAGACGATAAAGATGATGGTTGCATGGCAACTGATGAAGAGACGGGTGTTGCTCTCTAGCCTCATTAGTAGAGTGTGGTATTTAGTCGAGTGAGTCCATCATTGGTGGCATGGCCCATATATAAGGAGAGATCATGTTCCTTCTCCTAGTTACATGTTTTGGGGTCACAAGCTTTGTGGTGATGATTTTGTTGCTGTTATGATTGGATTCCCATCTAAAAGCCTTTTAAAGAGTGTAGGTTTGCTTCATGCTGATGTATTGATCCCTCAGCTGATTGATGTTATAGCTATTGGGACCTTTCCTTCACCTCCAACTTTTCAAGCAAATGCATCTCATCCTTTGGGTTTTAGGATTAGGCCATCAAAAGGGTCATCAAAAATCACTTCTTCTATTCTATTAAGCCTTTATTCCTGTTTTAGAACAAGCATATAGCAAACTTTATTAGTAATAAACTATAATTAACATGAGTTATGAGAACTTATCTATGGCAACATCGGAGGAGGATGAGGGTACATTTCGTACTGAGGCAATAGCCCATGCCAATGGTGTGGCTTTTGGTAGTACTATTTTTAGGGACTTGACAATTTAGCCATCTTTATCTTTACTTGGGACCGATATCCTTGGTAGAGTAATGAGTTTTAATTTTCCTAGACCTAGCTTTCCTCAGTCAAGTATTGCTCCTACTAATGCTACCTATTTTCATGTTCTCCACTTATTCTTACATGTGTTTCATTTATCTAATGAGTGGTGGTTGACTTATTTTCTTTCTTTTGTAGATTCATGTCTCCTCTAGTCAATACTTGTATACTATTACAAGGAGTGCACAACAGTGCTTTTTGGAGTTTGCTACCACTTAGAGAGTATGCCTTCTTCATTATACCTATTTATTTTATATGCATACTTTATGTATGAGTATATGATATGCAATGTGTAATGTAGGTTGAGCACCATCTTGCTAGTCATGAATGGAAGTGGGAGCGTGCAACTTATTATGATCGTATCAGCGAGCTAGAGTTATGGTTATCGTCCTTTACTCCTCAAACTAGTAAGATCACTATTGTTTTCTAGTAAGCCTTCACAACTTGTTATTCTTCTTCTAAAAAATCTCCTACCAATAAATCATAAAGAATTTTATGTACTGCCTGAAGAAAAGTTTATAGATCCTTAGGAAGAAGAGAACCAAAATTACAGAAAAGAATGTTGAAGATTGAGAATTTCTCTTTTTTTTAAAGGAGCATAAGCTTCTTTTTATAGGAAAAAACCAAAAAACCCTTTTTCTTACATATTGAAAAGTTCCAATTTTAAAAGGACTTTATTTCATAAAAAATTAGATAAATCCCAAAAAAATTTAGGAAAAAATTTTTAGCCAATCAAAACTGAGGAAAATTTTTTATTTTTTGTAAAAATACAAAAAACACATAATTCTAATCGAAATTCTATAATTCTAATTTTTTAATTTTTAATTATAAAAAGACCCCTGAAAGAAATAAAAATTTTCAATTAGGTCTTAAAAAGTATTACAATTAAGTCCTTAAAAAACCAATGAAACTCTTTTTGAAAATGCATTCAAACTTTTGAGGTTTCAAACTTCAAGTGTTGAAGACCTACTTATAACATTTTCATCATTGGAGTCCTTTATCGAATCCATATTTTATTATCCCGAAATTGGGTGTTTACAGTTGCCTACCTTTGTCATTATTTGCTTAACAAATTATGGCAAAGCAAATAAGCACACAATTTCTTAAAATAAAGTTTGAGTACTTGTGCTTTTTAAGGTTTATACTTGTAAGCAATCATTAGTTCATGATGAATGCTTATGTTGTTGTACAACACTAGGCATAAAATTAAAACATCTAAGGAAACACTATACTTGGACATATAGCATTGGTTTTTTATGGACACATTATACTCAATCTTATAATGTTAACTATACTCGATCGTACAGTCTGAATCGGAAGGATGCATTGTACTCAGTCATACAATGTCAACTATACTCGGTCATATAGTCTAAATGAAAGGATACATTGTACTCAGTCATATAATGTCAAATACACTCGGTCGTGTAGTTTAAAAGGAAGGATACATTGTACTTGGTCATACAATGTCGACTATACTCGGTCATATAGTCTAAATTAAAATGACACATTGCACTTAGTCATACAATGTTGACTATACTTTGTCATATAGTCTAAATCGAAATTACACATTGCACTCAATCGTACAATGTCGACTATACTTGATCGCATAGTCTAATTGAAAGGATACATCATACTCGATCACATGATGTCGACTACAGTCAAACGTATAGTTTGAATTAAAAGAGGTGCATTGTACTCGGTCGTACAATGTTGACTACACTCTGTCGTATAGTCTGAATTGAAATAGGTTCATTGCATTCAATCATACAATGTCAACTACACTTGGTCATATAGTTTGATTTAAAGGATACATCATACTCAGTAATATGATGTCGACTACACTTGAACATATAGTCTAAATTAAAAGAGGTGCATTGTACTCAGTCATAGGTCATACAATGTTGACTACACTCAATTGTATAGTCTAAATTGAATTGACACATTGCACTCGATCATACAATGTCAACTACACTCAGTCATATAGACTGAATTGAAATAGGTACATTGTACTTGGTCATACAATTTTGACTACACTTGGTCATATAGTCTGATTAAAAAGATACATCATACTCAATCGTATGATGTCAACTACACTCGAATGTATAGTCTGAATTAAAAATGGTGCATTGTACTCAATCATACAATGTCGACTACACTCAGTTATATAGTCTGAATTAAATTAACACATTGCACTCGGTCGTATAATGTCGACTACACTTGGTCGTATAGTATGAATTGAAATAGGTACATTGTACTCGATCGTACAATGTCGACTATACTCTGTCATATAGTCGAAATTCTCTTATGCTAACAATTTAGTAATTCAAGGAATTATCAAATCATGTAGCATTGCAATTTAAGACTAAATTGTAAGAGAAATGTTGGACTTAAATGCAAATGAAGTTAAGGGACTAAAGTCGATGTTTGCCACTTTAATATAATATTTTCATTTTGTCGATCCATTTCTTCATTTCTCATCCATTTTTTTTCTTTGTTTTTCTTTTCCTTTCTCTTGATTTTCAAATCTTATTTCTTCAATTATCTTTTTATCTGACCTCTAATTTGAGATCCGACTGATCCTATGGCTCACCCACAATGCAGACTATGTGGAAGCAACTCTAAATAATTAGATCTAGTCATATCTCAACTACATTTCCCTTAAAATTGTCTAGCACTCAATGAAAGGGAAGAGGTGATCCCTCTGACTTGCTTGCACCTTCACAGATGCTCATAGGCTGGAGATGAGGTCAATTTCTCTTTTATCTTTAATTCTATTAAAAAATTATATTCCTGTCAGTACATTAATTTATTTATGCATGCAATTATAGAACATCTCTTATATACAAATTATACAAAATTGCATGAAATTGTCAATTTTAAAGCAAAATTTTGCAAAATTGGTTTTGTCAGGGGACTAATAGAATTTAGTCATATTTCTAGATTTATGGTCAAAAATCTAAATTCCGGATCAAAATTTTTGAATTTCTGATAAAAAATCTAGAAATACCAATCGAAAATCTAGATTTCCAATTGAAATTCTACATTTTCTATTGAAAATGCAATCTTCCAATCTTTATTTTTTTACCCAAAGGTAGAAATGAAAAAACCAAAAGTTAATAAAGGAAGATAGTCTTGTCATTTTATGAATTTTATTCAGAAATCATTGAAATTCTTGGGTTGCTTTCACTTGGCTCGAGAACTCTTTTATGATTTATCAGGAGAGGTAGGACAGCACATCTGGGTGTCTGGCTTCTGACACTTCATTGCTGCTCTGTCGACTACTTGAGGAAGGTCATATCACTATTCACATTTTGCTCTTTTTAAGAGGTGGATGGATACTACTCACACTTTCCACACACGAGTGGGTGAGCTGACTATTTCTCCCATGAGTTTCTCTGCTATCACTAGGATCACCTTTGGAGGTACCCCAGTTCTTTTTCATATCCACTATTGTACTCTTACAGAGGATGCCATAAGTCATTTTATTCATGACTTGATCAGGTTTGTTTCAACATGGAAGAATCAGAAGAATGTTTTTCTTACTTCTCTTGTTGAGGGTTTCAGGAGATTACCCACTACCACACTTTGATAGATCCTTCAGAAGGTAAGATGCTTCTTATTGATAATATTAGGCACTACCTTCTTCTATGAGATAGGTCATGAGTTTAGCATTGCACTTTTTAGTCCCCTTCAGGATCTTGCTAGAGTCGCTTCTTTTGATTGGGGATCCGTAACTCTTAACTATCTCTACTATAGACTGGATACTATCTGTAGAGGTTCTACAATGACTTCTGGAATAAAATAGTATAGTGATCTCATAGGTCTAGTTTTTTTTAGATTCTCTAATTTTTTTCCTTTAAGTCTTTATACTTTATAATATAGGCAAAACTGCTTCAGAACCGTATACTAATGAGAACGACGCCTATCCTATGGCAATATGCATTATAGTTCTATATCCCCATAAGCAAAAAATAAGATGCTCTGACCAATCTTTATGCATTTTCACCATCTTGGAGAGGATTCTCTTTATATTCTTATTGGCCACTTTAACTGCACCATTAGCCTGAGGTCGATAAAGTGAGGATTTATGATGCTTGATTTTGTATCTCTATAACAATTTAGCTGTCTCTAACTGAAATTGAACATCATTGTCTATCACAACATGATATGGGATCACGTACCTATAAATGAGATTCTTCTCAATGAATCTTGCCTTCTCTCTAACCTTCAAGGTACCAAAGGATTATGCTTTTATCCATTTAGAGAAATAGTCAATCACTACTACTATATATTGATGCCCATTCAAGGTAGTTGGTCTTATCTCCCCTGTTATATCTATCCCCCATGTTGTAAAGGGCCATGGAGATGTTAAACTTTTTAGCATTGTAAGGGGAAGATGGTTGACATTTCCATATATCTAGCATTGCTGACATTGTCTCACTATCTAGATACAGTCTCTTTCCATGCTCATCCAATAGTTACCCTATTGAATTATTTTTTTCATTAGAATCATCCCATTCATATGAGATCCACAAACCCCTGCATGAATTTCTCTCATCGCCTATTATGCTTCATCCTTCTTGATACATCTCAGCTGTATTCCATTTAGCATTCTTCTGTATAATAGCCCATTATGACTTGCATAATGATGTGCAAGAACACAAAGGGCATATCTTCCTTTAAAAGTTGCCTCATCTAGGTATTTCATTTCCTTGATGAATCTATAGATGTCATAAAACCATGGCTTTTCTTATAGGCCTATTTGAATATTCATAATTGATTCTTCACCGTAACATGGAGCTTTCATTTTCATTATCACTAAAGGCTTCATCATCAACCCCGTCAGTTTATCCCACATTGAAGAGAGTGTCACCAAAGCATCTGCCATTTGATTCTTATCTCTTGGTAAATGCATGAAGAGACATTTAGTGAAATTTTTCATTAGCTTCTTCAAATAACAGTTGTAAGGTTTCAACCTCTCTTCTTTTACTTCCCATTTCTCATTAGCCTATTTAATGACTAACATGGAATCTTCATAAAATAGTAGGTCTTTAGCTCCCACTACTAGTGCTACTTCTAGCCCATAGGTGCATGCCTCATACTCAACCATATTGTTTATAACCTTGAAGTCCAATTTCTTAGCCATTGTGATAGGTTTCTCCTCCTAGTGTGACAAGAATCACTCCTATCCCTGCTCCTCTATTATTCATAGCCCCATCAAAATAAAGCTTCCATTCGTGTCACTCTATTATTGCTAAGTTCTCATCTGGAAACTCTAAATTCAACTGTTCATTTCCTTTTATTGCATTATGTGCCAAGAAATTTGCCACTACTCTTCCTTTGATTACCTTGGTATTGACATACTCATTATCAAACTTAGTCAGAAGTACCAACCATCACGAAATCTTTCTAGTTAAGGCTGGTGCTTGAAACAAGTACCTTAAAGGATCTATCTTTGAAATGACTTGTATTTTGCAGGAATAGAAATAATGTCTTAGCTTCCTTGTAGCCCATATCATAATCAAACATGTCTTCTCCACAAGATCATACTTCTCTTCATATGGTAGGAACTTCTTACTAAGATAATAAACTATGTACTCTACCCCTTTTGGTCCTTATTGTGTTAGCATTGCCCCTATTGCTTTTTCCTCTAAAGCTAAATAAAAGATTAAGGGTTTACCTTGTCCTGATGGCCTTAACATAAGTGGATTGGTAGGGTATTCTTTAATCTTCTCAAAGGCTTTTTGGTATTCTTCATTCCATTCCATGAGCTGATTCTTCCTCAAGAGCTTGAGAATTGAATCATAAACCATGGTGAATTTCACAATAAACCCACTAATGTACTACATTTTTCCAATAAATCCTCATACTTCCTTTTTTGTTCTTGGTGTTGGCATCTGCTGAATGGCTTTAATCTTGTCTGGATTGACTTATATTCCCCTATTACTGACTATGTGCCCCAAAAAATTTCCTAAAGTGACCCTAAAGATAAATTTCTTTGGATTAAGCCTCAGATTGTATTTTCTATTCTTGCTAGAAACCTATCTAAAGCCTCAAAATGTCCTTCCTTAGTTCCTGACTTTACCATCATATCATCGATGTATACTTCCACTTTTTTATGCATCATATCTTCGAATAGAGTTATTGCTACCCTTTGATAGGCTACTCATGCATTCTTCAATCCAAATGGCATCACTTTGTAGCAATATGTCCCCCATTCCAAGATAACAGTGGTCTTGATCTTGTCCATGACTACCATCATTATCTGATTATAACTTAAGAAGCTATCCATGAAGGAGTACATTGCACTATATGTCACATTATTGACAATCACTTAATATGGGGTAAAGGAAAATCATCCTTAAAGCATGCTTTATTTAGATCCCTAAAATCTACACACATTCAAACTTTCCCATCTTTTTTAGGAACATGTACTATGTTTGCCAACAATTGAGGATTGCTTAGTAATTTTTTCCTTTATCTTTTTTCCCACTCTAGCCTTAACCTATAAAGTTTTTACTTAACAGGTTTAGCCTCTAGATATATTGGAATGTGATGCTCTGCAATTTCTCTATCTAGACCTGGCATGTCTTCATAGGACCAAGCAAATACTACCTTTCTTTTTATCAATATTCTCTCTAATTTTTCCCTCTCTTTAGGAGTTAAATCATGAGATATAGAAATGTGCTTTGGTTGATCATTTGTGCTCATGTTTAATGAATATAATTGAATAGAATTAAAGTTAAACATGCATGAACGATTATTATTAAAGTGCATAAGACCATCAAAATCAACATCACAAAAGTAAGCAAAACTAGAGTTTATATCATTTATCACAGAAAAATAGCATTTTCATCCTCAAACATACCAAAAATTATTACATCAGTTTCTTCATTAAAAACATCATTAAAATAATTATTAATAATTCTAGCTAAATCCTATAATGGTTCTTTGTTAAGTGTTAGACAGAGCAGCTCTTTAATGGCCTTAGTCCCCATTTTCTCAAGAACTTTTTTCATCACCTTATCTTTGTTGTCTTACACAAGATACTTAACTATCTACTTCTTAAAGATCTCAAACCTAGGAACATTCACTCCAATTACTTGGATAGTCTCCCTTTCACCCAGGTAGAATTTCTCTTTCCTTTTTTTAATAAAGTTATCTTACAATGGTCCCACATTCTTTAAGAAGTTGTTCTCATCAAGAATCCTTCTTTTAGCTCCTTTACTACCAAGGCCAACTCATGTATAGCCCAATCCTCTGGTATCATTTTGTCCTTTAAAATTTGGGAACTCTGGACTTCCTTGCTCATTCTTTCCCAGTCCTTGTCCGAGTCAATAATTCATCTTCTTGATCATGCTCATTACCCTTGGATCCATCTCAATTCCATCAGAAATCATGGCTATTTAGAAACTAAGAGGGTAACTACCTACTTCTGATCGTCCATAACTACAGACACAGTCTTGCCCATACTAGCATCTAAAGTTACAACTTCTCCATCCAATAGAAATTTCACCTTTTGATGTGTTGTTGAAGGCACTCCCCCTAAAGTATAATATCAGGGCCTACCCAAAAGTAAGGCATAGGTCATAGGAAAATCTAGCATAGTGAATTCCACTATTACTTTTATTCGGTCTTTACAAGAGCCATAAATGTTCCCTCTACATTCCTTGTGCTATCAGTAAAAGCTCTGATTATAAGGTTAGATTTTGTTAAATCCTCCACCTTCATTCCTATATTAGGTAGGATCTATAGCAAGTAAACATTGATTGCAAACCCATCATCCACCATCACATAACTAGTCTTCTTCCCTTTGACTTTAGCAAGATGAACAGAGCTTTATTATGATTCCTCCCTTCCATAGGTAAATCCTCATCAGAAAAGGTTATAACACCATGCTTCTTCTCAGTAACCTTGGCCATCATTGTTTCAGAGGTTATAGTGGTGTCAATGTCCATCTTAGCTAGAGCCTTAACCAAAGCCTTCATGTGGCTACTTGAGTGCATCAAAAGCTCCCAAATGCTCATATTTGCTTTTGACTTCTTAAGCTATTCAAGGACCAAGTCATCATCATGTTCATCTGAGTCTTCTCTTTCAGCAACCTCCTCGCTCTCTTTTGTCTTCTCTATTGGTTTATAACCTTTACCACTTCTAGTGACATGACTAACTTCTGGATTATCAACCCATACATTATAGCCTTTAAAGCCTTTTTCATTAGAGTTGTACCAATTGTCTATAACCCCACTGGTCTGCTCATTCTTTCCATCTTTCCACATCTTAACCATGCATTTCTCTCTCTTATCTGGCATCTTCTTATCATCAAACTCATCACCCCATCTTGTAGGCATGATCAACTCAATGGATATATCAAAAGAAGGTGGTTTGCAATAACACACCTTGTAGTCGAATTTACCTAAAGGCTATCCCAACAAGTCTTTTATTCTCTCCTCATCTATGGGGGAATTAGGGGGTTTCTCATTAGTTTTAAGGTTTAGATTTTCAAAGGAGTTAAGCACTTCTTCCTTGCCAACTCTTGAGTTGATCATCATTGTAGTTAAGGGTGGCATGTTTCGGTAATTTAGAAAGGGTTATTTTTGGTGTTTGGGTTTGGATTGGATTTCTAAAGGTTTGTGATCTTTCTAGAGTCTGTGAGGTTTTTAATTTCATGTTTAGGGTGCATACAAGAGTCAATGAAATGGTCAGGAACTTGATGAAATTTACAGTAATTGTTTGGGTTAAGGTAAGGGAGATTTTGGTTTGGTGGTGTAGAGGGGGTTAAGGGTCTAAGGAGGCCTTTTTGGTTTAATCAGTCCAAGACTTTGGATAAGGGTTGATTAAAATTTGAGAATTTCCTAGTTGTTGAATAGCATGGACTCTGATAACCAGACTGGCATTTCTTTATTATATGCCCCTAATTGGGTAATTTCTCACTTCGGTGCTTCTAGTGATCTTCTTCTTCTTGCTTTCGATATCTTCAGCTTGCAACCCATCATCATAAAGGTCTACAAATGTCTTATAGTTCATCATCTGCAACCTCTCAACAAGATTAGGTGATAAATTTTAGAGTATCATCCTAACCTGATCCTTTTTAGCTAGTTTGTTCTTCATTAATTCCGTCTTATTCATGAAATTAGTCAGAAAATCAGAGAATGATTCATTAGGCTTCTACTTGGTCAATTCTAGATCCCTAATGGACACTTTGAGCCTGGTATTCTAGTTATATTACTTCAAAAAAGTGGTACACAGTTACCTCCAGTATGCTCGGATAGACTTCTCTAACCTATTATACCAACTAACAAACATACCCTCCGAGGATAAAACAAACAACTTGGTAACCATAGAAAAGGAGCCTTAATGGTGCTCATGGTAGTTTTGTATTAACTAAGGTGGATCCTTAGGTCTCCAGTACCATCAAACTTCTATAGTTATGGCATCTCAAATTTATCAGGCAACTTATCCTCCTCAAATTGCATCACATCATCCAAGTCAAATGAGTATCCCATGCCATGTCCTCTCATCAACTCCTCCATCTTGGACATCTTCTGAGTCAGTGCTTTCATCTACTTGAATTATAGCTCTTTCTAGTTCTTGAACTTGCTTAAGTGATTCTTTTTTTACCTTTTCAACCATGTAATTCTTAACATCCTCCAACTTCATTTCCATAGCAGGTATATTCCTAGCATCATTGTCATTGTTAGTGGGTGGTGTACCCACAACAGGTGGATTGGCCACAACTAGAGGTGTAGCAGTAGGTGGTGGCATCAATCTAGCCAGAGCTTGTCTTAACTCATCTTGCATCATCACTTTTATGTCATGCATCAATGCTCCTTTGACATCCTCTAGAGTCCAATTTCCTCCCTCTTGTTGTTCCATTTCTTAGACTTGTTTAAGTTGTGTAGCTTCTAGGTAGAGTGGATTGATAGGACTCCTTTCCAATCTACTAAGGATCTCTTTCGCAGTTGATTATGGACTCGAGTCAATTCTCACTAGTCTGCCACCTTTCCAACTCCAAACACGGGAAGACCCAAATGAATCTATGATGGCTGAAAGACAAATTGTTAGTATGATACATGTAATGCATGTATGCATGATGCACATACTATGCAACAAGTAATAATTAACTCAAGTATATACATCCTTCCAACCTTATTACTCTCACACACGTATTCAATGGTGAGTCTCTTTTCCTAGGATTTTTTATCTTAGCCTTAATATCAATAGCGGATATCAAGAACCAACACGTATGCCAAATCTCTCAAAGTAGTAAAGCATAGAAACAATATTTCTAGGTATAAAAGCATAATCCAATCTTTATTCATTTTTATGGGCTTCTAAAGTATGGACTTGGGCCTTTATAGATAAAAATACCTCATGGCAACATTCACAAGAAATTTGGATAATCCTAAGGAAAATAACTAGGACATTATATTTGATTAAGTCTAGTGGAAAAGGTCAAGGTTTCCTTAGCAAGATGCCCTCCTTTTAAGACTTGAGTTATAGGTCAATGTCAAAGGGGCCCGGCATCCTTTGCAAACTCGAGAGAAGACTACCCCCCCTTTAGGACTTGGGTTATAGACTCTGGTCAAATGAGCCCTGTAATCTCTCTTAAATCGAGTTACAACTAAACGTGATGGTTAGTCAATTTACAATCCCATAAAGCTAATGGAATCATCAAACCATAAACCAATGCCATCGGTTAATAAGGACATGCAGAATGAATGCAAGAATAAAATAATAATTAATAAAAGAATTCTAAAGATCACAAATAGAATCAGTATCTTTTTCCCTAATGGAGTTGCCATTATAAATGATGGGGTTTAGCACATGCCTAAGATTTTAGCAACCGTGACATTATTTGAGCTCAGAGCTCTAGAGAACACACTAACCACTATCACAAAGACATGGCGTGGAGATGAGGAGTTGCCACCCAGGGTAATAACTGGGACAAATTGAAAAATGGTAGTACACTCGATTCCCTAAAAGAAAGCCAGCACCACAACTAGGATATTCTAGGTACGAAACACTAACTTTTTTTAGTCTCATGTTCTTTTAGAATTAGTTTATGAATTGCTATCTTAATCTCTATTTACATGCAATTTCATATAAACCCTTATTAAAACAACCAACTCCATGCAAACTAGTCATGAAATATACAAGTAAGCAATGCATTCATTTAAATCATAATCCCTATGTTAGTCTAATCTACTTTAATTTTAATTAAATGAGCTAAATCTACATATTTTAATTTATAAGTGAGTCTAAAGACTAATGGGCCTAATTCTTTTTAATTAAATGATCCTAAGTCTATTTATTTGAATTCTAAAAATGGGCCTAGATCTATAAATTATGAAGTATTTAATTTAGTGGGCCTAATTCAACTGTTTTCATTCTATATTGTTCTTAAATCTAACAATTATGAAAAAGGCTTAATTAAATAGGCTTAGTCTAAATTAATTAAATTAAGTTAGGTGGCCCTATGTCTAATTAACTAAATGGGTCTAAGTTATCTCTACTCTAAATTTAATTAATTATGGGACTAAAATACATCTCAATTAATTAAACCTAAAAAACCTATATTTAAATGGGTTAAAGCCTAATGTGGGCCTAGGGCCCCAAAACACATAAACATAAGCAAACAAGCCCAAAAATAATAAAAATATCAAAACAAACAAATTAAAGATCAAACAATTAATTTAATTTTTCTAAAAACCCTAATTTAATTAAAGTGGCCATAAACAAATAAAACCAAAACAATTAATAGGTAACCTTAATTCTATCCTCCTAAATCTAATTCAATTTTAATTAAACAACCTAATGATTTCTATAGCTATTAATTTTAATTAATTTCCAAATGAAAACCCCACCAATTACTTAAAATAAAACACACAAGCACACACACCAAATTTCATTATTCTTACTATTGGGGCTATTACAATGAACTATTGACAATAATAAAAGAAAGAATTAATACAATCCCAAAAATAAATAAAAATAAGATAATTAAATAAAAAAAACATTGAAACTACATTTAGCTACTAGGTTCCATCCATGGCATTCCATGGACCTTTATAGATTTGGTTCTCCAAATATGATCATCATGTAATCTCCTCCATAATCACCATCACAAAAGGATAAAACAATGATTAGTGAATAAAATTATAATAAAAATAAATTCAATTGAAATTCAATAAAACTAATAAAAAAAAATAAAAGAAAGTAGGGAGAAGATCATGCTTATAGATGTTGAATAAGTTGCTCCTCATACTAGTAAGATCATCGTTGTTTTTTAGTACGTCTTCAAAACTTGTTATTCTTCTTCTAAAAAATCTCCTACCAATAATCACAAAGAATTTTATGTACTACTTGAAGAAATGTCTAGACATTATTAGGAAGAAGAGAGCCAAAATTGCATAAAAGAATGCAGAGGATTGAGAATCTCTCTTTTTTTTTAAGGAGCATAAGCTCTCTTTTTATAGGAAAAAACTAAAAAAATCCTAAGTCTTACATACTGAAGAGTTCCAATTTTAAAAGGACTTTATTTCCTAAAGAATTAGATAAATCCCAAAAAAAATTAAGAAAAAAAATTTAGACAATCAAAACTCAGGAAAAATATTTGTTTATTTTCTATAAAAACACAAAAAAAAAAACAAAAACCACATAATTCAGACCAGAATTGCGTAATTCCGATTAGAAATATAGAATTTCGATCAGAATTCTATAATTTTGATTTTTTTCTAACTTTTAATTATAAAAAGACCCCTAAAAGACATTAAAATTTTCAATTAGGTCTTAAAAAGTATTACAATTAAGTCCTTAAAAAACCATTGAAACTCTTTTTGAAAACATATTCAAAATTTTATGGTTTCAAACTTCAAGTGTTTGAAGACCTACTTATAACATTTTCATCATTGGAGTCCTTTATTGCATCCATATTTTATAATCCCAAAATTAGGTGTTTACATTCCTATTGAAGTTTTGACTATTGTTTGGTACCCTTATATGGCTATCGGGTGTATTTCCTAATTATGTCTAGTCCCCATGTTGAGAAGGGCCATAGAGAGGAGATGTAGTGTAGTTATATTAGGGTAGGTGATTGACATTCCCATAGATTTTACACTTATAACATTTCCTTACAAATTTGATATAGTCTTCCATCATCATCATCCAAAAGAACCCTTGTCTGATTAGCTTCTTAGCAAGGATTGCTCCATTCATGTGTGGACCACAAACACCCTCGTGTACTTCTTCTACTACTCTTGCAGCCCTAATTTCATCTAGACATTGAAGTTGTAAACCATTTGAGGTTCTTCTATATAATACACCCTAGTGCAATGTAAATTTAATGCTGGTTATCGAATGACTACTTCGTCTCTTTCATCTGCTCGATTAAGATAGGCTTATTCCTTTATATATCTCTAGATGTCATAGAACCAGGGATTTTCAATTGCGTATGTCTTTATTATTCTATAATTTTTATGACAAGCTTATCTTGATCTGAGTAGAATCAGAAGCTTCATGGGCATTTTGGATGGTCCTTCCCATACTTATGCTAGGGAAGTAAGTGCATCTACCATTTGGTTGTGATTCATGGGGAGATGAATGAATCTACATTTTAAAAGGACCTGGTAGGTAGCCTCAAGTGGTCCAAATAAGGTTTTAAGTGCTACTCTTTTAGTTCCCACTTTTTCATGGCATGATTGATTACTAGCATGAATCTCTAAAGATTTCAACTTTTATAACATTTAGGGCTATCACTGCTTCTATTTTAAGTGTGTATGACTCATATTCTACTTCATTGTTTGTGACTCTAAACTCAAGCTTTTAGAATTAGTACTACTTCACCTTATGGAGATTGTAGTATGACACTGACTCATGTGCCTAATTGATTGACTGCTCCATCAAAGTACATGCACCATCCTTGGATTTTAATGGCTGAGCTGAGGTCATCTAGGAAGTCCACGTGGATTTCTTATGAGTCTGGAATGGGGTTAAGAGCTAAATCCAACTACTAATCTCCCTTTTATTGCCTTCATAGTCAGATATTGTATGTCGAATTCTGTTAGCAGTACAAGCCACTGGCAAGTTTCCCCACTAGAGAGGGAGCCTTATAGAGTTACTTCCTTGGGTCCATTTTAGACACAGCCTGAATTCTATAGGATTGAAAGTAGCATCTGAGTTTCTTTATTGCCCATACTACTACCAAGCATATCTTTTCAACTTGGCTATACTTCTTCACATATGGTAGCATCTTCTTACTCAAGTAGTAGACTACGTCGTTCTTCTTTCATTTCTCCCTCTTAGGCTAACATTGCATTGATTACATTCCCTTCAAGGCTACATAAAAGGTTAAAGATTGATTCACATTGTTGTCAACTTAATGATGAATCTGTTGATAAACTATAGTTTCCCTAGAAACTCTTTGATTTCTTTCTCTTTTTTTGGTACTGGCATCTCTTTGATGGCTTTTTTCTTTATCTATATCCTTTTCAATCTTGTTTTGATTGACAACATATCCCAGCATCTTTCTTGAAGTGACCCTGAATATGAACTTCTTCTAATTTAGCCCGAGACTATACTTTTTGACCCCTTTTAAAGAACTTTTGAGATCATAAGGGTGTTCTTCCCTAGTTCTTTATTTAACCATTATTTCATCAATGTATACCTACACTTCTTTATGCATCATGTCATGGAACATTGCAATTGCCATTCTCTAGTAGGTTGCCCCTGTGTTTTTTAGTCCAAAAGGCATTACTTTGTAGCAATAAGTACCACCATTATATTATGAAAGCTGCCTTTGCTTTGTTAATAATGGCCATTACGATCTTATTGTACCTAGAGAATTTATCCATAAAGGAGTACATTGCAAATGTGGTGGCACTATTAACCAGTATGTCTATATGGGGTAATGGGAAATCATCCTTCTGGTAGGCCTTGTTTAGATCTCTATAGTCGATGTAGATTCTAACCCTTCAGTCTTTCTTCAGTACAAGGCACCACATTTGCTAACCATTCTAGATAGTTTACTACCTATAGGAATTTTTCCTTGATCAATTTCTCGATGTCCTCTTTCACCAATTGGGTCCATTATGGTATGAGTCTTCTAAATTTTCACTTTATTAGTTTGCACCCTTCGTTAATTAGAATGAAGTGTTGAGCAATGTCTCTGTCAATACTAGGCATATTATCGTATGTCCAAGCAAATACTTTTGAATATTTTGTTAATACTTTTTTAGTTTCTCTCCTCTCTTCAGGGGTAACATTGTTCGAAATATGCAGAATATTTTATTCAAATTTTGTGCCAATGTTAAATGATTTAGTACATATGGAATGAATTTCAAATATGATAATGTTTTTATCAATATAATGCAAAATAACATTAAGAAAGACATCAAACAAGTAAGCAAAAATCTGATTCATTACATTAATTTTAGAGTTCATTACATTATAATTTTCAAAGAAAGAAAAAGTACAAAGATCATCATCAGTAATGTCTTCGAATAGGATTTCATCGATGCTCGATTTAAGGATGGGCATCAACTTGGGTAGGATTGATAGCTTCACTCTTAGATTCTATAGACACCCAATTTTGGGATGATGAGTTATAGATGAGAAAAAAGACCCTAATATGAAAATGTCATGAATAGTCTTCAATATTTGAACTTTGAAACTTCAAGGTCTAATTGCATTTTTCAAAGAAAGGACTTAATGTTTTCATGGACTAAATTGTAATGCTTTTTAGGGATCTAATTGCAAAACTTAAATTCTTTCAAGGACCTTTTTTATAATTAAAAAGTAAAAAATGGTCATAATTATTCTAATTCCGATCAGAATTATGGAATTTTGATCAGAATTGTGTAATTCTAATCGAAATTACACTAATTCTGATCAAAATTATGTAATTCCAATCAAAATTACACAATTCCTATTAGACTTAGACTTCTTTTACTAAATCTTGAATTTTCCAAATAAATTGAGTCCCAATGGTTTGAAATTCTCCTAAAAATTAATTTGATAATGTTTTAAGGAAATAGAAGTCGTTTAGGAATCAATTTATAACTAGGGTTTCTAGATGTATCCCTATATAAGGAGGGTTTTTGCTCTGAAAATAGAGGAGGAAAAAAAATAGGGAGGAAAAAAAAGAAAGAAAAAAAAAAGGAAGAGAGGTATAGCAGAGGAAAGAAAAAGTAGAAAAGAAAAAAAAAAAGAGGAGGATAGAATGACAAAAAAAAAGAAAAAAAAAAGAAAAGGAATATTGCATTCTCTACAAAAACTCTCTTGTTTTTTGAAGGATTTTTGAAGAACAATATTCAAAGACCTATCAAGAACGGTGATTCTACAAAATCTAAGGGGAACTTCATTAAAATCATCCGTAAGCATCATCTTCTTCTTATTTATTTTGTTTGATTTCTTTTGATTTTATTGATTTTTAATTTTGTTTTTATTATTATTATAATTTATCTACTAATCATAATTTTTATTCTTTTTTATGGTGATTATGGAGGAACACACTGATGATCAAATTTGGAAAATCAAATCCATAAGAGGTCCACATAATGCCATGGATAAGACCTTGTAAAGATACAGTTTCTAGGGTTTTTTATTATTATTTTCATTTTATTGCTTTATTTTATTTATTTATTTTTGGGGTTGTATTAATATTTTTATTATTTTTTAATAGATTATTGTAATAGCCCCCAATAGTAGGAATAGTAGAGTTATGTGTGATTGCTTAGTTGTTTTGATTAATTGGTTAGTAAAATTAGGATTTTAATTTGGCAATTAATTAAAATCAATGGAGGAAGTAGATTAACTTAGATTGCATGTTAATGAATTTAGGGTTTTAGAAGGAATTTAATTAGTTGTTTGATCTTTAATTAATTGTTTTAATGTGTTTTATTTGTTTTTAAGCTTGTTTACTTTATTTATTTTTGGATTGTTTATTTATTTTATGGGTTTTGGGCTTGTATGTTTATTCTTATGTGTTTAGGCCTTAAGCTCATATTAGATTTTAATTCATTCATATAAATTTAGGTTTTTAGGTTTAATTAATTAAAATGCATTTTAGGCCCATAATTAATTAGATTTTTAGGTTAGAGATAACTTAGGCCCATCTAGTAAATTAGACATAGGTCACTTAATTTAATTTAATTAATTAGAATTAGCCCACTTAAAGCCTTTTCATAATTTATAGATTTAGGCCCATTTTAGAATTAAAATAAATAGACTTAGGTCCATCTAATTATAATTAAAAGGAATTAGTCTTTAGGCTCACTTATTTAAACATGTAGATTTAGTTCATTTAATTAAAATCCTTGTATATTATACTAACTTTGGGATTATTTGTTTGATTGAGTGCATTATTTACTTATATTTTCATGACTGGTTTGCCTTAGAGTTAATTGCTAGAATAAGGGTTTATATGAAATTTCATGTAAATAGAGGATAATTTAGTAATTCATAAAGTAATCCTAATGAACACAAGACTGAAAGAAGTTGGTATTCCGTACCCAGAATCTCTGGTTATAGTGCTAGCTTTCTTTTAGGGAATCGAGTACCACCTCTTCGATTTGTCCTAGTTGTACCCTGGGTGGTGACTCCTCATCTCCATACTATGTCTTTGTGATAGTGGTTAGTGTGTTCTCTAGAGCCTTGAGCTCAAACAGTGTCATGGTTGCTAAAATCTTAGATGCGCCACTAAACTCCATTGTCTACAAATTCTATCTCCAAGTTTTTCATCAACATATAGATGTCAGGTCTTTGGGATCATATATGCTAAGTGCTTCTCCTTAAGGTGTCATTAAAGATCTCAAACCCTGGTTTCTTAATTCCATTACTCACTCATCCCTCAGCTTTCCTTGATAGACTTGGGTTGAGCTTTCAGCCACAAAAAAGGTTAATTTCTTAGCCCCAATCTCCTTTTAAGGATCATACCTTAGACCATTTCTGTTGGTCCATCCTTAAAAATTTGGGAATTCTATGACTCCAATATTTCTTCCTCCTAATCCTATTCTAGGTAGATATTGCAACTTCTTTATTATAGCATCAACTTTAGGATCGATATGACTTCATTGATCATGAAAACCTAGAATCCTAATAGGACCACATTCAGAAGGAAATGATGTTGTTTGTTTCAGTAGGGATGGTATGACCTTTCCATTAAAAGGGAACTTGATCTTTTGATGCATAGTGAAAGGTATGCCCCTTAGTGGTGGAACCAAGGTCTTCTTAACAATAGGGAAAAAGATGAAGGGATGTTCAGGATGGTAAATTCTATTTCTAATTCGATATCTCCCACTATAACTACTTCTTTGAAAGTGTCAATGACTAGCTTCTTTGAATCATCATAGGCTTGTATGACCATATTGGACTCTTCTAAGTTTTTAATATTTATCCTAAACTTATATAGCAACCTCAGGGGGCAAACATTGACAGTAGACCCATCATCTACCATAACACATGGGGTCTTCTTAGTCTTGACAATTGCCTATATGAAGAGAGAACAATTTTGGACCCTTCCTTCAAGGGGTAAATCTTCATCTGAAAATGTGATTTTATTGAAAGGAGCTTTCATTAGAGAGGTTATCATCTCTCAAGGTGAGTTTCTTCATCTAATGCTCTAACTAGGGCATCTCTATGCTTCTTAAAGGCCATGAGTAGGTCCTAGATACTGGCTTATGCTTGAGTTTTCTTTAGCTGTTTGAGGATAATGTCTTCCTCTTTGATTGGAGCTACTATTTCTCCTTAGAGGGTTCCTTCTCTTTCTCAAGAGGTTGATATACCCACCCGCTGTGAGTTACATAATTAATTATTAGTTTGGGCTTCTTAACTACTTGTTTATCTATTTTTGTACTTCTATTTTGGTCCCAGATAATGATTTCAGGATCATTAGAGTCATCACATATGTCTATCCCTATAATCTATAGGTTCATAAGCTGAATAGTATTGATCATCCCATCTTCCTTGTCAAATTCTTCTCCCCATCCTAAGGGTACTATGTCTTCTAAGAGTGTGTGGGTAGCAGAGGTGCTTTGTATTTGACTTTGTAGTTGAACTTCCTAGATGGTTGGCCCAGTAAATCCCTTATCTCTTAGTTACTGCTGAGATTTTTATCTGCGTTTGCTTCTTATGAGTAAAGGCAATCAATCACTTCACCGTTTATAGGGAGAGTTGTATTCTAGCTCTTTTTTACATCATCAAGTGGGGAAGGAACTTTGTAGGCATTGGAATGTATTCAAGGTAGAAGGGCATTGCTCATCTCTCATAGAATCATAAGGCTTAGGAATGGCTTTGGGGGTTTGTCCTTTAAGGGTTTATCTTAGGTTTTTTTTGTATGTCTTGGATGATTTTTCAATAAGGGCTTTCGATAGATTGGAGGAGATCATACTGATGGTTGGTGGAAGCATGTTTTGATATTTTGGGAGAGGATTGTCTAGATATTGGGTCATTTTTCTAGGTCATTAATTTTTCCAAAGTCAATGAGGTCTTGGATTATAATTTTTAGAGTTCTGCATGTATTAGTGATGTGACTAGACATCTAGTGAAAGTGGCAAAACAAGCTTTGGTTAATTTGAGGTCGTAGTGGTTTGGAAGAGGCCTAGGCTCTTGTGGCTATAGGAGGTTATATTGTTGAAGTCTCTAGAATACTTTGGATAGTAGGAGGTTAAAGTTTGAGAATTTTCTTAATGGTTGATAACATTGATAAATGGTGAGCTGTGGTGTTAGGTTGGATCATGTTTATTTATGCGCTTAGGTGAAGGTGTTTTTGGATGTTTGGTTAGGTATTGCAGCAAAAAGTGTTTCTAGCTTACTGAGGTGCCTTATCCTCAATTATGATCCCAGCCTGATGGAGAACTCTGAAGTTAGGATAATGTGCAAAGATCATCTTTTTTGAAGTATGGTAGTGCCCCTTTGATTATCAGCCCTATTTGTTCATCCTCAGGAGGAAAATTTCTCATCTTGACTACCTTTTCCCCACCATCTAGTGACATAATCAGAGAAAGCTTCACCAGGCGTCTACCTTGTTGTTCCCTTCATGTGATGTCTAACTAAGTGTTGTATTCATACTGCTTGATAAACTTCTAAGTTAGAAGTAGCCAATCATTTTTTATTTTATCTTCAATGTCAAAGAACTATGCCCTCAGTCCTTCCTCTAATGATGTGAATAATAATCAAACAATCTATGATTCTATAAGCTTTATGGCAACCATGAAGGTAGCATATTGCCTTGGATGGACCCTCAGATCTCATGTTCTATCAAACTTAGCAAAGTTCAATATCTTTAAGTAATCTGGATATGGCTTATCTTTGAACAATGCAGGTCAGTGAAGCTTTTAGAGCCATGAGTTCCTTGTCTTTGAAGGCAAATTCCAACTGAGCCATCCTAATAGAAAATAGTTTGACCTCCC